>CM035201.1:3613875-3629965 GCA_020233015.1 Callinectes sapidus | reverse complement strand
TGCAGGTGTTGTTCCGTTCAGACCACATCCTGTACACTGTGGTGCCTGTCCAGACCTGCACACAGTTCCTAGAGGCTTTCCAGCAACATGCAGAGCAGGTATGGGGGTGTAGTGTGTAGTATGTATGCTTGGCCTTGGAAATGTTGTGATGAGAAAGCAAAGCATGTCTAAATACTGACCTTAGTGTTGTTTTGTCTCCACAGGTGAAGGTTGTGGTGCTGGTGAACTGTGGGGGCTGTGTGGACCTGGTGGAGACACTGCAGCCACCAGAAGACCTCACCTTCTTTGTGGCAGACAATCACCGGCCTCTCCATGTGTGCAATATCTACAGTGCCAGCCAGGTGGGTGGGAGGGACATGCGCACACACACATCTTTTGTCTTTTTTCCCCATCTCCTTATTCTGTTTCCCTTCCCTACCACTCCATAGTTAATTTTTCTTCATATTGGTCTTCTCACTACACTCGCGCTTCCGACCCCGCCCCCCCCCTCTCTCTCTCTCTCTCTCTCTCTCTCTCTCTCTCTCTCTCTCTCTCTCTCTCTCTCTCTCTCTCTCTCTCTCTCTCTCTCATTACATTCCCACTTCCCCCCCCCCCATTCCTCTACTTGTATTACTTTCCTTCCCAGCAATTCTGTCCAGTTTGTCATCTTTCTAGCCTTTACTGGCAATATGACTATTTTTTCCCCTCTTCAAATCCTGCTAATTTTCCTCATTCTTATGTTATTTTCTGTCTCCTTGCCTGTTCTTTTTCTCCAACCCTCTCTCCTCGTCACTGTTGCTTATTCGTGCCTCATTTCCATCACAGGTTCGGGTGCTGACTCAGATAGAGTCAGAGGAGGCTGAGGTGCCTGCGTTTGAGGACGTCTTCCATCCTGATGAGGTAAGTTATGGTCCAACTCATCATCTGGTTGTTCATTTCATCATAGCCTTGTAAGACATTTGTCCTTAACTTTCAGCTAACTCTATTGACCATTCAGGGGGACTGGCAGTTAGTGGGCTTTTTATTTTCACCATTTTTGTTGCCCTTGGCTAGTTTCCCCTTCTCACATAAAAATACAGTAAGTTTGCTGTTTGTTCTTGCTTTTCTGTTCATTAATGTTTAGCTTCAAATACTGTAGTTGGTAAATCTGGTGTTAGTTTTCCCATTTTTTGTATGTCTTAGCTTTCTCTTTATCTTCTCAACGGATCCTTGTATTGTTGGCTTTAAAATAGCTTTAAATATTCTTAGTTCTTACCTTCTCTCTTAAGCAACTTAGTATGAAATTATTTTCTTGTGATAGCATACACAGGTGTTGGTGATGATGAGTGAAAAGTTTATAGTCATTTGATTTCATTTCAGAGTGAGGAGGAGGACAGCAGTGATGATGATGGAGGAGGGGGAGGTAGTGATGATGAGGAAGGAGGACGAGGAAAGAGACGGAGGTTTGATGAGGATGCTCTGGAGAAGAGGCGACAGAAACGGCTATGGGAGCAGCAGCGACACAAGCTGCTCTTTGATTATACCCAGTTTTCTTTCTTTGGACGTTCAGTGAGTCTGCCCTACCACAATCCATGTATCTTTGTTTTTCTCCTTTTCTTGTGCCTCTCCACCCTTCATGTAAATTCTAGGACCTTTAAAAGAATGCAAGTTTTCCTCTCACTATGTTTTCTTTCTGGGAGATTATCCACTCTCCTCTCATCTTTGTTCTCATACCTGTCAGCTTCCACAGTTTATAAATATTACGTGTGTTCTTCAATATTAATTGTTACGTGCTTTTCTTGTGTCATATTTTCACTCAAGATATTTTTCCCATTATCTTCTCTTCATTCCTAAATGTGGTCTTTATATGCATTAAATTGATTGCCTAATTTTGGTATTATCAAGATTTCATTGATAATATTCTAGTGATATCATTTTGTGTTGATTTTAGTTCATGCATGTTTGCAGATGCATACATAGGGGCAAGTATGTGCTGGTGGTGCTTTAGTTCATTACTGCATGTCCTTACCTTTCAGACTGCATTGCTGATGTTTGAATTGGCATGGAAGCTCTCCAAGGATAGCAATGACCTGCTGTGGTGAGTGAAAGCAGCATTACTGGTGATTTCAGGACTGAATAGTACAGATCTGTTTGATGAAGGAATGGCCATATGTGTAAGAGAAAAGTAATCTTTAGGCTCTTTACAACTGGAAAAGGTATTTTTTATATTTATTTTTAAATTTTGAAGCAGGTTATGTAATTGAGACTCATTATTATCCAAATTCTTTATTCCATCCCTGACAGGCTGGCCATCATTGGGGAGACAGAGATGGTGCTGCATGAGCGGTCTGAACCCGGCAAGCACCTGCTGACCTCTGCAACACTACAGACTCACGTGTCACGCCTCAACCCCAAGCAAGCTGAAGATGCATCTCGGCCTCCCTCGGACAGCTTACGAATTGTCTTTGAGAAAGAGTATCCTTTTGCTCATGTGGAAGGAATTGAAGATGCTTGAGAGTGGTCCATTTCATTGTGTGGTGGTTTTCTGTTCGAGCTGAGAACTTTTTAACCCCCTTCAGGAGTGGGACATGTTTTTATGTTTACTCTGCCTATTATTTGGGAATTTTCTATGGCTTCAGAAACTCATTTGGGCATTTAAATAGTACAGACTCAGTCCACTAATCTTCTGACCTTCATAGATCCCATGTAATGTTGATGAAATCATTTGATTATACCAAAAACTCATGGTAAGAGTGTGTCCCAGTTCTGAAGATGTTCAAACAGCAAGAGAATTGGTGATTGTCAATTAGTGTCTTTAACTCATGTTTAGCTTGACCCTGGCTCTGTACCGGCACTGGAGTCTGGTGGAAAGCATGCGGCACTCCCCCCACGTGGCGACGGCACTGCGTCTGTGGACACTGAAGGGTGAGAAGCGGCTTCATGAACTCCTGGCAGAGATGGGGTGAGTCTGCTGCACCTCTTTGGCCCTCATTCCTTACCACACTGTGGTCATTTTTCTATCAAAATTATTAAGGCTTTTGATAAATTCATTCATCTCAGATTGATTCCTCTTCCCAAACCAGTGATAGTAAAGGACGAAGTAGGGTCCTAAAACTAGATATTGTCTTAAACAAATTCTTATATTGCCTACAGAGTAAAAGAAAATTTAAAAAATGGAACACATACAAATAAATTGCAATACTTAATTTTTAAGAAGGAAAATTGTCTTCTCATGTTTCTGAAATCTATGGAGAAAGAATTTTAGACAATTTTTTGAAGGGATGAACCTTTCCTTCCTTCCCTAGACTCCCTCTGGCCCAGTGCCGGCAGCTGTACTGTGGGATGGATGTGGAGCTCCGGAATGACCTGCAAAAGATGTTAGAAGGGAAGACAGACAAGTATGGGCTCAAGAACCTCTTCTTCATGACCTTCTCAGCTGCTATTGGCTTCCGTGCCCGGATGTGTGCGTCAGACTACGTCCACGCTGCTGCCTCCCTGCTGGAACGCCCCGACAGTGATGAGTCCCCCACCACATGCTTTCTGGACGCTGCCGATGCCCTGGACTTGTGAGTGCACAGGCTGGTTATGTGAGAGAGTGGGGAAATGGAATTGGCTGATATGGAAGCTATTTAGATGTGACATGTTGGATGTGTTGTGGTTTTTGATACTAGAGATTTAAGAGCTCACATGTTTTTATTCCTCGCCTATAATGTAATGCATTGTCTCACTCCACAGGACCAAGCCAGAGGTGTTGAGCCGTGGCATTGAGCTCCGCAAGCAGCAGCTGGAGGCAATCTACAGACAAGTACAAACTTTTCTTGATATGAACCAGGTGATCTGTGCTGGCCCTTTTCTCTATGCTACAATTATTCAGGTGAGATGCATTACTGCATGTGTTGATCTAGTGTATGGATATTTTTACTCATTATTATTTACTGCTAATGAAAACCTTTTGACCTCCAGGGTACTCCAGATGCCAGATTCTTTGCTGCACCACACAGCCTCAACCTGCTGGCAACCTTCACCCTGCGTGCTCATGTGTCAACATGTCGGAGTCGCAAGAGTCGTAACTTGCCTCTCATTCTCACCACTCCTGATGTAAGGTATCCAGAACCTGACTACTGCTTAGTGTGTGGCATTCCACCCGTCTCTGAAGAGACCCATAAAAAGTAAGTCTCTCCCTCTCAGTCTCTATCCACAAAGCCAGTAAATCATAATTTTTTTCTCTTATAGCCATTATTATTATCGTTATTACTGTGACTTGTATGGACTGCAAGGATAATTTTTAGTAGTGGTTATTTTTGAGTTCTTGGTGGGTAGAGGAGCTTGCTGGGTAATGATGCATAATTTGGCTTTCAGTGTTGCACAGCAAAGTCTTGGCTGTGGTGTGCCAGATAACTGAGAGATTACTGAATATTACTGTTGCCACCACCACACCTTACTTTTCTCATTCCACTCATTTTGAGCTATCAGACAGTCACACTCCATTGATTCCATCTTGTCATTAAAACTAGCATTCTTGTATTTTGAAAATGCTGAATTCATTTCACTATGTTTAATTAATTATTCCATGAAAACAGTAAAGAACCAAACAAAAATTATATTTATATAATGTTTTACAATAGATAACTGAAAAGTTGATATTGTTAAATACAAAGGTTTGAAAGCTTTGTAGTGTGTATGTGTGTGTGTGTATTTATGGGCATTGATAATCTTTGAAGAGTAAATTTAAGCATTATTGAAAGGAGGAGCACAAGATCCATGAGGTTGTTTGTTTTAAACCCCATTATTTAAATCAAAAGGAAGAGTTATTGGACATAATAATAAATACTTTGATAGTTTTGTATGGCAAATTAAGTAATGAACCTTTTTTACAGCCTTCTAGGGAAGGCATTTGAACAGGCAGCTGAGAAGACAAATGCCAAAGCAGACTTGGGCTATTTTGATACAAATGGTGAGTAAATTGTTTTCCTTTTGAATATCTTTTGTAATTATGCAGAGTGTGTGCGTGTGTGTGTATGTAATTATATTCAGCCCTTTCCTTGAGATGTAGTGGCTTTAAAACAAGATGGTCAACCCTAATTCATCATAGTTCATCTGATGTTATGTTCTATCTTGTATGACCAGTAAGGTTTGAATTCCACCACTGCTCTGTATTCCTCACATGGCTGGTTGGGTACAGATCAAGTAGTGGTGGTGGTGGTATATATATATTACATAAAAGATGTGTATGTAGATGACAATTTACTAGCCAATGTCTATAAAATTATGCAAGTTTTCAATTCTTTAGGCAGGACTAATTTATTACATTTGTTTAGATGCCACATCATGTACAAAAAAGGGTAGTTTATAATACACATATAGTATGTAAATATATATGTATATATATTTGTTTTACATGTTAAAGAATATTGACAATATTGGAAGTATTTTACTGCGTGCCAATATAAAGTTCATAACAATATGAAGAGTTTGTAATGCAGTGCGTGTTCTGCTACTCTTGCAGTTGTACGTCTCAGTGTGGAGGACCGCAGCAAGTTCTTTGACGCTCTAATATCACTGCTGAGCTGAGAGGTGTAGCAACAGCTGAGGTTTGCAGAAAATACCAAAGCAAAGAATCTTCTCGCATTGAAAGGTTTCTCAAATTGATATGTTATAATATTGTTGTGTTTTCATTAAATATACAAAAATCTCCCTTGTTTTCATAAAAATATTTTAATAATTTAAGATTAATAAATTAATTTAAGTACTTAAGTTTTTGCACAGTAATTTTAATTCTATTTTCTGCACAATGTAAATGATTGTTACTAATGTAAACCATATAATAGCTGTGCAGTGATTCTCAAAATTAATCTACTTAAGTTTTATTAGCCATCCATCATGAAAGAAGCAGCACATGATTTTCAGTTAGTTGGTGCACCTGCCTCAGCCTGTGTTGCTATTCATTCACATCATCACTAGACAAGATCAAGTAAACGCCTTTCCCTCTCTAGACGCATGCATGTGTCGTGTGCAAGCTGCTGTAACCGCCGGCTCTCCTCACGGAGGCTTCTCTGCTCTTCCAGCAGATCTTCTATACTTTTAGAGTAGTCTTGTGATGAAACACGTTGGGGTTGAACTCTCCTTGCAGTGATTATCCTCCTTTTGGTTATTGGATTCGGCCTGTCTTGGCCTCCACTTGACTGCATCTCAGGAGAGACATCTGCTGGCTCAGTGGAGGAAACATTCATTGTTGTGGAGGTGGTACTTAACCTTGACCTCTTAATTCCTTGCTTTACCTCAGCTTCTGCCTTGGAGTTAATTGGTCTCCTATTAGAAACGTTTGGAGATGTGCCTTGGATACCAATTGCAGCCAACTTTGCAGCGAGCTTGTTTTTGGCCAGGTAGTTGGATGATACTGGAGCCATTTTAGTTCCTGTCATGATGGCTGGCAGGCAGGGATTGACTGGTACTGCAGCAGCTAATGAGGAGACCCTGCCCAGATCACAACTTATGGCAGGAGTAGCAGCACCATGGCCCCGCCCACTACCGGGCACTCTAACTAGTGACCGTGACATATCTTTTATTTTCAAGTCGGCCACCATTATGGCTCAAAAAAACAGTAATCCGTATAGAAAAGAAAATAGTGCTCAGAAAGGCACAAGAGGATATGATCTTAGTATAAGACTAAAAAAGTATTTAAAAATCTACCAAGGAACAACCTCAGCAGAAGAATACAAGAGAATTAGAAGTCCACCGGGAAACAACCCCAGCAGAAAGAGAAAAGGAATTAGGAGTCCACCGGGAAACAACCCCAGCAGAAAGAGAAAAGGAATTGGGAGTCCACCGGGAAACAGCCCAAGTGGAAGGAGAGGAATTTGGTACTAACTACCAGGAAACAACCCCAGTAGGAGGAGAGAGAATTAGGAATCCACCAGGAAAAAATCCTGGCAGGAGAAGAATTGGAAACTATTGGGAAACGGCCCCAGCAGGAGGAGAGAGATTAAAGAATCCACTGGAGAACACCCCCAGCAGAAGGAGAGGGAATCAGGAATCCACTGGAGAACACCCCCAGCAGGAGGAGAGAGATTAAAGAATCCACTGGAGAACACCCCCAGCAGAAGGAGAGGGAATCAGGAATCCACTGGAGAACACCCCCAGCAGAAGGAGAGGGAATCAGGAATCCACTGGAGAACACCCCCAGCAGAAGGAGAGGGAATCAGGAATCCACTGGAGAACACCCCCAGCAGAAGGAGAGGGAATCGGGAATCCACTGGAGAACACCCCCAGCAGAAGGAGAGGGAATCAGGAATCCACTGGAGAACACCCCCAGCAGAAGGAGATGGGAATCAGGAATCCACTGGAGAACACCCCCAGCAGAAGGAGAGGGAATCAGGAATCCACTGGAGAACACCCCCAGCAGGAGATGGGAATCAGGAATCCACTGGAGAACACCCCCAGCAGAAGGAGAGGGAATCAGGAATCCTCTGGAGAACACCCCCAGCAGAAGGAGAGGAGGAGAGAGTGGTGATCAAGCCCACCAAGGAACAACCTCAGCAGGAGTGAGAGTTCAGAAGCCCACCGAGGAACAGCCCCAGCAGGAGGATTGTCTGGAAAAAGGCACCCGCAAGGAGTCACTCCCAGCAAGTAATGATGGTGGTCTTGGAAGGAGGTGGAACACACACGGTATACTGTCACTGATGAACAACCTTCAGTGGGTCCGTGTCGTGTGGTTAGTTTCCTTCTTGGTGTTTGGTTCGGGGGGGTTGGGGGGGGTTGCTTAGCTTGGGTGGCTTGGGTTGATTTGTAGCCTAATACGCAGCACAGGTGGGCCTGATGAGAGAAAAAGAGTTGAGTTCCGAGAAATACGTTAGATATAAAAGTAACATTTTCACAACACACACAGCTGTCACATCATAGCACGAGCAACATCTTAGTTTACATTGGTGGCGATAGAATCTCACCCGAGGCAATTCCTGGGTGTAGTCTAGAGTTAGGAACACTCGGCAGGCACTACAGCAGGGTTGATCACACGGACTAGCAGCAATTCGGTGCACTGGGGAGTGGGGACGCACTGCCACCACTAGTAATAAGTATGTCCCCGCTTTGGTTCCCAGCTGAATAGTTGCCAGACACCTATTGTCAAGTATTTTCCATACGGAATCTTTTAACTGAATTCCAATTGTTCACTGTTTATAGTTGATATTAGGTCCAGGTTGGTGTGGTGGCCAATAAGCTACGTGATGGCTTGGCACAAGTGGGTTGTGAGGCGCTCCACACAAACACCAAACTTATACTACTGACGAAGGAGGAAATGTTGGCATTTATGCTCTAATACCAGCGCTATACGTTTCACCGCTTTAATGCGAGTGGAGAGAAAAACAGTTTATATTGCTGAACGTTATATATATATATATATATATATATATATATATATATTACTAACGTTCAGCAATATAAACTGTTTTTCTCTCCACTCGCATTAAAGCGGTGAAACGTATAGCGCTGGTATTAGAGCATAAATGCCAACATTTCCTCCTTCGTCAGTAGTATAAGTTTGGTGTTTGTGTGGAGCGCCTCACAACCCACTTGTGCCAAGCCATCACGTAGCTTATTGGCCACCACACCAACCTGGACCTAATATCAACTATAAACAGTGAACAATTGGAATTCAGTTAAAAGATTCCGTATGGAAAATACTTGACAATAGGTGTCTGGCAACTATTCAGCTGGGAACCAAAGCGGGGACATACTTATTACTAGTGGTGGCAGTGCGTCCCCACTCCCCAGTGCACCGAATTGCTGCTAGTCCGTGTGATCAACCCTGCTGTAGTGCCTGCCGAGTGTTCCTAACTCTAGACTACACCCAGGAATTGCCTCGGGTGAGATTCTATCGCCACCAATGTAAACTAAGATGTTGCTCGTGCTATGATGTGACAGCTGTGTGTGTTGTGAAAATGTTACTTTTATATCTAACGTATTTCTCGGAACTCAACTCTTTTTCTCTCATCAGGCCCACCTGTGCTGCGTATTAGGCTACAAATCAACCCAAGCCACCCAAGCTAAGCACCCCCCCCCAACCCCCCCGAACCAAACACCAAGAAGGAAACTAACCACACGACACGGACCCACTGAAGGTTGTTCATCAGTGACAGTATACCGTGTGTGTTCCACCTCCTTCCAAGACCACCATCATTACTTGCTGGGAGTGACTCCTTGCGGGTGCCTTTTTCCAGACAATCCTCCTGCTGGGGCTGTTCCTCGGTGGGCTTCTGAACTCTCACTCCTGCTGAGGTTGTTCCTTGGTGGGCTTGATCACCACTCTCTCCTCCTCTCCTTCTGCTGGGGGTGTTCTCCAGAGGATTCCTGATTCCCTCTCCTTCTGCTGGGGGTGTTCTCCAGTGGATTCCTGATTCCCATCTCCTGCTGGGGGTGTTCTCCAGTGGATTCCTGATTCCCTCTCCTTCTGCTGGGGGTGTTCTCCAGTGGATTCCTGATTCCCATCTCCTTCTGCTGGGGGTGTTCTCCAGTGGATTCCTGATTCCCTCTCCTTCTGCTGGGGGTGTTCTCCAGTGGATTCCCGATTCCCTCTCCTTCTGCTGGGGGTGTTCTCCAGTGGATTCCTGATTCCCTCTCCTTCTGCTGGGGGTGTTCTCCAGTGGATTCCTGATTCCCTCTCCTTCTGCTGGGGGTGTTCTCCAGTGGATTCCTGATTCCCTCTCCTTCTGCTGGGGGTGTTCTCCAGTGGATTCTTTAATCTCTCTCCTCCTGCTGGGGGTGTTCTCCAGTGGATTCCTGATTCCCTCTCCTTCTGCTGGGGGTGTTCTCCAGTGGATTCTTTAATCTCTCTCCTCCTGCTGGGGCCGTTTCCCAATAGTTTCCAATTCTTCTCCTGCCAGGATTTTTTCCTGGTGGATTCCTAATTCTCTCTCCTCCTACTGGGGTTGTTTCCTGGTAGTTAGTACCAAATTCCTCTCCTTCCACTTGGGCTGTTTCCCGGTGGACTCCCAATTCCTTTTCTCTTTCTGCTGGGGTTGTTTCCCGGTGGACTCCTAATTCCTTTTCTCTTTCTGCTGGGGTTGTTTCCCGGTGGACTTCTAATTCTCTTGTATTCTTCTGCTGAGGTTGTTCCTTGGTAGATTTTTAAATACTTTTTTAGTCTTATACTAAGATCATATCCTCTTGTGCCTTTCTGAGCACTATTTTCTTTTCTATACGGATTACTGTTTTTTTGAGCCATAATGGTGGCCGACTTGAAAATAAAAGATATGTCACGGTCACTAGTTAGAGTGCCCGGTAGTGGGCGGGGCCATGGTGCTGCTACTCCTGCCATAAGTTGTGATCTGGGCAGGGTCTCCTCATTAGCTGCTGCAGTACCAGTCAATCCCTGCCTGCCAGCCATCATGACAGGAACTAAAATGGCTCCAGTATCATCCAACTACCTGGCCAAAAACAAGCTCGCTGCAAAGTTGGCTGCAATTGGTATCCAAGGCACATCTCCAAACGTTTCTAATAGGAGACCAATTAACTCCAAGGCAGAAGCTGAGGTAAAGCAAGGAATTAAGAGGTCAAGGTTAAGTACCACCTCCACAACAATGAATGTTTCCTCCACTGAGCCAGCAGATGTCTCTCCTGAGATGCAGTCAAGTGGAGGCCAAGACAGGCCGAATCCAATAACCAAAAGGAGGATAATCACTGCAAGGAGAGTTCAACCCCAACGTGTTTCATCACAAGACTACTCTAAAAGTATAGAAGATCTGCTGGAAGAGCAGAGAAGCCTCCGTGAGGAGAGCCGGCGGTTACAGCAGCTTGCACACGACACATGCATGCGTCTAGAGAGGGAAAGGCGTTTACTTGATCTTGTCTAGTGATGATGTGAATGAATAGCAACACAGGCTGAGGCAGGTGCACCAACTAACTGAAAATCATGTGCTGCTTCTTTCATGATGGATGGCTAATAAAACTTAAGTAGATTAATTTTGAGAATCACTGCACAGCTATTATATGGTTTACATTAGTAACAATCATTTACATTGTGCAGAAAATAGAATTAAAATTACTGTGCAAAAACTTAAGTACTTAAATTAATTTATTAATCTTAAATTATTAAAATATTTTTATGAAAACAAGGGAGATTTTTGTATATTTAATGAAAACACAACAATATTATAACATATCAATTTGAGAAACCTTTCAATGCGAGAAGATTCTTTGCTTTGGTATTTTCTGCAAACCTCAGCTGTTGCTACACCTCTCAGCTCAGCAGTGATATTAGAGCGTCAAAGAACTTGCTGCGGTCCTCCACACTGAGACGTACAACTGCAAGAGTAGCAGAACACGCACTGCATTACAAACTCTTCATATTGTTATGAACTTTATATTGGCACGCAGTAAAATACTTCCAATATTGTCAATATTCTTTAACATGTAAAACAAATATATATACATATATATTTACATACTATATGTGTATTATAAACTACCCTTTTTTGTACATGATGTGGCATCTAAACAAATGTAATAAATTAGTCCTGCCTAAAGAATTGAAAACTTGCATAATTTTATAGACATTGGCTAGTAAATTGTCATCTACATACACATCTTTTATGTAATATATATATACCACCACCACCACTACTTGATCTGTACCCAACCAGCCATGTGAGGAATACAGAGCAGTGGTGGAATTCAAACCTTACTGGTCATACAAGATAGAACATAACATCAGATGAACTATGATGAATTAGGGTTGACCATCTTGTTTTAAAGCCACTACATCTCAAGGAAAGGGCTGAATATAATTACATACACACACACGCACACACTCTGCATAATTACAAAAGATATTCAAAAGGAAAACAATTTACTCACCATTTGTATCAAAATAGCCCAAGTCTGCTTTGGCATTTGTCTTCTCAGCTGCCTGTTCAAATGCCTTCCCTAGAAGGCTGTAAAAAAGGTTCATTACTTAATTTGCCATACAAAACTATCAAAGTATTTATTATTATGTCCAATAACTCTTCCTTTTGATTTAAATAATGGGGTTTAAAACAAACAACCTCATGGATCTTGTGCTCCTCCTTTCAATAATGCTTAAATTTACTCTTCAAAGATTATCAATGCCCATAAATACACACACACACATACACACTACAAAGCTTTCAAACCTTTGTATTTAACAATATCAACTTTTCAGTTATCTATTGTAAAACATTATATAAATATAATTTTTGTTTGGTTCTTTACTGTTTTCATGGAATAATTAATTAAACATAGTGAAATGAATTCAGCATTTTCAAAATACAAGAATGCTAGTTTTAATGACAAGATGGAATCAATGGAGTGTGACTGTCTGATAGCTCAAAATGAGTGGAATGAGAAAAGTAAGGTGTGGTGGTGGCAACAGTAATATTCAGTAATCTCTCAGTTATCTGGCACACCACAGCCAAGACTTTGCTGTGCAACACTGAAAGCCAAATTATGCATCATTACCCAGCAAGCTCCTCTACCCACCAAGAACTCAAAAATAACCACTACTAAAAATTATCCTTGCAGTCCATACAAGTCACAGTAATAACGATAATAATAATGGCTATAAGAGAAAAAAATTATGATTTACTGGCTTTGTGGATAGAGACTGAGAGGGAGAGACTTACTTTTTATGGGTCTCTTCAGAGACGGGTGGAATGCCACACACTAAGCAGTAGTCAGGTTCTGGATACCTTACATCAGGAGTGGTGAGAATGAGAGGCAAGTTACGACTCTTGCGACTCCGACATGTTGACACATGAGCACGCAGGGTGAAGGTTGCCAGCAGGTTGAGGCTGTGTGGTGCAGCAAAGAATCTGGCATCTGGAGTACCCTGGAGGTCAAAAGGTTTTCATTAGCAGTAAATAATAATGAGTAAAAATATCCATACACTAGATCAACACATGCAGTAATGCATCTCACCTGAATAATTGTAGCATAGAGAAAAGGGCCAGCACAGATCACCTGGTTCATATCAAGAAAAGTTTGTACTTGTCTGTAGATTGCCTCCAGCTGCTGCTTGCGGAGCTCAATGCCACGGCTCAACACCTCTGGCTTGGTCCTGTGGAGTGAGACAATGCATTACATTATAGGCGAGGAATAAAAACATGTGAGCTCTTAAATCTCTAGTATCAAAAACCACAACACATCCAACATGTCACATCTAAATAGCTTCCATATCAGCCAATTCCATTTCCCCACTCTCTCACATAACCAGCCTGTGCACTCACAAGTCCAGGGCATCGGCAGCGTCCAGAAAGCATGTGGTGGGGGACTCATCACTGTCGGGGCGTTCCAGCAGGGAGGCAGCAGCGTGGACGTAGTCTGACGCACACATCCGGGCACGGAAGCCAATAGCAGCTGAGAAGGTCATGAAGAAGAGGTTCTTGAGCCCATACTTGTCTGTCTTCCCTTCTAACATCTTTTGCAGGTCATTCCGGAGCTCCACATCCATCCCACAGTACAGCTGCCGGCACTGGGCCAGAGGGAGTCTAGGGAAGGAAGGAAAGGTTCATCCCTTCAAAAAATTGTCTAAAATTCTTTCTCCATAGATTTCAGAAACATGAGAAGACAATTTTCCTTCTTAAAAATTAAGTATTGCAATTTATTTGTATGTGTTCCATTTTTTAAATTTTCTTTTACTCTGTAGGCAATATAAGAATTTGTTTAAGACAATATCTAGTTTTAGGACCCTACTTCGTCCTTTACTATCACTGGTTTGGGAAGAGGAATCAATCTGAGATGAATGAATTTATCAAAAGCCTTAATAATTTTGATAGAAAAATGACCACAGTGTGGTAAGGAATGAGGGCCAAAGAGGTGCAGCAGACTCACCCCATCTCTGCCAGGAGTTCATGAAGCCGCTTCTCACCCTTCAGTGTCCACAGACGCAGTGCCGTCGCCACGTGGGGGGAGTGCCGCATGCTTTCCACCAGACTCCAGTGCCGGTACAGAGCCAGGGTCAAGCTAAACATGAGTTAAAGACACTAATTGACAATCACCAATTCTCTTGCTGTTTGAACATCTTCAGAACTGGGACACACTCTTACCATGAGTTTTTGGTATAATCAAATGATTTCATCAACATTACATGGGATCTATGAAGGTCAGAAGATTAGTGGACTGAGTCTGTACTATTTAAATGCCCAAATGAGTTTCTGAAGCCATAGAAAATTCCCAAATAATAGGCAGAGTAAACATAAAAACATGTCCCACTCCTGAAGGGGGTTAAAAAGTTCTCAGCTCGAACAGAAAACCACCACACAATGAAATGGACCACTCTCAAGCATCTTCAATTCCTTCCACATGAGCAAAAGGATACTCTTTCTCAAAGACAATTCGTAAGCTGTCCGAGGGAGGCCGAGATGCATCTTCAGCTTGCTTGGGGTTGAGGCGTGACACGTGAGTCTGTAGTGTTGCAGAGGTCAGCAGGTGCTTGCCGGGTTCAGACCGCTCATGCAGCACCATCTCTGTCTCCCCAATGATGGCCAGCCTGTCAGGGATGGAATAAAGAATTTGGATAATAATGAGTCTCAATTACATAACCTGCTTCAAAATTTAAAAATAAATATAAAAAATACCTTTTCCAGTTGTAAAGAGCCTAAAGATTACTTTTCTCTTACACATATGGCCATTCCTTCATCAAACAGATCTGTACTATTCAGTCCTGAAATCACCAGTAATGCTGCTTTCACTCACCACAGCAGGTCATTGCTATCCTTGGAGAGCTTCCATGCCAATTCAAACATCAGCAATGCAGTCTGAAAGGTAAGGACATGCAGTAATGAACTAAAGCACCACCAGCACATACTTGCCCCTATGTATGCATCTGCAAACATGCATGAACTAAAATCAACACAAAATGATATCACTAGAATATTATCAATGAAATCTTGATAATACCAAAATTAGGCAATCAATTTAATGCATATAAAGACCACATTTAGGAATGAAGAGAAGATAATGGGAAAAATATCTTGAGTGAAAATATGACACAAGAAAAGCACGTAACAATTAATATTGAAGAACACACGTAATATTTATAAACTGTGGAAGCTGACAGGTATGAGAACAAAGATGAGAGGAGAGTGGATAATCTCCCAGAAAGAAAACATAGTGAGAGGAAAACTTGCATTCTTTTAAAGGTCCTAGAATTTACATGAAGGGTGGAGAGGCACAAGAAAAGGAGAAAAACAAAGATACATGGATTGTGGTAGGGCAGACTCACTGAACGTCCAAAGAAAGAAAACTGGGTATAATCAAAGAGCAGCTTGTGTCGCTGCTGCTCCCATAGCCGTTTCTGTCGCCTCTTCTCCAGAGCATCCTCATCAAACCTCCGTCTCTTTCCTCGTCCTCCTTCCTCATCATCACTACCTCCCCCTCCTCCATCATCATCACTGCTGTCCTCCTCCTCACTCTGAAATGAAATCAAATGACTATAAACTTTTCACTCATCATCACCAACACCTGTGTATGCTATCACAAGAAAATAATTTCATACTAAGTTGCTTAAGAGAGAAGGTAAGAACTAAGAATATTTAAAGCTATTTTAAAGCCAACAATACAAGGATCCGTTGAGAAGATAAAGAGAAAGCTAAGACATACAAAAAATGGGAAAACTAACACCAGATTTACCAACTACAGTATTTGAAGCTAAACATTAATGAACAGAAAAGCAAGAACAAACAGCAAACTTACTGTATTTTTATGTGAGAAGGGGAAACTAGCCAAGGGCAACAAAAATGGTGAAAATAAAAAGCCCACTAACTGCCAGTCCCCCTGAATGGTCAATAGAGTTAGCTGAAAGTTAAGGACAAATGTCTTACAAGGCTATGATGAAATGAACAACCAGATGATGAGTTGGACCATAACTTACCTCATCAGGATGGAAGACGTCCTCAAACGCAGGCACCTCAGCCTCCTCTGACTCTATCTGAGTCAGCACCCGAACCTGTGATGGAAATGAGGCACGAATAAGCAACAGTGACGAGGAGAAAGGGTTGGAGAAAAAGAACAGGCAAGGAGACAGAAAATAACATAAGAATGAGGAAAATTAGCAGGATTTGAAGAGGGGAAAAAATAGTCATATTGCCAGTAAAGGCTAGAAAGATGACAACTGGACAGA
>CM035201.1:3495888-3511001 GCA_020233015.1 Callinectes sapidus | reverse complement strand
CCCTCTCTCTCTCTCTCTCTCTCTCTCTCTCTCTCTCTCTCTCTCTCTCTCTCTCTCTCTCTCTGAATCTCCTTGTGTTATTTTCGTTCTTTCTCTTTTTCTTCTTTTTCATTTTCCTTCCTTGTCTTCTCGTTTTCTTCGTTTCCTCTTCCGTGTTTTTGTCTTTTATCTTTTCTTCCTTTTCTTCTTTTCTTCTTGTTCTTTTTTCTCCTGCATTTTTTTTTAATAGAACGTGAATTTATTGGTTAATGTTTGCTATTATTATTATTGTTTTTATTCTTAGTTATCTTTCTGTATTTTTCTTAGTTTGTGTGTGTATATGGTTTTCATTATTATTATTATTATTATTATTATTATTATTATTATTATTATTATTATTATTATTATTATTATCATCATTATTATCGTATCTGTTTTTTGTTCTTATTATCACCACCACCACCATCACCCACCACCACCACCACCACCACCACCACCACCACCACCACCACCACCACCACCACCACCACCATTATTTCATGTGTTTCCAGGTGAGCGTTAGCCAGGTGACTCGTAATCAAGGAACCCTGGGGCCGGCATACCTGTTGGACGCCCCCCCTGCCCCTCCGCCCCCCCAGCCGCCCCTCCCCTCCCCCCCGCCCCTCCAGGTCCCTCCTCCCCCCCTCAGTAACCTCCGTGACCCCTCCCCATAATGACCACGACCGCCTGTGTGTGTGTGTGTGTGTGTGTGTGTGTGTGTGTGTGTGTGTGTGTGTGTGTGTGTCTGTCTGTCTGTCTATCTATTTATTCTTTTATCTATTGCTGTTTTTCTTTAATTTTTTTTCTTTAAATTCCTCTTTTTCAAATTATATCACTCAGTTTTTTTCTATTTCCTTCTTTCATTCCTTTTTTATTTCTCTTTTTTTATTTTATTATCATTGTATTTAATTTTTTTTTCTTTATTTTTTTTATTCCTATCTAATATACCCTCTTTTTTCTCAATACACCACCGTTTTCTTTCCCTTTTTTTCATTCTTCATATCCAAACTTAAAACATTTCCTTTATTAAATTATCTTTTCCCATATTTCTCTCTTTCATTCATTGTCTAAAGCAGTGGTGGTGGTGGTGGTGGTGGTGGTGGTGGCGTGTGCTGTTAATGTGCCCGGTGGTGGTGTTGGCAGCATCACTAATACCTGGGCTGCCTCATTACTATAACAAACACGTACTTATATATTAAAGGTTCTTGTTCATTACATTACCTGGAGTTAGTTTATTGTGAATTGTCGTGTTTATATTGGTGTTTTTATGTAAGAGAAGAAAGCTGGTCGAGAAAAAGCAATAAAAAGCAAATAAAAAGCGTGAAAATGTCAGATGTAAAGAATAATGATTGCAAAGAAGCGTTTATCTAAATAAGAGAAAAAAGTAACAAAAATAGAAAGAAATGAAGGAGAGAAGTGAATGGATAGTCTATTTAAAGCTGATTAGAGGTGAAATAACGCACAGAAAACTCCTATTAGCAACACATGACGTAGAAAACAGTGGGAATATACGGTTGTCAATGTATTAGTGGATGTGGTACAGCTGTAAAAGTTTTAATAATACCAGTAACTTTTTATTTTAGTCTACGTTAAAAAGTAGTCTAAGGTTAAAAATGAGTCGTTTTCTTTCATGGCTAGTTCATAGAAAACGGAACAAAAAAAATGGTAAACTTTAACATTCTAAAAAAAAAATGAGTCGTTTTCTTTCATGGCTAGTTCATAGAAAACGGAACAAATAAAATGGTAGACTTTAACATTCTAAAATTCCGTCTAACTTTTTATTTTAGTCTACGTTAAAAGTAGTCTAACGTTCAAAATGAGTCGTTTTCTTTTATGGTTAATTTATAGAAAACGAAACAAATAAAATGGCAGACTCAAACATTCTAAAATTTCCTCTGTAACTTTTTATTTTAGTTAACGTTAAAAAGTAATCTTACGTTAAAAATGAGTCGTTTTCTTTCATGTTTAGTTCATAGAAAACGGAACAAATAAAATGGCAGACTCAAACATTCTAAAATTCCCTCTGTAACTTTTTATTTTAGTCTACGTTAAAAAGTAGGCTAACGTTAAAAATGAGTCGTTTTCTTTCATGGCTAGTTCATAGAAAACGGAACAAATAAAATGGCAGACTCAAACATTTTAAAATTCCCTCTGTAACTTTTTATTTTAGTCTACGTTAAAAAGTAGTCTAAGGTTAAAAATGAGTCGTTTTCTTTCATGGCTAGTTCATAGAAAACGGAACAAATAAAATGGCAGACTAAAACATTCTAAAATTCCCTCTAACTTTTTATTTTAGTTTACGTTAAAAAGTAGGCTAACGTTAAAAATGAGTCGTTTTCTTTCATGTTTAGTTCATAGAAAACGGAACAAATAAAATGGTAGACTCAAACATTCTAAAACTCCCTCTGATTAATATACAAAAACACACCATTTCACTGCCACAAAACGAAAAAAAACACACCAAGAAAATAAACACAGAGCAAACAACCCCCCTACAACCACTTAAAACAAAAAAAATAAAGACAATAATAAACAATAGCTCCCCCACCCCTCACCCCTTCTCCCCTCTCCCCTCTCCCCACCCTTCTCTCCCCACCGCCATATTGCAGACCTCAGCCACCACTCACTCCTCGTTCTCTGCGGGATTTGGCGAGATTTTGAGGCACGGTGATGCTTTTTGCTGCTTTTCCACTTACAGCCAGGAGTGCCAGTGCCTCGGCCTGCCCCAGTGCCCCCCGCCCCCCCCTGGGAATGGCAGGGGGGGCGGGGGAGTGGTGTGTTGTGGAAGGTCTTTGGAGAGGTGGTGTTGTGAGAGAGAGAGAGAGAGAGGTGTTGAGGCTGGGGTTGTGATGGTGGTTGTGGAGAGAGAGAGAGAGAGAGAGGTGGTCTGGTGTTGGGGTTGTGATGATGGTTGTGAGAGTAGAGAGAGAGAGTGTGTGTTGTGTTGAGGTTGTGATGGTGGTTGTGGGGAGAGAGAGAGTGTGTGTTGTGTTGGGGTTGTGAGAATAGAGAGAGAGAGTGTTGTGTTGAGGTTTTGATGGTGGTTATGGAGAGAGAGAGAGTGTTGTGTTGTGGTTGTGATGGTGGTTGTGGGTGGAGAGAGAGAGAGTGTGTGTGTGTTCATATGTATTTTAATTGTTATTTTTTCTCTATATTTGTGTTTTTTAGGGTAAAGATTTATTTCCTATTTGTTCAAAGTTAATTTTCTCATCGTTTTAGTATCTAACCTAACCTAACTTGACCCTTTCAGTACTGAGACACATTTGTACTGCGGGTTTTGGTTAGGTTAGGTTAGGAAGTGTTTCTTTCTTCTCTTCCTTTCCCTCCTCCCTTCCTTCTTTTCCCTCCTTCCTTCCTTCTTTCCTTTCCTTCCTTCCTTCCTTCTCTCTTTTCCTTTCCATTCCTTTCCCTCCTTCCTTCCTTCCTTCCTTCCTTCCTTCCTTCCTTCTCTCCTTTACTTTCCATTCCCTCCTTCCTTCCTTTCCTTTCCTTTCCTTTCCTTTCCTTTTTTCCCTCCTTCCTTCCTTTCCTTTCCTTTCCTTTCCTCCCTCCCCCCAAAAACAAATAAATAAAAACCCATACTAATTTTACAACAGCAATTAAGATACAGCAATTTTTAACCTCCCCTCTTCTCCCTCCCCTCTTCTCCCCACACCAGGCTGGAAAGGAGGGTTGGCATCATGGGAGAGGAGAGCGAGGAGGAGTGTGACCCCCAGGGCAGCCTCCCCCCTGTCAAACGTGTCAGGTTAACTCAAACTGACCTCCTTAACCTGCTTCTAAATGAGGTTTGTATGTGCGTTTGTTTGTGTGTGTGTGTGTGTGTGTGTTCTGTTTTTTTTTTTTGTTTTTCATTTTGGTATTTGTTTGTTATATGTGTAATGGTTTTTTCTCATGTTCTTTCTCTTTCTCTCTCTCTTTCTTTTTTGTCTCTTTCTCTCTCTCTCTCTCTCTTTCTTTCTCTCTTTCTTTCTTTCTTTCTTTCTTTCTTTCTTTCTCTCTTTCTTTCTCTCTTTCCTTCTCTCTTTCTTTCTTTCTTTCCAGCCGGTAACTGAGAAAACAAATAGACAAATAATATAACATCGTATATATGTATGTATTTAATTAATCCATATATATCTAACCACATCTATGCGCAATAATAAAATAACAAATAAATAATAATAAATAATAAAGATAATCATTTCCCGGCAGGTGACTGAGATCAGAACCTGCATGAACACTCGTCTCACTTTACTGGAGAACAAAGTGTCCGTTTTAGTCCACACCTGCAACAAGATCTCCTCTCGGCTCGACACCATGGAACACCTCACCACCACCAACACCACCGCCTCGCACTCCACCTCCTCCTCCTCCTCCTCCACCTCCTCCACCACCTCCTCCTCCGCCACCTCCAAACACGCGGAACAAAATGTGTATGTGTGTTTTTTTCCTCTCTGTTTATTTTTGTTTTGTGTTTTGGTTGTAATGATTTTTTTTGATATTTTGTGGTTAATGGTGCTGTTCTGGTGCTGGTGTCTTGAAGGGTCTCTTTCTGCTGCCGCTGCTGTTCTAAATGGGTATTTTTTTTGCTGTTACTGGTGTACTGACTGGCCCTCTTTTCCTACTAACCTAATTAAAACTAAGCTAACCTAACCTAACCTTATCTAAACTAACCCTGCCTTATTTAAACTAATCTGACGTAATTTAACTCTTTCACAGCTATTTATTCCGTCTTTCCCTATAACTAATCACTCTACGACACCTTTACTTGTTGCATAGTTGCCTGATATCCTTAAACTAGATAATTGCAAAATATACTCCTTTTTTCACGCCTTCCTTCCCTGCAGATGCTAATAAATATCTCGTGCATTGTTAGTGCTGTTGATTATCTTGTCGCAGTGAGAGAGTTAACCTACCCTAACCTAACTTAACTTAATTTTAACGCCTTACCTGCCTATTTCTCCATATGTGTACCAACAGCTGTTTTTTTGTATGGGTAGTGTTAAATGGCCGTTTTTTTAGCTACCTGTATTCTAAATTGGCCGTTTGTTAGCTACATGTGTTCTAAATTAGCCTTTTTTTTAGCTACCTGTGTTCTAAATTGGCCTTTTTTTTAGCTACCTGTGTTCTAAATTGGCCTTTTTTTTAGCTACCTGTGTTCTAAATTAGCCTTTGTTTTAGCTACCTGTGTTCTAAATAGCCAGTTTTTATTTAGCTCCGTGTATTCTAAACTGGCCACTTTTCCTCACCAGGGGGATGGGGATGGGGATGGACATGGGCGCCTCCTCCTCCTCCATCTTAGTCCAGGACACGGAATCCAGCTCAAACATGAACGTTATCTCCCTTAATTCTGAGGACGACTTCCCCCACGGCTCCTGGCTGGGCGACCCCTCCCAGCCCAACATGAGGGTACGCTGCCCCATCACCCCCCAGTAAGTGTCTGTTGGGGGGGAAGGGGGGAGGGTGTCTGTGTCTTATGTTATGTGTGGTTTTTGCAGGGAGTTAGGTTAGGTTAGGGAGGGAAGCCTGCATGGGGACTGGCTAGGTGTTGTAGGGTAGTTGAGGTGGTTAATTGGTTGATTTATTGTGTGGTTTTTTGTTTTGTGTGTTGTGGAGTGAAGGATTTAAGTTTTTGAGTGTATTTTGTATCTGTTTCCTCTTTTCTTTCTGTCTCTTTCTCTCTTGTTTTCTTTCTCTTTTTCCTCTTTTGCTTTTTTCTTTCTCCTCCTTCTATTCTCCCTGCTTTCTGCTCTCACTATTCTGCTTTGTCCTCTCCCAACTCTTACTACTTCTCATTTTTATTATCTTTCTCCCTCTTTCTCTCCTTCTCCCTTATGCTGCTCCTCTTTCTTATCCTCTTTCTCTTTCTCCCTCTCCATCCTGTGCTCTTCCTTGTTCATTCTCCCTTTTCTTCTATTTTGTCCTCTTCCTCTTTCTCATTCTCCCTCTTCCCTTTCTTCTATCATCTCACTCTTCCTTGTTTTCTTTTCTTTCCCTTTTCTTCTACTACCTCCTCATTCCTCCTCCTCCTCCTCCTCCACCAGGAACCTGCTCCACATTAACTCCACCTGCATCACAGCGGAGAAGATGGCCCTCACTCTGCTGGACTACCTCTTCACCAAGGACGAACTGGCCACCTCCAACCTCTCTGGCAGAAGTGAGTGGGCCATAATTTGTGTTGGGAGTGGCCGGGCTCAGTGTATGTGTGTTTTGGGGTGTTTTATCTTGTTATTGTGTGTTTTCTTCATCTTTCTGTGTCTATTGTTATTACCTATTCTCTATAACACTATCCTAACCTAACAAATTCACCACAACACTATCTTTAATGTATTCTATTACCACCACCACCAGCAGTACCACTCACTCACACACTCTCTCTCACACTCTCCCTCTCCCTCTCCCTCTCCCTCTCTCTCTCTCTGCCCAGGTCGGTGGAACAAGAAACAGCTGGACCCCTTGATGATGTTTGGCATTCGGTGTCACTTGCAGTACAAATTCAACATTAACCTGAAGCTGTGGCATAAGATCTGTCAGAACATGGACTCCAAGTGCAGGTCGGCCTGGAAGCGACGCATCAGAGGAATGGTCACCCAGCCCAAGCAGCGGGTGAGTGACAGACACACAGACACACAGAGATGAGAGATGAGAGAGAGAGAGATGAGAGACAGAGAGAGACAAGAGACAGAGAGAGAGACGATGAGATATGAGAGGAAATGATAACACAGATAGAGAGAGATAGTGAGAAGGATGGAGAGAAGAAATAACATAGATAGAGATAGAGAGAGAGGAAATAACATAGATGGAGAGAAAGAGAGAAACAAGAATAGCAGAAAGAGAAAAAACAGAGATAGAGAGAGAGAGAGGGAGAAAAAATAGAGATGGAGATAGCGAGAGAAAGAGAGAGGAAAAATAAGTGACAGAGAGAAAGTTACAGAGAAAAAAAGAAACAGAGAGAAAGAAAAATTAAGAGATAGACGTAGAGAGAGAGAAAAAAAGACACAAAGATAAAGATAGAGATATAGAGAGAGAGAGTCCTATTAAACCTCATCACTAATTTAACCCAATGTGTGAGTGAGGTGTCCTGACGTGTCCTTCCCTCACCAGCAGGCACCCCAGATTGGCCACACCTCCTCAGTGCGCAAGGACCCGGCCGTCACGGAAGACATCTCCTTCGATTTTGACTCCCTGCAGAACTCCAACCTTGATCTCAGTGATGTGAAGGTAAGTTAGCAGAGAGACAGAGAGAGGGGAGCTTCATATTTAGTATTCTTTTTCCTTTTAAGTGATATTTCCATTCATTCCTTCAGTTTAAGTTAAAAATGATAACCTAGATTTTGTATGCCCTCTTTCTCTTCATTTACCTTCCCTTTTTCCCTCCATCTTTCCTTTATTTTTCTACATTTCTCTCTCTCCCTTACACATGAAAGGCTAACACACACCCTTAACCCGTCTCTCCTTCCTCTTCCTTCTCTTTCCCTTCATTTTCCTTCACTTTTTCCTCCTCCTCCCTTTATTTTTCTGCATTTCTCCCTCTTCCTCACCCATCAAAGACCAACCAAGACACACCCCTAATGCATCTCTCCCCCGGCAGGTCATCACCCAATCCCCAACATGTGAGCTGAGGATCTTGAACGCCACGCCTGAACAGATATCACAGCTGCAGGACACTCAGGAGATCATCTTGTCCGAGGAGCAGATCCTTACACCGCCTTCAGTAAGTGTCCTCGTCTTGGGTGTCTTAGTAGTGTTGGAATTTGCATGTGTAGAGTTGAATGTATGTATTTATTCTCAAACACCCCTGTGCTCCACCTCCACTATTTCAAAAGGCCATATTTGAATTTACGCGAGTTTTGAAGGTGTTTCTTTATGATTCTAGAGGTAAAGTGACATGATCTCTACCTTATTGACTGGAGAAACATTGAAATCCGTGTTAATCATCTCCGTGGCCTTGAAAAATAGTGGTGGTGAGAGAGCAGAGTGTTTGAGTAAGTGTGTGTCAGTGTGTGTGTCAGATGAGGAGGGTTCCAGTAAGGCCCTCAAGATGCAGGTGGGGTAATACATCCCATAATTTCCCTGCTATCCTGGAAACACTCAAGGCTTGGTTAGGTTAGGTTGGTACCCCATAGACTACAGCAACAGCACCACCACCACCACCACCACCTCAGGAACGCACTGCTGTAGATAAGTGTGTGTACCAGCTTAATATAACCAAGTCTAGGGTGTTTTGAGGATAGTGGGGATATTATTGGACTTGTTACCCATCACCTGCGTCTTGAGGGCCTGCGCTGAACCCCCCCCTCACTGACACACACTCAACGCACTGTTTGAAAAGGGGGGGGGGTAAAGGGATAATGAAATACAGGAATGGGAGAGGTTGATTTATTGAGATAGCTGATAGTGGGGTGCTCCTCCCCCCCCCCCCTCTCTCTCTCTCTCTCTTCTTGGCTTCTCTTCTTTCTTCTCTCTTCTTGGCTTCTCTTCTTTCTTCTCTCTTCTTGGCTTCTCTTCTTTCTTCTCTCTTCTTGGCTTCTCTTCTTTCTTCTCTCTTCTTGGCTTCTCTTCTTTCTTCTCTCTTCTTGGCTTCAATCTCTTCCTTTCTTTCTTTCTTCTCAGCCACCAGTGTAGCACCATCAGTAAACAAGAGTCAGTTCATCCTCTTCTTCAGCATCACAGTTGAAGGGAAGGTGGTGGTGGTGGTGGAGCAGTGTGGATCTGTAAGAGGGAAGGAAGTTAGAAGTGGTGTGGTGGTATGCTGGCTACTCCACAATAACTAGGAATGTGGAAGAGATGAATTAAAATGTCTAAGAATGTGAAAAATTAAGTTACCTTATAATATTTATTTTTTTACGTCACTTGAGTTTATAATTGTAACGTGAAAAATGATATTAGAAGCATTTCACCTTAATACTTCCTTCATGTTGTCTATCTAAGGGAAATCTTCAGTTTTTGTCTAACTCCTTCAGTACCATGATGCATTTTTTATATTTATTCTGCTTTACTATGCGTTAACTTTATACAAGCTCAAAAACTTATGTAGAGATCAGAGTAATGAAGATTCTGACCTTATAAACCCTTCCTAATGTCAATAAAATCATCTCATTACATCCCAAAACTCATAAAAATGCATTCCAGTACTGAAGGAATTAAAAACTGAAGAAAAACCCCAACATTTAACAAACTAAACATATTTCACTCCCCTTTTGCTTATAAAAATATATTCAAGTACTGAAGGGATTAAAAACTATAAATAAAAACCCACCTTTATCAAACCAAACACATTCCAATCCTCTTTTGCAGAACGAGAAGAGCATTCTGATCAGCAACTCCTCCCCGTCGGTGGCCATTGGGGGTGAGGGGCTTGGCGGGGAGCTGGACATTGGCCGGGACATCAGTTCGTCCCCTTCGCTGGACCACCGCATCACCCTCAAGACTGAACCCGGCCTCGCCATCCTGGACCAGCACGGCATTCTGGCCCGAGACTCTGAAACGGATGACTGAGTTACTGGATGGTGATTGGGTGACACAGGGACAGACAGACACACAGACACACAGACAGACAAAGGGTGATTGGTTCCCCTGTATGTATGTATATAATGTCATATTTTCCTGTCCTCATTGCCTCATCTTTGTCATCTCTTACGCTATCATATTTATTTTTTGTTTCTATTCTTAGTAGTGTGACTCTTGTATTGTTTTTTCTACTCATTCCAGTTTGAAGTTGATTTTGTGCTATATTTCTATCATAGCCTGTTTTTTTTTAGACTGATCTTTTGATAATCTTTCGGTAAATCATTTCATCTTCATACATTAATTAATAAGTCATACCCTCATTTTCTACACATACTTTGCTATTCTTTCAACACGTCATTTCATCTTCATACCCTAATCAATAAGTCCTGTCATCATCATCTATACATATACTTTGTTAACCTCTCAGTAAATCATTTCATCTTCACACACGAATTAATAAATCATATTGTCATCTACGTAATACTTTCAATTGCTCCCACAAGTGCCATGGTCAGTCAGTGTTACTCTATACACAAACATTCCACTGTAATTCTCTCCTTGTTGCATCTGAGGTGAGGTGAGGCGAGGTGAGGTGAGGACTTACGACAAACTACCCCACCACCACAACTTACCAGGTCAAAGCAGCTCAGGTCAGGTCAGGTCAGGTGTAGATTGGGAAGCCTCCTTTAATATTGGTTCTTCCTTGACGTGGTTCCTATCTTGCTTTGATCCTTCCATTAACTTCTTCCGTTGATTTTTCTCTCTTTTTTCCACATTTCTTGTATTATTTCTTTCTCTTGTATCAGTAGAGCCCAATATTAACAGATTCACTTGTAACTTTTTCTTAGACGTATTCATAATCTTAAAATCCATCTTAAACTTCCCAATATCAATGTATTTTAACCATTACATCAACAGTCAATTTAAAGCTACTCAGAAAACAGCTAAAATACAACAATATCAGGAGGTTAAGATAGTTTTTAAGGCTACAAATTAATCTAAGGAAAAGGTACTGTAAGAATCCCTGTTAATATGGCCCCCCAGAGTCTTGGCACCACCTTTGGCCACCACCAGTCCTCCTGCAGGCACCTCTCCCCCCCCATCAGGAAGGTTCTCATGTCCATCAATCACCTGCCAATAGAGAGAGAGAGTGAGAGTGACACCTTTTGTCTTGGTTCATAAACAGGGAAACTTTACAATGCAGCTATTTTCATTGATTATAATAGTAAGAACCCACTCTATTGTAATTTATCTGATTAAATAAAAGACTTGTAATATATGTGTTGGCATGATATTGATTGAAAAAAAAGGAACATGGGGAAGAAAACAGTATATTGGTAGAGGAAATGGGAGAAAGAAGTGATAAGCCAAAAAAAAAGGAAAAAAAAGACAAGGATGAGAAAATGTGATAGAACAATTAAGAAAAAGACAAAGGAAATTAGAGATAAAAGGAAAAATGAAGGTAAAAAAACAAGGGAAAGAGGACTGGACAACCAAGACATGAACAAAAATATATTAGGAAAAGGAAATAGAGAAAAGATCAACATTAATAACGGTAAGTTTGGATTATCGTTATTTTATGGCTTTATAACTACAGCAATGGTAAATAAGTATGGCCTTTTTTCCCATTAATCTACACGTTTTCCAAAATAGCATCAATAATTAGTAAAGGTGTCCAGAAATCTAATGGTTCTTATACGGCAATCTTACCACCGCACTAACCACAGCCAACACCCACAGGAAACCAACACGAAATGGTAGACACGCACATCAATTCAATAGTTAAATCTCTCATAATGATTACCGCTGGAAGTGAAGATTATTCCGTTAGGTGCCGCAAAATCTAAGGTCATAAGGCGCCACTAGGGTTAATTAACGGGAAAGCGCTACATCTCCCACTGGTTAACTAGGTTTGGCAAGCATTCGAGCCCGGCCGGCCCCCCAGCACCGGCCTTATAACCAACTAGGCCGCCCACCCAGCCCCCCTATAATACTTCTGAAAGCTTTTATTTACGCATCAATCAGCAAGTTTATCTTTCACATGGATATGCAAACACCTTCCCGCTTGCTAACTGTTAAACTGTTATTAACCCATCAACACCTCCATAACCTAATTACTTAACCACCCAACCACCCTAATTACTCAGTCCCAAGAGGAACACTAGTTAACTGCACGCGCACACGCACACACACACACATATGCACACACACGTACACGCACACGCAATGTCAATCAATAAACACTCCTTCTAATAGCAAACTCTTACCCTTCACTTAGGCCTCTGCAGCGTTACACCACCGCTATCGCCGCTGCCGCCGCCGCCACCACCACCACGTCCGCCCTCACTGACTTCCTCTCTCTGTCTGGCGAGGAAGGAGGAAGGCGCCGGCGTGCAGAAGACTCGAGATAATGAACCATATAATAAACCACTTCTGTCCTGCATCGCAATAACTTACTAAAAGGACTCCAGTTGAAAGGAATGGTGTTTTTTCAAGGGGAATTAATATAGAATCACGATTTCCTTTGCAATGAAGTATTAGGAAAGTCTCCAGTAGAGTGAGGGAGTGAGTGGGTTAAGATTTCGTTGCTTCAATCACGAGGTTCAAACGAGGGAGTGAAATAATTAGTCTAAACTCCTTCACTGCAATGAAAGTCAATTAACATCAGCACCAGCAATGCGTGACATCTTTATCAACATCTGCGAGAAAGACATACATGGAAAAAGTGTATGTATTGCAATTTTTAGCGAATTTAAGGGTTTTAGGGTAACTATTGAACAGGTAAAGGTGTCGTAGAGTGGTTAGTTATTAAGGAAAAATGGAAAAAAAAGCAGTAAAAGGATTAAATCATGACTTTGTGTATTGCAGGTTCATTTGAAATACACTTCATACATACATGCATACATACATACATGCACGTTAAATAAGGAAGAGTGGAAAGTCCCGTGTGTGTGTGTGTGTGTGTGACCTTTACACACCCATCAATCAGAGATAAGAGTGTGACAAGCCAACGAACGAACAAGACATGTTTATAAGTCTTCACTGAGAAAAACCTGATTAGATAAACACTACAACACTACAACAAAGAAAAAAACAGATAAACAGATAAATAAATAGATAAAAACAAAAGCTCTCTCATACCTATCACATTAGTATGGTCAAAAGTGATCATAAAAACAACAAACAGCAAAGAACAATAAAACACACACTAAAAAACTTAACCCCTTCAGTACTGAGACGCATTTTCATATTCATTCTGCTTATCATTTGTCGATTTCACACAACTTAAGAAACTCACGTGGGGATTAAAATAGTAGACTCTGGCCATTAATCTTCTAACTCCATAGAAACCTAATGTCAATAAAATCACCTAATCCCACCCCAAAGTGTGTTCCAGTAGTGAAGGGGGTTAAAACTAAGGCTTATATTCTCAAACACATCTTTGCTCCACCTCCACTATTTCAAAAGGCTTTATTTAAATATGCACGAGTTTTTCAAGATGTTTCTGTGGTTGTAGAGGCAGAATGTTAAGATTTCTACATTATTAACTAGAGAAACACCCTTAACAACCCTGTTAATCACCTCTGTGGCCTTGGGAAACAATCGTGGGGAGAGAGGGTAGTTCTCAAGTGTGTTTTTTATAGATTTAGAGACAGAATGACAAGATTTCTGCATTATCAACTGGCAAAACACCCTTGTAAAACCTCTTTCATTATCTCTGTGGCCTTGAAAAAAAACAGTGGTGGTGAGAGAGACAGAGAGAGAGAGAGAGCGAGCAAAGCCTTTCTGAATACGGACTACAACACCACCACATCACATCATCACCACCACGAATTACACATCCTCCTCATCAGAATCATCGATGATCCTTCTCACTTGTTCCGAATCCATCTTAGAAAACTGCGCAATGGCACTCGAGGACAAGGCACCGGAGGAGGAGGAGGAGGAGGAGGGGAAGGAGGAGGTGAGGGGGTGTAGGATCCGAAACAGAGCACCGTTGGAGAGCATTTTGACCTGAGCGTGGACGAGGAGGCAAGTGAGGAGCATGAGGGTGAAAATGACGCCACAGTGCCAGCAGAAGATGAGGGTCACTATCATCATCTGGCCGTGGTCTTCCTCATTCCAGTGGCTGCCGACGGGGGGGTATAAGATGTAGCCCACTTGTATGAACCACGTGCCCTGCGAGGAGGAGGAGGAGGAGGAGGAGAACAACTTTTATTATTCTTATTTATACCATTAATATCTATCTCATCTTATACCAGGGACCAGAACACACACACACATACACACGCACACACCTGCAGGAGAGTGAAGTAACACCTGAGGAGGGCTGGCATAACGCTTCCTCTGTAGTACATCTCCAGTAAGATAGCCACCATGTTCCCCGCCACCACGTAAACCAGGAGTGTGTGTAGCTGGGCGGGAGAGAGAGAAAAACACGATGCTGCTGTGCTAAGGGAGTGACAGATTAACAAGATTCTTACATTACCAACAGGAAAAATACTTGAAATCTCTCTCTCTCTCTCTCTCTCTCTCTCTCTCTCTCTCTCTCTCTCACCTGTACATCCATGGGCGTCCTCCCGTGCAGGTGGTAGAGGAACAGCACCCCCTCCATGCAGAAGGCGAGGGCGGCCGACACGTAATCTGAGGAGCGGGGCAGCGGCAGGCGGTAGTGGGTGAGAATGTCTATGACTCCGTTCAGGCCGAAGAAGAAGTACATCGTCATATGCTGCGCGTTGCCGAGGTGAGCGAAATGTCCCTCTTTAAACGCTGTCACAAACTCGCCTGGAGGAAGAAGAGAGAATGTGGTGTTGGTTGGTGGTAGTGGCTCCTGTTCAAGTGACACAAACTTTCAAGGATGTCTTTTACAGCTCCAATGTCAAAATAAACAAGACAACTATAATATAAACAACAGAAGAAACACCCTTTAGAAACCCACCTACCAATCTGTGCCTTTAAAAAATAGCCGTGGTGAGAGAGCAAAGCATTTCACAATAAGAACCCCCAAAACAACCCTTAATTTCTCACCTGTCATGCCAATCACCACCACGGACACCTTCAGGCAAGCTTCCACAGGTAACCGCTTCAGACATCGGCAGGGGAAAGTGCAGGTGTTAATATAGGGTGACTTGGACCCCGCCCCGCCCTGCGCTGTGGCCCTCCTGCAGGCGTGGTAGCGCAGGAACACGTTGTAGGTCCACCAGCAGGCAAAGGAGGCGAAGAAGGAGCCAGGGAGTACGTGGCCCATAAAAGTCCCCATGGTGAGTGTCTGAAGGAGGCGCTGAAGAAGTAGTGGTGGTGGTGGTGGTAATAATAAGAGGAGAAGGAGGAGGAAGAGGAGGAGTAGTGATTATAATAAAAAAGAGGAGAAGGAGGAGGAGGAAAAGGACGGAAAAAAAAACATCTTCAAGTTAGACAATTAAGAAATCAAAAGAGGAAATTTTTTCTCTCTCTTTCTCTCAGCGAAAAAATAATAAAAAGGAAAAGTGACGAGAAGAGAGATAGAGAGAGGATGGAGGGAATGGGGGGGGAGGGGGGGGAGGGAGGAAGGGATGATAACTTATCTCTGGAGCGAATGATTACTCTTTGTTACATGGAGAGAGAGA
>CM035201.1:3480666-3491076 GCA_020233015.1 Callinectes sapidus | reverse complement strand
TGTGTGTGTGTGTGTGTGTGTGTGTGTGTGTCTGTCTGTCTGTCTATCTATTTATTCTTTTATCTATTGCTGTTTTTCTTTAATTTTTTTTCTTTAAATTCCTCTTTTTCAAATTATATCACTCAGTTTTTTTCTATTTCCTTCTTTCATTCCTTTTTTATTTCTCTTTTTTTATTTTATTATCATTGTATTTAATTTTTTTTTCTTTATTTTTTTTATTCCTATCTAATATACCCTCTTTTTTCTCAATACACCACCGTTTTCTTTCCCTTTTTTTCATTCTTCATATCCAAACTTAAAACATTTCCTTTATTAAATTATCTTTTCCCATATTTCTCTCTTTCATTCATTGTCTAAAGCAGTGGTGGTGGTGGTGGTGGTGGTGGTGGTGGCGTGTGCTGTTAATGTGCCCGGTGGTGGTGTTGGCAGCATCACTAATACCTGGGCTGCCTCATTACTATAACAAACACGTACTTATATATTAAAGGTTCTTGTTCATTACATTACCTGGAGTTAGTTTATTGTGAATTGTCGTGTTTATATTGTTGTTTTTAGGTAAGAAAAGAACATTGGCCAAGAAAAAGCAATAAAAAAGCAGATAAAAAGCGTGAAAATGTCAGATGAAAAGAATAATGATTGCAAAGAAGCGTTTATCTAAATAAGAAAAGAAGTAACAAAAATAGAAAGAAATGAAGGAGAGAAGTGAATGGATAGTCTATTTAAAGCTGATTGGAGATTAAATAACGCACATAAAACTCATATTAGCAACACATTACGCAGAAAACAGTGGGAATATATGGTTGTCAATGTATTGGTGGGTGTGGTAGAGCTGTAAAATTTTTAATAATACCAGTAACTTTTTATTTTAGTCTACGTTAAAAAGTAGTCTAAGGTTAAAAATGAGTCGTTTTCTTTCATGGCTAGTTCATAGAAAACGGAACAAATAAAATTCCCTTTTAGTCTAACGTTAAAAATGAGTCGTTTTCTTTCATAATGTTAGTTCATAGAAAACGAAACAAGTAAAATGGCAGACTCAAACATTCTAAAATTCCCTCTAACTTTTTATTTTAGTCTACGTTAAAAAGTAGTCTAACGTTAAAAATGAGTCGTTTTCTTTCATGTTTAGTTCATAGAAAACGGAACAAATAAAATGGCAAACTAAAACATTCTAAAATTCCCTCTAACTTTTTATTTTAGTTTACGTTAAAAAGTAGTCTAACGTTAAAAATGAGTCGTTTTCTTTCATGTTTAGTTCATAGAAAATAATACAAATAAAATGGTAGACTCAAACATTCTAAAATTCCCTCTTTAACTTTTTATTTTAGTTTACGTTAAAAAGTAGGCTAACGTTAAAAATTAGTCGTTTTCTTTCATTTTTAGTTCATAGAAAACGAAAAAATAAAATGGCAAACTCAAACATTCTAAAATTCCCTCTGATTAATATACAAAAAAACACCATTTCACCGTCACAAAACGAAAAAAAACACACCAAGAAAATAAACACAGAACAAACAACGCCCCCACAACCACTTAAAACAAAAAAAATAAAGACAATAATAAACAATAGCTCCCCCACCCCTCTCCCCTTCTCTCCTCTCCCCTCTCCCCTCCCTTCTCTCCCCACCGCCATATTGCAGACCTCAGCCACCACTCACTCCTCGTTCTCTGCGGGATTTGGCGAGATTTTGAGGCACGGTGATGCTTTTTGCTGCTTTTCCACTTACAGCCAGGAGTGCCAGTGCCTCGGCCTGCCCCAGTGCCCCCCGCCCCCCCTGGGAAAGGCAGGGGGGGCGGGGGAGTGGTGTGTTGTGGAAGGTCTTTGGAGAGGTGGTTGTGGAGAGAGAGAGAGAGTTGTGTTGAGGTTGTGATGGTGGTTGTGGGGAGAGAGAGAGAGTGTTGAGTTGAGGTTGTGATGGTGGTTGTCGGGAGAGAGAGAGAGTGTGTTGTGTTGTGTTGAGGTTGTGATGGTGGTTGTGTGGGGAGAGAGAGAGAGTGTGTGTTGTGTTGAGGTTGTGATGGTGGTTGTGTGGGGAGAGAGAGAGAGAGTGTGTGTGTTCATATGTATTTTAATTGTTATTTTTTCTCTATATTTGTGTTATTTATGGTAAAGATTTATTTCCTATTTGTTCAAAGTTAATTTTCTCATCGTTTTAGTATCTAACCTAACCTAATCTAATCTGATGACCCCTTCAGTACTGAGACACATTTCTAATGCGAGTTTTGGGTATGATTAGATGATTTAGGTTAGGTTAGGAAGGGTTTCTTTCTTCTCTTCCTTTCCCTCCTTCCTTTCTTCTTTTCTTCCTTTCCCTCCTTCTTTGCCTCCTTTCTTTCCTTCCTTCTCTCCTTTACTTTCCTTTCCCTCCTTCCTTCCTTCCTTCCCTTCCTTCCTTCCTTCTCTCCTTTACTTTCCTGTCCCTCCTTCCTTCCTTCCCTCCCTTCCTTCCTTCCTTCCTTCCTTCCTTCCTTCCTTCCTTTCTTTCCTTTCCTTCATTCCTTTCCTTCCTTCCTTCCTTCCTTCCTTCCTTCCTTCCTTCCGTTCTTTCCTTCCTTTCCTTACCCTGTCCCCCCAAAAAAAATAAATAAAAAAAACCCTATTAATTTTACAACGGCAATTAAGATACACCAATTTTTAACCTCCCCTCTTCTCCCCTCCCCTCTTCTCCCCATACCAGGCTGGAAAGGAGGGTTGGCATCATGGGAGAGGAGAGCGAGGAGGAGTGTGACCCCCAGGGCAGCCTCCCCCCTGTCAAACGTGTCAGGTTAACGCAAACTGACCTCCTTAACCTGCTTTTAAATGAGGTTTGTATGTGCGTTTGTGTGTGTGTGTGTGTGTGTGTGTGTGTGTGTTTGTTCTGTTTTTTTTTTTTTTTTTTTTCATTTTGGTATTTGTTTGTTATATGTGTAATGGTTTTTTCTCATGTTCTTTCTCTTTCTTTCTTTTTTGTCTCTTTCTCTCTCTCTCTCTCTTTTTCTTTCTTTCTTTCTTTCTTTCTTTCTTTCTTTCTTTCTTTCTTTCTCTATTTCTTTCTTTTCGGCAGGTAACTGAGAAACTAAATAGACAAATAATATAACATCGTATATATGTATGTATTTATCAATCCATATATATATAAAACTACGTCTATGCGCAATAATAAAATAATGATAAGTAATAATAAAAAAATCGTTTCATGTCTATGCGCAATAATAAAATAACAAATAAATAATAATAAATAATAAAAATCATTCCCCCCGGCAGGTGACTGAGATCAGAACCTGCATGAACACTCGTCTCACTTTACTGGAGAACAAAGTGTCCGTTTTAGTCCACACCTGCAACAAGATCTCCTCTCGGCTGGACACCATGGAACACCTCACCACCGCCAACACCACCGCCTCGCACTCCACCTCCTCCTCCTCCTCCTCCACCTCCTCCACCACCTCCTCCTCCGCAACCTCCAAACATGCGGAACAAAATGTGTATGTGTGTTTTATTTCTCTCTGTTTATTTGTTTATTTTTGGTTTGTGTTTTGGTTGTAATGATTTTTTTAATATATTTTGTGGTTAATGGTGCTGTTCTGGTGCTGGTGTCTTGAGGAGTCTCTTTCTGCTGCCGCTGCTGTTCTAAATGGGTCTTTTTTTGCTGTTATTGGTGTACTGACTGGCCCTCTTGTGCTACTAACCTAATTTAAACTAAGCTAACCTAATCTAACCTAATTTAAACTAAGCTAATCTAATCTAACCTTATCTAAACTAACCTAACGTAATTTAACTCTTTCACAGCTATTTATTCCATCTTTCCCTATAACTAATCACTCTACGACACCTTTACTTGTTGCATAGTTGCCTGAAATCCTTAAACTGGGTAAAGAATTGCAAAATATACTCCTTTTTTCATGCCTTCCTTCCCTGCAGATGCTAATAAATATCTCGTGCATTGCTAGTGGTGTTGATTATCTTGTCGCAGTGAGAGAGTTAACCTACTCTACCCTAACCTAATTTAATTTTAACGCCTTACCTGCCTATTTCTCCATATGTGTACTAACAGCTGTTTTTTATATAGGTAGTGTTAAATGGCCGTTTTTTCAGCTACCTGTGTTCTAAATTGGCCGTTTGTTAGCTACCTGTGTTCTAAATTAGCCTTTGTTTTAGCTACCTGTGTTCTAAATTAGCCGGTTTTTATTTAGTTCCGTGTATTCTAAATTGGCCACTTTCCTCACCAGGGGGATGGGGATGGGGATGGACATGGGCGCCTCCTCCTCCTCCATCTTAGTCCAGGACACGGAATCCAGCTCAAACATGAACGTTATCTCCCTTAATTCTGAGGACGACTTCCCCCACGGCTCCTGGCTGGGCGACCCCTCCCAGCCCAACATGAGGGTACGCTGCCCCATCACCCCCCAGTAAGTGTCTGTTGGGGGGGGGAAGGGGGGCAGGGGGGGTGTCTGTGTCTTGTGTTATGTGTGGTTTTTGCAGGGAGTTAGGTTAGGTTAGGGAGGGAAGCCTGCATGGGGACTGGCTAGGTGTTGTAGGGTAGTTGTGGTGGTTAATTGATTGATTTATTGTGTGGTTTTTTGTTTTGTGTGTAGTGGAGTGAAGGATTTAAGTTTTTGAGTGTATTTCTTATCTGCTTCCTCTTTTTTTCTGTTTCTTTCTCTCTTGTTTTCTTTCTTTTTTCCTCTTTCGCTTTTCTCTTTCTCCTCCTTCTCCTCTCCCTGCTTTCTGCTCTCCCTTTTCTGCTTTGTCCTCTCCCTACTCTTACTACTTCTCATTTTTATTATCTTTCTCCCTCTTTCTCTCCTTCTCCCTTGTGCTGCTCCTCTTTCTTGTCCTCTTTCTCCTTCTCCCTCTCCATCCTGTGCTCTTCCTTATTCTATCTCCCTTTTCTTCTATTTTATCCTCTTCCTCCTTCTCATTCTCCCTCTTCCCTTTCTTCTATCATCTCACTCTTCCTTGTTTTCTTTCCCTTTTCTTCTACTACCTCCTCCTCCTCCTCCTCCACCAGGAACCTGCTCCACATTAACTCCACCTGCATCACAGCGGAGAAGATGGCCCTCACTCTGCTGGATTACCTCTTCACCAAGGACGAACTGGCCACCTCCAACCTCTCTGGCAGAAGTGAGTGGGCCATAATTTGTGTTGGAAGTGGCCGGGCTCTGTGTGTGTGTGTTTGTGTGTGTTTTGGGGTGTTTTTATCTTGTTATTGTGTGTTTTCTTCATCTTTCCGTGTCTATTGTTATTACTTATTCTCTATAACACTATCCTAACCTAAGAAATTCACCACAACACTATCTTTAATGTATTCTAGTACCACCACCACCACCACCACTCTCTCACACTCTCCCTCTCTCTCTCTCCCCCCAGGTCGGTGGAACAAGAAACAGCTGGACCCCTTGATGATGTTTGGCATTCGGTGTCACTTGCAGTACAAATTCAACATTAACCTGAAGCTGTGGCATAAGATCTGTCAGAACATGGACTCCAAGTGCAGGTCGGCCTGGAAGCGACGCATCAGAGGAATGGTCACCCAACCCAAGCAGCGGGTGAGTGACAGACAGACAGACAGACAGACAGAGAGAGAGATGAGAGACAGAGAGAGACAAGAGACAGAGAGAGAGACGAGATGAGAAGAGGAAATGATAACACAGATAGAGAGAGACAGTGAGAAGGATGGAGAGAAGAAATAACATAGATAGAGATAGAGAGAGAGGAAATAACAGAGATAGAGAGAGATGAGAGAGAGGAAATAACATAGATGGAGAGAAAAAGAGAAACAAGAATAGCAGAAAGAGAAAAAACAGATAGAGAGAGAGAGAAAGGGAGAAAAAAATAGAGATGTAGATAGCGAGAGAAAGAGAGAGGAAAAATAAGTGACAGAGAGAAAGTTAGAGAGAAAAAAAGAAACAGAGAGAGAGAAAATAAGAGATAGACGTAGAGAGAGAGAAAAGAAAAGACACAGGAAGACACAGAAAGATAGAGATATAGAGAGAGAGAGTCCTATTAACCTTCATCACTAATTTAACCCAATGTGTGAGTGAGGTGTCCTGACGTGTCCTTCCCTCACCAGCAGGCACCGCAGATTGGCCACACCTCCTCAGTGCGCAAGGACCCGGCCGTCACGGAAGACATCTCCTTCGATTTTGACTCCCTGCAGAACTCCAACCTTGATCTCAGTGATGTGAAGGCAAGTTAGCAGAGAGACAGAGACAGAGAGAGAGAGAGGGGAGCTTCATATTTAGTGTTCTTTTTCCTCTAAGTGATATTTCCATTCATTCCTTCAGTTTAAGTTAAAAATGATAACCTAGATTTTGTTTGCCCTCTTTCTCTTCATTTACCTTCCCTTTTTCCTCTACCTTTTCTTTATTTCTCTGCATTTCCCTCTCCCTTACACATCAAAGGCTAACACACACCCTTAACCCATCTCTCCTTCCTCTTCCTTCTCTTTCCCTTCACTTTTTTCCTCCACCCTCCCTTTATTTCTCTGCATTTCCCTTTCCCTCACCCATCAAACACCAACCAAGACACACCCCTAATGCATCTTTTCCCCGGCAGGTCATCACCCAATCGCCAACGTGTGAGCTGAGGATCCTGAACGCCACGCCTGAACAGATATCACAGCTGCAGGACACTCAGGAGATCATCTTGTCCGAGGAGCAGATCCTTACACCGCCTTCAGTAAGTGTCCTCTTGGGTGTCTTAGTAGTGTTGGAATTTGCATGTGTAGAGTTGAATGTATGTATTTATTCTCAGACACTCTTGTGCTCCATCTCCACTATTTCCAAAGGCCATATTTGAATTTACATGAGTTTTGAAGGTGTTTCTTTATAATTCTAGAGGTAAAGTGACATGATCTCTACCTTATTGACTGGAGAAACATTGAAAACCGTGTCAATCATCTCTGTGGCCTTGAAAAATAGTGGTGGTGAGAGAGCAGAGTGTTTGAGTGAGTGTGTGTGTGTGTGTGTGTCAGGTGAGGAGGGTTCCAGTAAGGCCCTCAAGATGCAGGTGGGGTAATACATCCCATAATTTCCCTGCTATCCTGGAAACACTCAAGGCTTGGTTAGGTTAGGTTGGTACCCCATAGACCACAGCAGCAGCAGCAGCACCACCACCACCACCACCTCAGGAACGCACTGCTGTAGATAGAGTGTGTACCAGCGTAATATAACCAAGTCTAGGGTGTTTTGAGGATAGCAGGGATATTATTGGACTTGTTACCCATCACCTGCATCTTGAGGGCCTGCGCTGAACCCCCCCCCTCACTGACACACACTCAACGCACTGTTTGAAAAGGGGGGGGGGGTAAAGGGATAAAGAAATACAGGAATGGGAGATGTTGATTTATTGAGATAGCTGATAGTGGGGTGCTCCTCCCCCCCCCCCCTCTCTCTCCTTGGATTTTCTTCTTTCTTCTCTCTTCTTGGCTTTTCTTCTTTCTTCTCTCTTCTTGGCTTTTCTTCTTTCTTCTCTCTTCTTGGCTTTTCTTCTTTCTTCTCTCTTCTTGGCTTTTCTTCTTTCTTCTCTCTTCTTGGCTTTTCTTCTTTCTTCTCTCTTCTTGGCTTTTCTTCTTTCTTCTCTCTTCTTGGCTTTTCTTCTTTCTTCTCTCTTCTTGGCTTTTCTTCTTTCTTCTCTCTTCTTGGCTTTTCTTCTTTCTTCTCTCTTCTTGGCTTTTCTTCTTTCTTCTCTCTTCTTGGCTTCTCTCTTCTTGGCTTCTCTTCTTGGCTTCTCTCTTCTTGGCTTCTCTTCTGTTCCTTTCTTTCTTCCCAGCCACCAGTGTAGCACCATCAGTAAACAAGAGTCAGTTCATCCTCTTCTTCAGCATCACAGTTGAAGGGAAGGTGGTGGTGGTGGTGGTGGAGCAGTGTGGATCTGTAAGAGGGAAGGAAGTGAGAAGTGGTGTGGTCCTAATGTCAATAAAATCATCTCATTACACCCCAAAACTCATAAAAATGCATTCCAGTACTGAAGGGACTAAAAAACTGAAGAAAAACCCCAACATTTAACAAACTAAACATATTTCACTCCCCTTTTGCTTATAAAAATACATTCCAGTACTGAAGGGGTTAAACACTATAAATAAAAACCCACCTTTATCAAACCAAACACATTCCAATCCTCTTTTGCAGAACGAGAAGAGCATTCTGATCAGCAACTCCTCCCCGTCGGTGGCCATTGGGGGTGAGGGGCTTGGGGGGGAGCTGGACATTGGCCGGGACATCAGTTCGTCCCCTTCGCTGGACCACCGCATCACCCTCAAGACTGAACCCGGCCTCGCCATCCTGGACCAGCACGGCATTCTGGCCCGAGACTCTGAAACGGATGATTGAGTTACTGGATGGTGATTGGGTGACGCAGGGACAGACAGACAGACACACAGACAGACAAAGGGTGATTGGTTCCCCTGTGTATGTATATAATGTCATACTTTCCTGTCCTCATTGCCTCATCTTTGTCATCTCTTACGCTATCATATTTATTTTTTGCTTCTATTCTTAGTAGTGTGACTCTTGTATTGTTTTTTCTACTCATTCCAGTGTTTTGAAGTTGATTTTGTGCTATATTTCTATCATAGCCTGTTTTTTTTTAGAATGATCTTTTGATAATCTTTCAGTAAATCATTTCATCTTCATACATTAATTAATAAGTCATACCCTCATTTTCTACATATACTCTGCTATTTTTCAACACGTCATTTCATCTTCATACCCTAATCAATAAGTCCTATCATCATCATCTATACATATACTTTGTTAACCTTTCGGTAAATCATTTCATCTTCATACACGAATTAATAAATCATATCGTCATCTACGTAATACTTTCAATTGCTCCCACAAGTGCCATGGTCAGTCAGTGTTACTCTATACACAAACATTCCACTGTAATTGTATCCTTGTTGCATCTGAGGTGAGGTGAGGCGAGTCTTGGGCAAGGCTATAGTTGGAGGCTGTACAGTTCAAGATGACGACAAGCAAGACAAGCTGACGGAGTGACCTGCCAGTAATACACATGCTTTTTTGGGGTCTTATCACCTCTTTCTCCCATTTTCTCTACTAATATTCTGTTTTCTTCCCCATTTTCCCTTTTTTCCCCTATTCCTCAGATTCCTACACCATTTCTACCTCACCAACACCACACACATCACCACAAACCAACCACCACTGTTAATGCTGCCACACAGACAACCTCCTGACCTTATAGTGACTTACAACAAACTACCCTACCACCACAGCTTACCAGGTCAAAGCAGCTCAGGTGAGGGGAGGTCAGGTGTAGATTGGGAAGCCTTCTTTAATATTGGTTCTTCCTTGACGTGGTTTCTATCTTGCTTTGATCCTTCCATTAACTTCTTCCGCTGATTTTTCTCTCTTTTTTCCACATTTCTTGTATTATTTCTTTCTTCTCTTGTATCAGTAGAGCCCAATATTAACAGATTCACTTGTAACTTTTTCCTAGACATTCATAATCTTAAAATCCATCTTAAACTTCCCAATATCACTGTATTTTAACCATTTCATCAACAGACAATTTGAAGCTACTCAGAAAATGGTTAAGATACAACAATTTCAGGACGTTAAGATGGTTTTTAAGGCTACAAATTAATCTAAGGAAAAAGGTACTCTAAGAATCCCTGTTAATATGGCCCCCCAGAGTCTTGGCACCACCTGTCCTCCTGCAGGCACCTCCCCCCCCATCAGGAAGGTTCTCATGTCCATCAATCACCTGCCAATAGTGAAAGAGAGAGTGAGAGTGACACCTTTTGTCTTGGTTCATAAATAGGGAAACTTTACAATGCAGCTATTTTCATTGATTATAATAGTATGAACCCACTCTATTGTAATTTATCTGATTAAATAAAAGACTTGTAATATATGTGTTGGCATGATATTGATTGAAAAAAAAGGAATATGGGGAAGAAAACAGTATATTGGTAGAGGAAATGGGAGAAAGAAGTGATGAGACAAAAAAAGAAAGAAAAAAAGACAAGGATGAGAAAATGTGATAGAACAATTAAGAAAAAGACAAAGGAAATTAGAGAAAAAAGGAAAAATGAAGGTAAAAAAACAAGGGAAAGAGGACTGGACAACCAAGACATGAACAAAAATATATTAGGAAAAGGAAATAGAGAAAAGATCAACATTAATAACAGTAAGTTTGGATTATCGTTATTTCATGGCCTTATAACTACAGCAATGGTAAATAAGTATGGCCTTTTTTCCCATTAATCTACACGTTTTCCAAAATAGCATCAATAATTAGTAAAGGTGTCCAGAAATGTGATGGTTCTTACGTGGCAATCTTACCACCGCACTAACCACAGCAATTACGCACAGGAAACCAACACGAAATGGTAGACACGCACATCAATTCAATAGTTAAATCTCTCATAATGATTACCGCTGGAAGTGAAGATTATTCCGTTAGGT
>CM035201.1:3394237-3444020 GCA_020233015.1 Callinectes sapidus | reverse complement strand
AAATCTTCAAAATAACAGCAAAAACGTAAAATATCTTCCAAAATCCCCAAAGTAACAGCAAAAACCTAAAATATCCCCTAAAATCCCCAAACTAACAGCAAAAACCTAAAATATCCCCCCAAATCCCATAATTAACAGCAAAAACCCAAAATCCCCTAAAATCCTGAAAGTAACAGCAAAAATCCAAAATATCACACAAGATCCCCAAACTAACAGCAAAAACCTAACATATCCCCCAAAATTCCCAAAAAAACAGCAAAAACCTAAAATCCTCTAAAATCTTCAAAATAACAGCAAAAACTAAAAATATACCCTAAAATCCCCAAACTAACAGCAAAAATCTAAAATATCCCCTAAAATCCCCAAACTAACAGCAAAAGCCTAAAATATCACCCAAAATCCTTAAACTAGCAGCAAAAACTTAAAATATACCCAAAAATATTCAAACTAACAGCAAAAACCAGAAATGTCCACCAAAATCCCCAAACTAACACCAAAAACCTAAAATATCCCCCAATATCCCCCCAAAACAGCAAAAACCTAAAATCATCTAAAATCTTCAAAATAACAGCAAAAACGTAAAATATCTCCCAAAATCCCCAAAGTAACAGCAAAAACCTAAAATATTCCCTAAAATCCCCAAACTAACAGCAAGAACCTAAAATATCCCCCCAAATCCCATAATTAACAGCAAAAACCCCAAATCCCCTAAAATCCTCAAAGTAACATCAATAATCTAAAATATCCCCCAAAATAACCAAACTAACAGCAAAAACCTATAATATCCACTAAAATCCCCAAACTAACAGCAAAAAACTAAAATATCCTCCAAAATCCCCAAACCACTGATGTCCGAACAACACTGAGAGAAAACCGCACTGGAGGTCGGTTTGCCGCTCATAGTATGTCAGGTTCAAGCTTTCGCGGTTTGGTGCTGCCGCGCGCGGTGCCGGCAAACCGTTACAGCACGCGGCATAGTATGTCACTAGCCTAAGTACAAAATTAAAGGGAAAAATTACAAAAATATCCCGTGTTTTTTTCAACCTGCCATTGTGAAGGGCCGTTGTATCCTTTAGGCCCCGTACACTCTATGTATCATGATGCGCATCGTGTTGAATGGATGTGTTGAAAAACGACTTTTTCAACATGAACCGGCAACACCACCGCGTTGCTCGGCGGAAGCCATTTCATGCATCCGATCAGTGATGCACCGTCCTTCAGAGCGGTTGGATGTCGCGGCTCAGCTCCAGCGCCGATGACTCGCTCACCACCACCCACCAAACCCCTTGAGTGGACAAGGACCAACACACTGCATTTTATTGAATTGCTGAAGGAGCATCCATCTGTTTGGAACATCAAGTGCAAGCAGTCTCAGACATCGTCGAGAAAGCCATTTACACCACAAAGCTCTGCGTTTCTTCCTCAAAAGTTTCTTTTTGGCAGCACACAGAGCAACTACACTCCACAGTAGTCTCCTGGCAGAGCGCATCGTCGGCAGACATACTCCTGCTATGAAAGTTGAACTGCAACTGACAGTTCGCGGTGGCTGAGCAGTGTTGCAGTACAGTTTGGCCGCTATAACGTTTTATTCAACACCACTACTGCATCGCGTGGCCGATACATGATGCATAGTGTGTACGGGGCTTTATGCAAACTCTCTTAACATTTTTGCATTTTTTACCCATTTCCCTATTTCGTGGGTAAGTGGGCCAGGGTGGGTAAGTAGGTAAGTGATGTAAGTATAAGTGTGGTGAGGGAAATCCTTGTAAGTGTTCAAATAAATGAGAAAATTGACAAAAATATTTCCCTAAACCCTTCCCAGTGTCTCCTCTGCGAGTTCTTCCCAGTCCTTCCCCACTATCTCTAACATTTATCCTTATTTCTGCCACTTCCCGTGTTCGTAGGGGGGCGTGGGGTTATAGACAAGTAAGTTAGGAACGTAAGTAGCAGTGTAAGTAGACAGAACCCCATAGAACCCAAAATAACCGAGAAATTCCAAACATAATTCCTCCACAAAATCGTCAGCCCATCCTGCCATTGTCTGCGCTGTCTATCATATTCCCCCTTCTTCCCTCATTTATCCAATTTTCCGCTAATCCCTTCCTTCCAAAATAGAGACACGGCCGTATACCAATGGCCCAATTACCCACAATGCCCCAAAGTGGCCCAAACCCCACGAAAAAGATGCAAAATACCAAAATAAGACCCGTACCAGGCAGCCATTGTGAATTCTACTGAGCAAAGTCATTTCATTTTCCTTCATTTCTCACCCTTCCCATCCTCCCAGGGGCACGGGGCGGATAGTACGGCGAGATTAATAGTAGTAGTAGTAATCCCCAACAAAAAATACCCACACCCACCTGGTATAATAGCATAAATGTGGCCTGGTATGGAGGAACACTGCTGGTATAAACACGTCCTCCCGTACTCCCTCAGCTGAGCCGCAGCCTGGCATACACTCACAGCGAATTTCCTGGGATACCGCTGAACAAACTAGTACTTAAACTTCACCCGCGCAACATTACACTTCCCCACTCCCTAAAGGCGGTGTCACACTAGCACTTTTTCCGTCGTCTTTCTGAAAATCGACGATACCTGGCTGGCTGCGGCCTCACACACAAACGGTGTTTCGTCTGCTACTTTCCGTCGACACCAACAAGGATCCTTGGTCGGCACAGACCGCTCTTTTCAGGCCTTTTTTGAATAACAATCGTCCGTGTGGTCCCAGAGGCACCTATGGCTTCTTATAAGGAACTCTTCTGAAAGGCGTGTCCATCTTGAATGTTGATTCCCTGCCATAACAAAGCGTTCTGGTGCACTTTCAGAGCGTTGAAGAGACTAGGAAAGTCTTGGTCTGGGTCCAGGTTATGTAAACAAAAGCGGAAGTTTGCCAACGGAAACGATTCCGATCGTCTGACAAATTCATGCGATAAGTTCATGCGGAACTGTGAAAAGTCGACGGAAATCGCATTAATCGACGGAAAAAGTGCTAGTGTGACACCGCCTTAATTTTTAGACATTTTCAGGGTGCAAAGGGCTCATTTTAGGGGTTTTTGGCCTTGGTTTGATTAGCCCCGCGGAAGACTACACTCTTAAGGGTTAAAAAAAGGGACATTTAAGGGTTTGGGGGATTTAAATAAGGGATTCTAACTTTATTTTTAGGGTTTTCGAACCCCCTTCAGTACTGGGACGCATTTTTATACTTATTCAGCTTCGGAAAGTCATGGGGGAGTTAAAAATAGTACAGAATCCGGGTGTTAATCTTCTGATCTCTATAGACCCTTGCTAACGTTAATAAAATCGTTTAATCACACCCAAAACTCGTGGCTCAGATAAAGGGAACAAAATCAATTTGGGAAGACAGAAACTAAATGAAAGAATGAAGAAATACAATCATATACGGTGCCAACAACAACAAAAATAAAACAAAAATATCGAAGGAGGAAGAAGACACCCACCAGGAAGAACAGATGGCCAAGGAGAGTGATGGAGAGGTCAACACCATTCACCACCTTCTCCCTCACCCACTTGTCTATCACGTGGTTGCAAACGATGATCACCACCGGCCCTGCTAGGAACCTGAAGGAGGGGCGGACGAAGGAAGGGTTAGGAGTAGATGTAGTAGAAGGTTAGGAAAGGTGACAGAGTAGGGAGAAGAAACACAAGGTCAAATAAGAGAGAAATGGGTGAAATAAAGAATAGGGTGTATAATTCAATGCAAACAGGTAACCTAAACACATGACTCACCAAAGGGAAAAGAAGCTGAAGAAAGGCCCGTAAAACCCATTCTTTTCCGGGTAATGTTTGACGGTGAAGAAACACGAATAGAGGAACATCAGCCACGCCAACAGTCGCAGCCCCACCAACGCATATCCCGCGGGGGACTCGTACAGGTAGAGCACCTCCCCGGGGTCGAATACCTGAGGGAACGGGGGAGAGGGGGCAGGGGAAGGAAGAAAGAGGAAGGTTCATTATACAGGTTATTAATTAGTTCGGGTATTCTCCACTACACTGGAATCATAATTTTGAGAGAGCTTGCTTAGAACAATCCACCACCAGCACACACCAGCACTAACCAGCACACACCAGCACTAACCAGCACACACCAGCACTCACCAGCACTCACTAGCATTCACCAGCACACACCAGCACTCACCAGCATTCACCATCACACACCAGCACTCACCAGCATACACTAACACACACTAGCACTCACCAGCACTCACCAGCACACACCAGGACTCACCAGCACACACCAGCACTCACCAGCACACACCAACGCACATCAGCACTCATCGGCAAGTCACCAACACTCACCAACACACACCAACACTAACCAGCACTCACCAACACACACCAACGCACACCAGCACTCCCCAGCACTCACTAGCACTCACCAACACACACCAACGCACACCAGCACTCACCAGCACACGTCACCAGCACCCACCTGTTGCTCGTAGATAAACAGACACAAGCAGGTGACAATGTACATGCACATGAAGGTAGTGAGGCGCACAGCGGAGTTCTGGCGCAGTCTTCCCCTGGTGATGTTGAACCCCTTCGCAGCCAGCAGCAGCAGCAGCACCATGAGCACCGTGCTGGCAGTGTGGAGCGCCCGGCCTTGGTGGAAATATATTGGTTTGTTTTATGTAAGGGAGAGAGGCCAGACTTAGGGTAAAATTTGACAGTAAACAAAAGGAAACGAGAAAAAAAGACCTTGAAAAATAATCGTAGTGAGAACACACACACACACACACACACACACACGCACACACACACACACACCTATGAGTTTGCTGAAGGGGTATCCAATGCCATTCACTCCATACTTGGCGTAGTGGAGTGTGAGGAACAGCAGAGCGAACACCTGAGTGGACACCGTGGCCAGGTAAAGACGATACGTAGTGTGGAGTAACTCACGCTTCTTCAGTTCCGCTGGTGAGGGAATGGAATGTTAGTGGAGGAGAACAAGAAAGAGAGGAAAAAAAAAGGTTAAAAAGTTATGGTTATATTTTTTGTTGTTCTTCTTTTTCCTTATCTCTATCTCTTTTGCCTTATCTCTCTCTCTCTCTCTCTCTCTCTCTCTCTCTCTCTCTCTCTCTCTCTCTCTCTCTCTCTCTCTCTCTCTCTCTATATCTCTCTCTCTCTCTCTCTCTCTCTCTCTCTCTCTCTCTCTCTCTCTCTCTCTCTCTCTCTCTCTCTCTCTCTCTCTCTCTCTCTCTCTCTCTCTCTCTCTCTCTCTCTCTCTCTCTCTCTCTCTCTCTCTCTCTCTCTCTTACCTGATGCGAGGAGGGCAAGCAGAAGGATACCAAGTTGTATTGCCAGCGCTGACATGTTGGTTCTGAGTATGTCTGGGAGAGGAGAGGGAGAGAGGGAGGCTGTGTTAGTGTCAAAGAGAATAGGAGGAGGAGAAGGGGGAGGAGAAGGAGGAGGGTATGAACAATAACAAGAAGAATAAAGCCAGAAACAAAAAAGAAAGTCCAAAACGAAGAGATTTAAAGCATGTATCGAAGAAAAGAAGAAAAAGAGAAGAAAAGAAAAACTAAAGAAAAACTAAAGCAAAAATAACAACACAAACAATGAAAAAAGTCAAAACACTAATGAAAAAATATATATACCACCACCACCACCACCATCACCATCACTACTTACAGAACTCATCAGCAGAGAAGTGTTTGTACCAGTAAGAGTCTCCATTGGTCATAATGAGTCTGTACCTCATCTCCATCCCCTGCAGAGTGGAGCAGAGGAGGAGGAGGAGGAGGAGGAGTGGAGAGAGGAAGAGGCAGGAAGGTGGAGGTTAGGGGCGGGGGTGATGGAAGATGCGAGGAGAGATAGAGAGAAAAAAAGGAGAATTAGTCATACGGTTCAGTTCTTTTTTTCTTCTTTTTTCTTCTTTTTGTTGTTGTTTTTTTAATGTTAGCATTAATTCAGTCTCTCTCTCTCTATCTATCTATCTTTTTTATCTATCTATCTATCTATCTATTCATCAATCTATCTCTATCTAAAAAAATAACAAAAAAAATGCAAAAAACTTCCCAGCATACTAAATTTTCCCCTCTATTACCTTCATCTCACAAGACTTACCTGGGTACTCTCGCAATTACTGACGGCAATAAACCACCACCTCTCTCGTAGACTATCGAAGCTGCGGAGACCTTTGCAGTGGTTATAGGCCGTGTCCCCGGGATGCCTCACTACCTCACACTCTCTATTGTTGGTAGGAAGCGTCAAGTTGATCCTCTGGTTATTTCCCCTAATCAAAGCGCTCTCCTTCTCCTCACAGGTCTGGTAAGGAAAGTAAAGTGAGTATTCGAGGGGAGTGTGTGTGCGTGTGTGTGGGGAGGTTATAATGTTATTGGGGGTGATATTGTTGAAATTCTCTCTCTTTCTCCCTCTTTCTCTCTCCCTCTCACCTTCTTCGTGCGGTAAACAGCGGGCCACTGCGTCGGGGAGTCGAAGTAAAGGAGGAAGCGTTGCGTGCCGTACTGAAGGTCATAGTCCACCTCGAACTCAAAGGTTCCGTCCCTCGAGAGGAAACAGAACCGCTCGAGGAACACCCACCGCTAGAGAGAGAGAGAGAGAGAGAGAGAGAGAGAGAGAGAGAGAGAGAGAGAGACGCATTAGTGAAAGGAAATATTATGGTTAGGGTGATGCATATGTAGAGAAGGAGGAGGAGGAGGAGGAGAAGGGCACCACTCACCTCCGTTGTTTTGATGTACCCTTCCGAATATTTGGCCTCCGCAGGGGTTGCAAGGAGGGTTAGAGTGAGCCACGCCCACACCAGCACCCCGCGAGGCTTGAGGAGGTGCCCCGGCTGGTCCATGAAGGCAGCAAACCCACGGAAGAAGGTGTTAAGAGTTCTTGTGATCCGCAAAGAACGCCCATCCCTGCTTCTAGGCGGGGACGCGTTGGTGGAGGCTGGGAAGTGTGGGTGTAGGGACAGGTGGCACGGGCGGGGTGGTGGTGGTGGTGGAGGGTCCATCGTGCTCACCTCAACACCCTCCCCACGCTGCAGAAATGATTGATTCTCGAGGTTTCTGAGTATTGAGTGACATTTTCTTCACATTCAGAAACCCTTCAGCTGCACCACCTCCACTGTTTCCAAAAACCTCCTGTTGAAGTGATATGAGTTTTTTTAAGGGTGTGTTTAAAGTTCTAATGACAAATGAACAACTTTACTATATAAGACAAGAGAGACACCCTCAGAAACCCGTCTTGTACTCTCTGTGGCCTTAGAAAAATAGAGAGAGGGGCGTTTCTAAATACCTTGTAGCGACAGCAGAACGGTGATGCTGGGGCTGTCTTTCCCCAGCACCTGCCCTCACCCACGCCCCTCACTGGTTATCCATGTCTCCTGTAGGGCGCCGCTGCCTTCCGCCGCCTGGTGTATGGTGTCTGCAACCTGTCTTGGAGGGGAAGGACGGTGGGGAAGACTCTGGGAAGACTCTGGGAAGGGAAAAGAGGACCTGTAAACCTGTGCTCGTATTAACAGAGATTTCCAAGTCTGTACCTTTTTCTTACACGAATTTCTAGTCTTAAATTTACTGGTGGTGAGATAATGATTAAAGTACACCAATTTTAGAAGGTTAAGGTGGATTTGAAGACTCGAAATCCGTCTCAGATAAAGGTACACACTTAAGAATCTCTGGGGAAGTGATACTGTTGAGTCTTGTTCTGTTGCAGTAAGAGAAGACGAGTGTGGGTTTATCGATACTCTCACCACTAGTATACCGCCATCCAGCCAGCCACCCAGCCACCCAGCCAGCCACCCCCACATGTCCCTCACCCCCAGTGCACTCAATTAACCAACAGGTGGCCTTTGAGAGTTCTTCCTCCTCTTCTCTTTGACTCGCGGTATTCAAATTCAGTGGTCCAGAATCTGAAACACTGCGTCATATCTCCACATACATAGGAAGTTGGAAATACGTAGGTAAGAAGGGAGTTCCAGCGTTAATGTCATTGATTATTGATGCAGTGTGTCATCACTAATTTACTTCATCTTGTAAATGTCGGTACAGGAGAAGGTGGTGGTGAGAAGTTATTGATTGGTGTTGAAGTAGTCACCATAACTTATCGGATTCAATTCTACTCTACAACTCCCTTCTTACCAGCTACTGTATTTCTGGCTTCCCATAACTTTATTTAAGAGGAAAGTTTCAAGGCATTTATCCCTACATTTTGTCTCTTTGGGAATTGTAAGGGGGCTGGCAAATTAGTGGACATTATTCTTCTCATATTACTCTTGGCTAGCTTTCTCCTACGTGGTAAAAAAGTGTCCCAGTACTGAAGGGATTAAGAATGTCTTTACACGGTTGTAGTGACAGATTAACAAGACTTTTACATGATTGAGTGCAGAAACCTTTTAGACAGTCAGGATAATCGTCTCAGTGGTCTTTGAAAATAGTCATGGTGAGAGAGCAAAGCGTTACTGAGCTACACCATTGAATCTTACACTCAGGAAAGAAAATTGTGATACCCTCAGTCTCCCCCACAAGGCAGCCACACCTACTCACGCGTGCTCTCAGTACTCACACGTGCCGTACGCCCTCACCACGTCCACTAAACCACAACAAACGGAGCTTCCTGACCCGCGTGGTGCTGTGACAGGAATGTTGTAAGAGTGAGTGGTGGTGCCTTGTTCGTATCCCTCCATAATGGCTTCCCCTACTCACTTGCTCATTCTCCACTCACGTATTATGAAGCTGAGGACTTTATATATACATTAACACACACACACACACGCACAGGTTGCAATATTGGATGAAAGGAACATTGAATTATTAGTCATTATGAAAAGTTGGATTATTGTGTGATTATAAATTTAGCGAGTGGTTGGCTTCATTATTGGTGCTCTCCTGTGTATGGTTAGAGCGTTTGGTGTAGCAGCTCAACACCAAAACAAACAAATGATATAGTTAAGGCCAAAGCCACGCGGTGAAGCAGCCATACGGACAAGGGGTTGCCATGGTATCACTGTAAGCGGTAAAAAATGAATCCGTTTTGTATTAAAGATTACCATTAAAGGAAAGAAGAAAAATAAGACACTATAACGTATTCCAATAGCATTATTCATACTTATTTCAGTTATTCTTATTTCATCTCAATTTCCTAATCGATATTTGTAGATTTTTATTGAATACCTGAATGTGAACTTTACTGAAACACCAACTAGACACTAGAGGGAGGAGGAGGAGGAGGAGGAGGAGGAGGACAAGTGGTGGTGGTGGTGGTGGTGGTATAATAGTAGCAATAGTAAGTTGTAAATAAGAATGATATATACAGTATTAATACTTTTAATATACAACAACAACAACACCAACAACCAGTCAACCAACATATAACCAAAGAAAGTAATAACAGTTTGGCAGAGTCTCTCTCTCTCTCTCTCTCTCTCTCTCTCTCTCTCTCTCTCTCTCTCTCTCTCTCTCTCTCTCTCATAGTTTCCAGCGAGGGTTAGAGGAGACCCTTGCCACCTGTACCTTATCTCCCACACGCACCTTGCCACACCTATCAATGCCCAGGTACATCCCAAACATTGGCGTGGTCTTCAGGTAATGGTGCAGCTCCTCGGGTCCTTCCACCGTACGCGTTCTGTAGCAAATCAGTGAATAAGTAAACAAAATATGAGATAAAAAAAAGGGGTAGAATTATTATAACGAAGCATCACCTCACCTGAGAAGCGTCTCTTTAACCACGTATTCCTCTTGTTCCGTGCTCCTCTTGCCAGTCTCAGGATTCTTGCAGTGGAACACATAACTAATGGTGAGGAGACAAATACTACTATCATTATCGGTGACGGACAGTTGATAAAATAACATTAGTTTTACCTTTTATCAATTCGTTTTTTTAAGGGAAACTATTCCATAAAGCTACAAAAAAAAACTAGTGTGATTACGAATAACAAACAAATAGAAGGAAAATAACCAAAAATAATAATGAAAAACACACACTTACTTGGCGCAGGGTCTTACACGGCGCAGCACCACCTCTCCAATCTTGACATAGGCCCAGTCGTCCTCATCGTAAGGTTGCCGCACGCCCCGCACCACTAAATTAGGCCTAAACCAGTCCTGAGTCACTTTATTCATCACCAGACGCCCGTTCAGGTCAGCCAGGGAAGTCTCTGAGGTCAGCACGTAAGCAGCGTAATCCGTGTACACCACCTGTGGGAGACACCGAGAGAGAGAGAGAGAGAGAGAGAGAGAGAGAGAGAGAGAGAGAGAGAGAGAGAGAGACTGTATTGACACGAACAAACCAAAGAAAAACAAGATAGAACAGAAAAACACAGCAAAACACATGAAATAACTCGAGTGAAACAAAGATATTAACCACACAAAAAAATCAAAGAAAACGAAAGAACAACAACACGTACCCTATCAGAAGGTTTGTAACGACGGAAGGTATAATGGGATATGACATGAGAACTCAACGCCAATACACTCTGGGGCTGTCTGTTCTTCACCAAGTCACCGCTGTACACCAGTCTGACACTCTCCCTCTTGCGTTTGTCCTGCGTTACTCTGGTGATCAACGCTGCTGCCTCGTCCCCGCAGTCGTAACCCTTCAGAGTTGGGGAGGAGAAGCTTTCCCTACAGAATCCAGAGAGAGAGAGTGTGTAGTTTTTCCATTAAACACACATCTATTTACTCTCACAAGTCATCTGCATACGCCAAATAACTTATCAAACCATAATCATTTCTACAACAACAACAACTACTACTACTACTACTACTTACGAGAACTCAACCACTTTTCCTCTTCTAATCACATCTTGTAAGTCGAATTCAACCTCCTCCTCCTCCTCCTCCTCCTCTTCTCTCTGTCTGCATCTCAGCGTGGCCATACTGCCGTCAAGGGTCAAGGAGACGTCAAACTCTCTGAGGTTAAACTTGGCCCTCACCATTTGACCGGAGTGGGATGTCGCAATGAATGAACTGGTGGGAGATGAGGTCATTGTAGTAGTGGTGGTGGTGGTGGTGGTGGTAGGATGGTGAGATGGTAAATAGAGCAAATGACGGGGAATAACAAGAGGAAGACAAAAATTGGGATAGAAATGCGAATAAGGACCACAAAAACTAGGAAAAATAAAACAGGAACAAGAAAAGTGAAAATGAAATTGATTTAGATGATAATGAATAGAAACAAAAAGGACGTACTTAGAAAAAGAGAGAAATAAAAAGGAATAGTTGCAGTTATATAACCAAACAAACACTTCCCAACACACACACACACACACCTGTCCTCCATTTGGTCAACAGCCAGGCCATATCGGGTCGCCTCTGCTTCTGTGACTCTGACCCCTTGACCCAGCTTGAGAGGGTACATGATCAGCTCCCCCACCTCGCCCACCTCCTCCCACCTGCAGAGAGAGAGAGAGAGAGAGAGAGAGAGAGAGAGAGAGAGAGAGAGAATCAACGAAGAGTGGAGATGAGAATGTTGAAGTGAAGGAAGGACAGGAAAGGAGGAAAGTTTTGGTTGATAACGATGGAAGGGAAGGAGGGAAGGAAAGAAAAGAAGGAAGGGAGGGAGGAATAAAAGGAAGAGAAGTAAACATCGTACAGTATAAGGAAGCACCAGAGAAGGACAAAAATCACACTCAAACATTTCCCTAACTTACTCTAACATAAACAGCCTTAACACACATCAGATGAGACAAGAAGGGGAAGGAGGGTGAGTCAGGATGCTCCATACTTAAGATAACAAAGATGCTCACAATACTACTATTCTTATTTTACCTCCAAGGCGTTTCTGGGTATCTCCTCCTCCACGCCCACCACGCCAGTACCGCACCTACACTAGCACAGCCCACCACCACCACCACCCGCCCGCCCATCTTTAGCCTGGCAGTGGTAAGACTAATAAGAGATGTTCTTAAAAGACTATACTGGCAACTCAACACACACACTGACACACTGACACACGCACACACATACACACGTTCATATTCAGCGTTGCACCTACACTGTTTCCAAGGGCTCTTGTTTAAGTGATACAAGTTTCGAAGGATGTTTTCTCATGGTTCTAGTGACAAATGAACAAGGTTACTACATAGTGACAAGAGAAACACCCTCAGAAACCCTTTTCTGTGGCCTTGGGAAACAGTCGCGGCGAGAGAGCGGAGTATGGACCACACACTCATTAAGCAACCGCCCCCCCCCCACCTCTCTATCTCTGGCTGGCTTCCTCAATGATGATGTAAACTGTAGATAAACCAATTATTAGTCTACTTTCTCATTCTTTTGTTAATATATGTATTTGAATACCTTGAATTACATCAGCGTGTGTGTGTGTGTGTTCACCTAAATAATCATAACCAGAAATGTTGCAGGACTGAAGGCTTTAAAAATACTATAGTCACTCTTTTATATGTGTAATTTTTTTTTTCCATGAACACATCTTGAGAAAAATTAGCATGGCCAAAACTGAAATCTATGCATGCCATGAGAGCATAAAGGACCACTATACTGTACATCATTGGGAAAGTAAAGCTATGCACACTATCAGTAAATGTAGGTACAGCCTTTCAAATTGTCAATAGACTCTCTATTTAACAATTAACAATGATCTATGAACTCCACATTCAGTTTCTTTCTATGTTAATTTTAGTTATGTGTTAATGTCCTTTACTGTAAATTTAATTAATATATATTTCAAACAATTTTACAAGCATCGGATCCTTCACAATATTTGTTTTTCTACTTTCTAAAAATTAAATAAAACAAATAAGTAAAAAGAAGGAAAAGGAAAAGATCAAATAAGCAAAAGAAATCTTCCAAGTGACAAATTCTATGGAAATTCATTCTTTCTATATTTTAGAGATTATACCAAGTAAAAAATCATCTTATAAACATCTCATGCTAAACAAAGCATTAAGGTAATCAACTTTACATGCACCACAAAACCAGGAACAAACTGCTCTTATAAGCAAAAACACAATGGATATAAAAGAGTAACCAGTGGTATGCAGGTTTCTCTTTTGTGCTTAGTGTAAAAAAAAAGATTGAGTCGAGGTTAAGAGAGCCAAAGCATCCCAAGACATAACCTGACTCTCTCTCTCTCTCTCTCTTAACCTCCACTCCAATAAAAATCAATTAAATCACAAATCATTATCATTCTTATCCTAAAATAGATAAAATAAACATACACCATTACATCATTATTAGAAAGCAGCCGTTAACCCTTTCACTGCACTAAATAACACTTCACAACACAGAATCTTTACAAGCACCTACAAAAAATACAAAAAAAAAAGGTTTGGAAGAATAGGTATGGAAAAAAAAGATATAAAAAAGAATAAATATAAAGAAATGAAATTTGGAAGAATAAATGCTTTAATTTCTCATCCATGTATTTCCAGATGGCACAGAATACAAGGTGATGCCTCGGTATGCTTTACAGTCAATGAAAGACACACTATATGGCAGTGAAAGGGTTAACAATGACTGTCATGTGTATACACTTTGTTCCTCCCCTCTCCCTCTCCCCCCCACCCACCCCAGCCATCCCAACACATGGTAACTATTGCATGCTACACTTGGGACACCCTTCATGGCGTCCCCACTTAGGGTACGGAAAAAGAAAACATTTGGCGACAATTGTACTAAGAAATTCATATCACTAGCACATGGAGAGTAAAGCAAATATGTAGTATGTATTCAAAAATGTCTATTAGTGCTTGAACTTCATGATGGAGTGTCACATTGTATATCAAGTGTGTATCTGAAATTCTCACAAAATCTGCTAAGTGTTATTGACAAGTACAGCACAACACATACTTTAATCAATGAAATGAGTTATATTCCCTTAATTTAATGTTTTTTTCTAAATTTTAATGCCACTTTTATCACTATCCTTCTATCTCTCTGACCACTTGTTCCCTCTGAAAATATAACCAATAAATGTTTTCTTAATTTAATGATTGTTTTCCTGCTATAATTCTATCTCTGAGTGATAAGAGCATGCCCCAAGATGATGGACACAGAAAAAGCTCCATCTCTCCCCATCCGAACACTATAATGTCACCAACTTTATCTCTAGCCTTGGCATGGCAGTGCATTAATGTCATGAGTGTTGGGACAAATCTTTGGCTACAGTAAGGTTAATGTTGTAATCACACATCAGTGAAGGTGTTTGGCTGTACTATTCACCAGCCACTCTCCTGCTGCCTGGACTGGTGATGTTAAGCTATACAAGTAACTTCAGGGAAAAAATCAATAGCACACAATTGCTTCCACTTATCACCTCCCATTTTTTCTTGGTCTCTGTGGAACTGTTAATATAAAGCAGTTTATTATTAGTAAATATGTTAATTCTTACTCAATTCAAAGACATATTCAGTGTATGTACATACTTTGTGACATCACCACTCCAGGCACCTATACCATTACTTAATTATTTTACGGGAATCACAGTAGAGATGAAGAAAGAATATAAAAAATAGTACAATAATATATATATGTATAAAGTAGAAAAGCAATGGAAGCAAATGTTGGTATAAGAATTAAGCTGACATGCATAACACCTTAACAACTCAAGCATGGCAACACTGTCCTCTAGTCACTATACAATGTTTGTTAACTGACAAAGCAATTATGTACAGCTTTACCACACTTAGAGGAAAATTAATTAGGATAATACAAGTCATGTTCATGAAAGAAACATTTCTGAGCATATAAACTTTCAGGAAGAGAGAGAGAGAGAGGGAGAGGGAGAGAGAGAGAGAGAGAGAGAGAGAGAGAGAGAGAGAGAGAGAGAGAGAGAGAGAGAGAGAGAGAGAGAGAGAGAGAGAGAGATTAATGAACACTTAGTAAGACACTGTGAATAGAGTGAACACCACACACTGACAACCACACCCGGAACTGGTGGTGTGGCAGGGGGGGGGGGGTATGGCTGTGGCGAGGCAGAGCAAGGGTTATGCAACTGAGCACATCCAGACCACCAAGTAAGGTAGAAAAGAGTCGGATTGGAACTCCTGCCTTGAGCTCCATCCTGCTACTCTACATCCATATAAAAACTGACACTTACAAAGTATATTTTATCATGTAATGTGAATCTCCCAGTTTGCAGTGTGAGCAGTGCCCAGACACTGATATATTCATACCAGTCTGCCGGGTATCTTCAACTGACTGTACAAGCCATTCAATAGGTCTCAGGAGTCCAGGATTTGAACTGATTCCCCAGTCAGCAGGTAAGAACGCCCTCTACCACTGAGGCCTGTGTCACCATATGAGTCCCAATACTTATCCTGCCACACATTTTAAAATATAGGAATAAATGCACCAACCAGAGAATGAAGGTGTTAGTAAGTGGTGGTGGTGGTGGTGGTGGTGCAGCGTTCACATGATATATAAGTGTCAGACTCACAGTGGCAGCCTTGGTGAGACACGGCAGCAGTGGTGGAAGTCCCCCTGCTGCAGGAGTACACACAACAACAATAACCACGCCTTAAAAGTAATCATTTACTAAATTCTGAGAACACAACAATTATTAGCCAACTAGGTAACTTGCAATAATAATTTAGAAGCATGTGACTAGTGTGATGTTGAATGAATCCACATCAACAACAATAGTAACTCAAGATGACCTCCTACACTACAATGCCCTGCCTCTTGCATCAGGCAGCACAACAGGAGGTAGTTTACAATTCACAAATCATAACAACTGTAATGTACTATGCTACATGAACAACTTGGCTACACCATGAGCTTCAGTAATATGCAAGAAAGGTACACTACTTATAGAAAAATGAACAACAGTAAAACCTCTAAAGAACCTGATGTCCATATGCTTCCAGGGACCCAGACACCTACTTATACATCAAGACAAATAGACTTATACAAGGGACTGAGGCAGAAACCTGGAGCACACCATTCTAAACAACAGCTATAGTATTGTGCAGTAGTTAATAATGCATGTTTCAGGTAACTTTTATGGAATCAGCAATTTTTCACTATGATACCCCATGACCTGTGAAAACGAGTCATTCTTTGGTGAGTGGGGCACAGCAGGAAGACAGCCATGCACAAATTTTTATACTCAAGACATCTTTGGTCTTGAGATATCTTAGACAAGTTTGTGTTACGCCAGGGCAAATTCATGAGTGTTTACTGCACTACAAATAATGAGAATTCTTCATCCTACACATGAGAAGGAACACAACGAACACTTTTCCACACACTCGCCACTCACTCACACCCGACACAAAATACTGACACAACCTGAGTATTAAAGACAAATATCTTTCTAATACTTCCACAGTCCCTCCCAAAAATATTATTGCGGTGACACAGATGAGCCTCGCACCTGAGGAAAACCAAGTCAGGTATTGAGCACCGAGGTCTGGGGTGACTGGCAGCAAAGCGTCCAGATACTGCTGCTGCCTTCCTGCACCCACTCCACTGAGTTGAAATATACTACACACTCCTTCTCTAAGCAAGAAGTTGTCAATTCCTAACCAGTCATTTACATTCATCTGGCTTCAAACACCTCACAATGAACAGGACACTAACTGTATTTGAAGTTATGAATTGTATATATAAACCTCAGCAGCGAAAGGAAAATATATGTCAAATTGAATGAGGGCGTTAAGTTACTTCCTCTGAATTAATCTTACTTATTCTTATCTATGCTAATAAAAATGTAGCAGTGGTGACTGATTTTCAAGTGATCTGTGTATGCAAACCAAACAAACCTGTCATACACAAATACTTATAAACCTAAATTCTACATCTGATGCTTTCCACCCAATCCACATCTAGACACCCACACCACATCCTCTCCCATTCCATCAACCACACAACAACAACAACAACAACCACACACAACTACTGCCCTTCACTACACATTTCCGAGTCACCAAATAGCAATGCAGGACTCTTGGGATGCACAAAGCCAGCCCCCTCTTCATCCAGTCTTTAAATTGAAGATGTAAAAAAATAGAGTGAAGAGAGAGAGAGACTACCATCTACAACACCTGTAACTTGTGCAAGATGAGATCAAATCCAGGTAGTTAAGGTCTCACTAAGGTGACGTCATTGGTAAGCTCACACCTTTGTCCCCCACTCGGAATGAATGAATCTGACGGACACACACCTTAAGCTCTCACTGGGAGGGTATAGCAGGGATCACAAGTCCAGCAAGTGATCCTTAAGACTGGTGAAAATAATAAGCAGATATGCACTCACACAAACACACACAGATAGCAAAGGTTCTAGTATAGTTTCCATCACACGGCTTCCCTTCCTGCCACAGCATGAGCCTTATTACAAAACCTTCCATAGAGGCAAAGTAAGCGTTGTAGTAGTTTGAGTCGTTACTGTCTACCCACAACCCATGCAATACAGGACCAGATACATCAGTCAAGCATCTCCTCTGCCATCGTTCCCTCATCAGCAATCTGAATCACATAAACAGTCACTGTCAAACAAAACCACATCCCTGATCCTATAATAATAACCTTGTATCCACCCACTCCACTTCTCCAGTGTCATGGAACACTTTTCTACCATACCTATGAAAATGTAGCAAAATATTCTCTCTGATTATCCTAAACACCAGACTTGGCATCACATTCCCGACCACAAGACAACACGGCACAACGAGAACCAGGCCATGACGCGCCTGACACCAATACCCACTCATAGAGGCTAAACTCCCTCTAAAACCCAAGTAATACTAAAGCATTTCCCCCACAAGTCCCAGCACAACAGGCAGGGTGGCAGGTTTTTCACTTGGTGTGTGGGCAAGCCTCCTCTGTCTGCACCAGCTTATGGAACCTGTGCCAGATACTGAGGCTCGACATACACACAGTGCCGCCGGCTCGCTCAAACTGTGTCTCCTGAAAAGAAGATCCCAGTCGTACCTTGAGAAATCTACGTACTTCAAGATTACACTGTGATGCAACTACAAATCTGCCCAGTATTGCATGTGTGATATTGAGTCCTCATGGTTAAAAGGATGATGAAAATTGAAAGCTTCATCATAGAAAGACTGCACACCAGTCACAGTGCAGCAACACACTCACCATCCTGTTGATGTCTCCAATGCACACAAACGGCTTCTCAGGGGAGGCAGCCACCACCCACTTGCTGTGGTCACGGTGAGTGGAGAAGTTTGTGGAAGGAGCCCTGGCAGTCACTTCCTCAATGTTCTCCACTCTAAGTGATGGTCATATTATACTGTTAATGTTGATCTCCCCTTTTAACATTAATATCAAGTTACATTTTTATATCCTAAATATTCACATCTAACAACATCAATCAATTATCATGGTATCAATATTTACTTGTACTTATTTATATAAAGGACTGAAATCCCCTGAAAGAGAGTTGCTAGAGAGATTATGCTTTGTCTACCTGCAGAAATAAAACCACAGAGGAAGTGAGAAACCTCCTAACTTGACCCTTTTCAATCACATGTTATGGCAGGCAGCAAGTAAGATGGCAATATTCACCAACATCTTGTCTCTATAATCTGACACAATCTACCCAACACACACAACACTGGGGTAGCAGACACAGGCACATACTTGTAGGTGGTGTTGCAGGAGGAGGGGAGAGGGTGGGGTCCATTGCGCCAGCTCTCCACCAAGATGTCAGTCTTGAGCTCCGGTGCTACAAGGCCGCTGTACAAGTCTGTTGAGATAATCATTTTCCCTTCATTCCTGCTATTCACAACTTATGCATGCAAATCTCATAGTCAACGTATTCTCATATGAAGTGTTTATATGAACATTTTCAACACTACTCTCAAACAAACATACATTTTTACCTCATAATCTGTATAATTCTTATCTTAGTTATTCTTTCAAGTTTGGCATTACTCCTAAACACACACTGGCAATCACAGGTTACAAAGAATACTTAGTACACTCCTTAGTGTAACTCAACATTGAGGCTACAGATACCTTGGTTGTATTTCCTGTACTTAGCAAAGGAGGTGAAGGTCTTGCCACCCTGTGAGGTGATGGGAGTGATGCTGTACCATGGGGGAGCTGAGGGTCGCTCCCCCTCCATCACCCTGGTCAGCATGGGGAACTTGGCAGCCAGAGAGGCAGGCATGTTGGCGGAATATATGAAAGGGTTGTTCTGGATCAGCTGCCACCCTGCACATGACAAAAAGAGTTCTTTCTAACTTTCTATTGTTGATCCCTTCAGTACTGGGGCACATTTCTACCTTGCATTTTGGGTGTGATTAGATGATTCTATTGTCATTAGGAAGGATTCACAGAAGTCAAACATAAATGCTGTATATACAAATCCTGACTCACACCACTGTGGTAAAATGGAATCAAATGCACTTTGGGGCCCTTGAGATCCCAAAGCATATGGGTTTGGATCCAGCCATAGTCTAATTAGGAGGAGATTGGGCATCCACTAGGGATAACAGTTAACAAATAAGTGGACTTTCAGATGGGAGGTCTCCATGAGGCAGTCTTCTTTAGCCCATAAATTCCAGTTATAACCCCACAATTGTATAAAAAAAACATACAGAGATATCAACTCACCAAGACTGTGTGACTGATCAGGGAGGAGACTGATACACAGCATGGTCTGGCCGTAGCGATGACCCGAGTGGGGGTAGGAGTAGCCGTCCTCAGGTGGTGGTGGATACATGGGTACGGAGTGGATGAGCCAGAAGCCGCCATTGAGAGTCATCACCACGACGCCCTTGGTGTGGCCCTGGGTCATGGACTTGGTGCCATTGGGGAACTCATCGTTGTAGAGGATGTATGTTGCTTTCTGGAGGTGAGGTGGAAGGGAAGGGAGTTAGCTCAAGTGGTAAGGGAGAGAGAGAGAGAGAAAATGACTAAGCAGAAAACATAATGTAGTGAAAGGAAATAGAATCCTGCAACACATATAATAATAATACCATTAACATATACTTCAAGTTCCAATAGCCAATCTCAGAATAAAAAGCTGCAAAACGTCAAACACCTTGTTGAGTTCAGGATCGGAATACAATCTGCTGAGGGTGCGGGCAACCATGGAAGACTCATTGCTGATGCTGACTTTACTGAGCACCCAACCACTTGCCAGGTCTCGGTACTCACTGAACACACTCGACACACCCCCACTCTGCAGCCTTCAGAGGAAGACAGAGAGAACTTTTTTTGTAAGAGGGCAACAAAAATAATGAAAATAAAACAAACATTAAATTGCCAGTTCCCTGAAAGATCCAAAGAGTTAGCTGGAAGTCATGATACACAATAAGGTAAAGATACAACGCTGGTAAATCACGAGAAGGTAAATAACTGTATGTACCTGGAAGCAGTCTCTGGCGTGAGGTACATGTAGGCCGTTCCCTCTTTCAGCGGTGGGAACTGGGCGTGTCTATCGTGAGGAAGCTTGTACACCACAAACCTGCAGGAACAAACCCAACAATAAGTAATGACCAATTGTCTTCACTTTTCTTTGCCTTAATCTATCCATTATTAGCACTGTCATGTACTGTTATAGCTCCAATGGGGCACGTATACCACCTCATTACATCTCAGCAAGACAATATACCACCGCGGAGTGAGTTAGGTAAGGAGGCAGCAGAGTAGCTCCTGCCTGCCTTCCCTCCCTCCCTCCTCCCATTCCTGCCCCAGCGGTATGTACACTTACGAATCCACTGGGTCGCCTTTTTGGTCCCTGCACCCATACCAGCCCGAGGTGTCTGCTGGCTCGTCACGGGTCATGCAGTTCCAGAAGCAAAATGTGCCTAGAAACACTATCAAAAATATTCCTATCGACCAACAGTTCCCCATCCTGTTTGTTTACTTGACACCCACCCAAACAGCAGCAGGCCAACCTGCACTTTGGCCTAACGCGCGACTGCCAATATTACACCAACACCCTGCCACTGCCCTTTCTATTCACAAGCCGCACCTTATTATTATTATTATGGTTATGGGGCGTGGATAGGATGGAGGGTGCATTATCCCTCATTTAGCTTGCTTTGGGTGGTGGTGGTAAATTTCAATGAGTAACAGTCCCGTGATGAAGATAAGGGAGTGGATAGGGGCGGGGCGGGGAGGGTAAAAGAAAACTATTATAGATATATATATATATATATATATATATATATATATATATATATATATATATATATATATATATATATATATATATATATATATATATATATAATGGCAGGAATTTTTATACGGTATCTTATTTGGCCTCATTCATTCCCTTCTATCTTTCTATCTTTTATTACCATCTTCCTATGCTATCTTTCTTTCAATCTATCTTTCTTTCTCTCTTTTTTATCTTTAATTGTTCTATACATGTCATTTATCATTATCTATCTATTATTCTATCTATTATCTATCAATTATTCTATCTATAGATAGATAAGTGAATGAATAAATAAATAAATGATAAAATGTTATGGTTTTGAAAATAGGAATAAATAAATAAATAAATAAATAAATAAATAAACTAATTAATCATATGTCTATCTCAGGGTGGCACTCGTCTATCAAATTTTTGGCACTCCTGATGATTATTTATTCATTTATTTATTATAATTATTTTTAAATGGGCGTGGAACCGTTGGGCGGGTCATGTCGTTCCTTTAGGATATGCAATAGAATAATTCTTTAAGAAATCATGGGCGTGGTGTGGCTGTGGGCGTGTTGGTGGGTGTGTATTGAAATTGGCAACAGATATACATACACAAATATATAAATAAATGATAAAATGTTACGGTTTTGAAAATAGCAATAAATTAACAAATAACTGAATAAATAAATAAATTAATTAATCATATTTCTATCTCAGGGTGGCACTCGTCTGTCAAATTCTGGCACTCCTGATGATTTTATTTTCATTCATAAATTTATTTATTTATAATGATTATTTTCAAATGGGCGTGGAACCGTTGGGCGGGTCATGTCGTTCCTTTAGGATATTGAATAGAATAATTTCAAACAAAATCAAACCACACAAGGAAGACAAACTACAAAAACAGAATGACATGTCACTAACAACAGTATATACAAACCATTCATCATCATCTATACAAACAAACAAACCACCACAAGGATATTAATTTATCTCAATAGTGTGCGGCATTTTATCGCGCGCATTTTTTGGCGCCAAAAGGGGCTCCTCGCCGTGACCCGCCAGTGACCCGCCACCCACCAGTCAGTCTTCCTTGGGCAGCGGTGGGGGGGGTGAGGTGCCGCCCTCTGCCCTCTGCCCTCACCATTATCAGCGTGGATTGAACCAACTTTCCTGGAATATTCCTACTAATTCAGTGTTGTGTATTTTAGGGTGATGGGATAAGTGCCACTAACCTGGGATAAGTGCCACTACCCTGTAATACGAGTGCCACCACTCTGGGATAAGTGCCACCACCCTGGAATAAGTGCCACTACCCTGTAAATCGAGTGCCACCATCCTGGAACAAGTTCCACTACCCTGTAATACGAGTGCCACCTGCTGTAATTCGAGTGCCACCACTTTGGGATAAGTGCCACCTCCCTGTAATACGAATGCCACCTGCTGTAATTTGAGTGCCACCACTTTGGAATAAGTGCCACTACCCTGTAATACGAGTGCCACCTGCTGTAATTTGAGTGCCACCACCCTGGAATAAGTGCCACTACCCTGTAATACGAGTGCCACCTGCTGTAATTTGAGTGCCACCACCCTGGAATAAGTGCCACTACCCTGTAATACGAGTGCCAGCAGCCTGGGATATACAAGTGGCACCACCACCACCCTGGGATATACAAGTGGCGCCATGACACTGTGGACTTCAACGCAGTGCCATCGTGCGTCGCGTGGCACTGCGTCAGTCAGTCAGTGGCACTGGCGTCAGGGTGAGTACAGACGACAGGCAGTCATGTTTTCTTCGTTACTGTCGGTGCGGCTCGTAACTTTATCCCTTCTTTTTTGTTTTTGTTTGTTTGTTTGTTAATATTTGTGTCGTTTGTTGGTGTCAAGCTGCGGCGTGGTGTGGAGGGAAGGAAGGGAGGGAGGGAGGGAGGGAAAGATGGTGTCCAGAGTGTGTGTGTGTGTGTGTGTGTGTTACAGCATTCTCCCCCATAATACACAATAAATACAAATTATACCAATGGCAGCAAATAACTAAGCCCTCAAATTGAATAACTTCACATCTATTAGCCTGTAACTTACAACATGAACATCATATATGTACCTACAATATTTTGCACACTTATGTACAGGAGAATGAAAGCCAGTTTAGGTTAAAGCACCTTCATTAGTAATTAATACATTGTACTGATGCCTACCTACCACCTATCCTACCTACTCTTGTAAAGGCTTTCCAAAACAATCACACTCATCTGTCTGCAAAACCTTAAAAGAGACTGTTAATATAAAAACCTACATTATAAGGTTAACAACATGTATTACCATGAGCAATACTTGTACCAGATGGGCAACTTGAGAATGGGGCAGAAGACACATTCATGAGATAAACTGGTCTGCTCCCTAGAGCCAGTTAGTCCAGATATATGTAATGTGCAGTGTACAATTGGCTTTCTCATACTGTAAATAAGCCCAATGCTTTCTTCTAGTAGCTGTTTTGTACATGTATGCATTTAATCAAATTAATGATTATAATTTGGGGGGTGATAATCTTGGCTGCTATAAAGAAGAAAGAACTGAGGCTGGAAATGAGAAAGAGAGGGCAAGAAAGGAGAGAGGCAGGAGGAGTACTAGATACATTCATAAGATATGCTTATAATGTCCTTCACTAGCCATGGTGTATAATATCATATGTCATAGTTTTCGATGCCATGTTGTAATGCTCATTATTCCAGCAGTGTCATGGTAAGAAATCAATGAGTATAAATTGTACATACACTATTGTTGTCAGTTTAGAGGACACATGGCAAGGTTCTGCCCCCCCCCCCCACCACCACCACTGGGAGGGGATGGGCTACGTATACGTAATGGATGATGATATGTATCAGCAACTTGAAGGCGCTTCCATGAATACTTGATCAAAATTAGGTATAAGTGGTCACCTCCTATTTATTCACTACTTCATTATGTAATTAATCTATTCTAACAAGACCATCCATGCATGTTGATGCAAACTAGATCCACTAATTGTTCCTACAACACAAGATATTATGCTATTACTGAATCATGAAAATTGTTCTACTGAGTGGCTGTACTGCTACACGTACTGTTATCCTGCACACTGCACTGCTTCCATCACTAATGAAGGTACATATTACCAGCTCTAGTGAGTTACTCAAAAGTACTACACTAATCAGTATTCAGTTCTGCTATTTATAAAGATGCATAAAATCAATCACAGGTGAAATTAATGATCTCAGCTACCTATATCACTAGATCACTCACTGCACCACTGCATGCAAGATAAATGGGTTTGGCCTGGCTAAAAACCCTGACACACATTAAAATTCATCACACTGGTCACACAGACCTTGCTTTTCCTCCTACCTGAGGCCAAAGATCATCAGCCAAGCTATAATAACAACTGCAGAATGAGACTAACAAAAGAATAACATTATTGCACAAAATTGCCACTGTGTTTGCAGTAGCACTAACAACAAATAGATTTTCCCTATCATGTAATTCCTCCTTTTCATCTTTACAAAACACACATTCCTTTTCTTGTTACAACAATGAGATTTAAGCCTTTGAACATCATAATTATATCTATCTGTAAACCAAACTGACATCCCCATACGGGGTGGTAACTAAGACACACTCACTGAGTCCTTTCAACCAAATAAAATGAATTTTTACCAGTAAGTTCTAAACCTTCCTTTGCCAAACACAGACAAGGATGAAATTAGTATGTACTACACTGAGCTGTTGCAGAATGCTCAAGACACACAAGTGCCTATGGACTGCTGTCTGTTTGTACTTTTCCAGATGGAAGATCACAGAGAAACTAGTCAAGGTCATGATGTCATTGTATGATTTACTGATGGTGAGTCTTTGAGCTACACCAACTTTCTTCCCATCAGTCAGTAAGTAAATCAAATAAAACAAAAATAAAAGTAGAAGCAACATTAAATAAATTACAATAAAAATTACATCTTACAGTCATAAGTTATTCTGATCTAAATCTGAAAGGGTTGCAACAGCCCACACACACTGGGATGCGTCAACACATGAATGGGAGGTTAAAAATGCCATGAAGATCTCAGAATTGCAACATTTCTTTGGCTAGCATGCATAAAAAAAGTAGTATGTGGTAACTGTTGAAAGTAAACATATCAACAAATAACAACTAAAACTAACGCTTGTTCCTTCCTATATCTGACATTTCATGTGTGTAAAATGTTGGATTAAAAGATGCTCAGCCTACACCCAAGCAAGCCTCAGCAGAGAGAGAGCCACCCACTACTGTGACACTCTGTATGTTCCACTACTACCTATTGAGCACCAAGTCAGGTTTCTTAAGGCACACTTCTCGTTAATATCTTCTCCTGACACGCAAGAATACTGTCTTGAGCCTCATCAAACATAAAAACTCATGAAAACATACTTTCTGTTGATGTTTGAAGAGGAAAAGTTTCAGATTATTTCTCCCTATGAAAATCAACATTAATACTCTTGGCTGTTGGACTCCCCCATCTTCCTGCGCTTCCCTTCTCTTTTCTTCTTGTTGATGAAGCTCTCAATTCGCTTCAGAGGGTGGAGCAAGGCTTCATCAGAATCATTCAACTGATCAAAAGACAACAGATGAATCTCATTAGGTAAATCAGTAGAAAAATTGATTACAAATAGGAAAATGCAAATTTGGCACTATAACATTAGGCATTCAGCAGATAACAGTATGGGCTGAACAAAGCCAAGGATACACATGAGGTACCTGTAGGTAGCGGCGCACGTCGTTCAACTTGTGAAGAGTCTCATTATTGGACGGTGCCGACAACTGCCTCTTGAAGGACGGCCGCAGCCCCTCAGTGTCCCTCATCTCCGGCCCAACCCCTGTCACACCACCAAACTCACTGGCTGCAATGGGCTCTAAGGCTGATTGAGAGTGAACCAGTGGGAAGCCCTCCTTGGGAGACTCTTGGGGTGAGCTTTCCTCCATCAGGTCAGGGTAGAGATCCCCAGAACCACCTCCACATGCCCCGCCACTCACGTGGAAGCCAGAATTCTTCCACTGCTGCTGAGGATCTTCCAAGGATGGCAACCTCTCCAAACTGTAAGAATGATACAACACAACGAGAGTAAGTGTGTGTCTGTGTGTGTGTGTGTGTGTGTGTGTGTGTGTATGCACTGGTTATACATTGCTTCCCTACCTAAGACAGCTGGTAGGCCCAAGCTCTGAAGTTTCAGAAGGTTCTGGTGAAGAGCCCTCTGAATTGAGCTCACTAAAGCTGCGGCCACGGACCATACTATGAAACAGATTTTGATTGGGCACTTCTGAAGCAGACTTCCTCCGATATGACGTGCTCAGGCTTTTGACTCGGGGATGTGGGGCAGGAGTCTGTGGGTTGTCTAGCACATCTTGGTCAGGGTGATTTTCTAAAGCAGCATTCTCTCCACTGAAGTGCCTCCTACGTGTACCCAAGCATGCATTACCCGCCTTGAGCTTGCTTGAGGGGGAGGATGTGCGGATCCTCCTGCGGTGAACTGGCACGAGCCTCGGCAGTGTCTCACCAAGCCTACTGAGGTTAAGAGAGTTTCTGAAAAGACACCAGACCACTCAGCTTGGCAATACTGTATGAAATCCTGCTCCTCCTCCTCCTCCTCCTCCTCCAAGTCATTCTAAGGTGGAGCTTTCATCATAACTACCACATGTCATTTTTTTAAGTTTGACGCCATAAATTGAAAGGTTTTCCACTTTAGCATAATTTTTAATGTTATCAGTCATTCCACAGAATTTCTTTTAGCTTGCCAAGACTGCCAATGAATGAATTGAAATGTAAAGAGTTTAGTGTCACATTTATACAAGAGCAACAATAGAAATAAAAGATCACCATATACATATAAAGTCAAAATGCAATAACCCATGAATCAGCACCAAAACAAAGATGGAAAGTCATTAATATCCCAGAAAAACATACTCTTAAATTCCAACTGTTCATTTCCTAATACTCTGAACATGCTTATTGAAGAAAATCCCTTGCTATATATATATACCAGCCCAACCCATCCATGCACCACCACCCAGCCGCCGCCACCGCCACCACCCAGCAATACCCATAACACCACCATAGTACACCTCCAAAGAACCTGAAAACCAGAGACAAGGTGACGTACTATGTGATCAAAGTGTGCAATCAAATAAAATCAAGCAACAAAAAAGCTCAGTCCTTAAACAAACAAAGACCCTTTGTGAAGCAGATGCAATGTAATGAAATACTGATACATTACAAGCAGTATTTATTATTAATGATTACAAACATAGAAAATGTATGTTAGTAAAAACTAAACAGCTACAGCCACCAAAACACACAGGGCTTCCACTGTTATGATTGGTTAGTTACATATTACAAAAATGCGGTATTTGTTAGTCAGCCAGCCAGCAGTCATTATTCATGGTTCTGCACACCTATATAGCAAAATGTGAAGAAACCTTCTCTACTGACCATAATACAATGTCATTACATTAAAAAGTGAACTATAGTATGTCATGAAGTTCATGAATGAGTTCCTCCACCTTAAGTTACCAATCAAATTCTTTTTTCTTCCATGTAATCACCAATCAATCACATGCACTGGAAGGAGAAATGAAGTGGAGTTCATTCATGAATTATTGAGTTCAGAAAGCAGTGCAAAAAAAAGATTCCCCAGTTAATTTTCTTACAAGAAGTAGCACTCTAACTAAGCTGGTGCTCACTACACACAGACAGACGTGATGACAACTCCAATATATGCAAGCTGTATACATAAGCTTGGAATAGGCAAGTATATAAACATGAGCAACCACACCCTGGTCTAGATAGAATACATCAATACCTCCTTCATCACTCCTTACAACTATTCATCAGAAACATTGTCCTGACAATGATGAAACTCTTCCACAGAAGAAGAAAATGCAGTGTTAGTAAGGCAAAGGTTATTTCTGCATCCCTCACATACAAACCTACAAAGGAGAGTTTGCATCTTACAAGTAATCATCTGCTTGAGCACATCTGTCAAAAACTTGCAAGACTGACTGACTCATGTTGAGTAAAAATGTCATTTCTACAGAGTGGCACCATCAAATACTACGTAAACTTGACAATTCTAATGGAAACTGTAAACCTGCCACTAATAATACTGATGAAACGAGGTAAAGCTGATGACGAGAGACATTTTTCGGGCTTATACTATTTAGTCCTTATCAATATTATTTGCATCTGAGTTATTTATCTTCTAAATGTACTTATCAATAACACAGATTAAAGAAAGACACTGTCACTGGATTTGAAATCCTTTGAGATCATTGCTGGAAGTCTGTGTGTGTGTGTGTGTGTGTGTGTGTGTGTGTGTGTGTGTGTGTGTGTGTGTGTGTGTGTGTGTGTGTGTGTGTGTGTGTGTAATATAAATAGTAGATACATATTCTACATCTCATCTAATATTCTCCAGAGTCATGAGCAAAAATGGAATGGGATGAAATTGCATAATTCCATATATGTGTTTGAGTAGCAAACTAAGAAAGATTATCAACTTTTTTCACGCAAGCTGAATTATACCATAATTATCTTATTTTTATTTTATTATCTATCTAATTTACTTTGGTCTAGGTTAGTCTTTGGATCAAAGTCAGACATGTTGTGTACGTATGCGTGTGTGGGTGTGTTGTATGTATATTATGAATATTCAATCCATGAGCCCAAAAACTTCTAACAGAGTAACTAATCTTGTGCTACACATTCTGCATTTGTTATCACTGACTTTGTATGATATCAAAGAAATTTGAAATACACTATCACACTTTTGCTTTCAAATGGCAATTCATCAAATTAATACTAAGTAAAATGACTTAGTATGTAAGACAGTATAACATAAATACAATTTTTCTAGTCTAAACATTCACATTCAAAGTCTAACACTTATATACTGCGGTGTGGCAGAGAAGGGCTGGACACATCAGCCCACCACCACCTTCATCATCAAATGGACACAGACACTTCATGCCTCAAGACATACAAGCATGTCTTCCCAAAACATTTTCACTACAGACTTTAAATCAGTTACATAAAATCTGTTGTTTGTGTTCATTCTGCATAACTTTCATTATTTATAAATTCACCATATCAGTGAAGCAGCATAATATAGCAAGCATACACACACACACACACACACACACACACATGCATGGAGCTCACAGATTCACACAATATTCCTTTCACCTGGCATGCACTGCAGACACCAATCGTACCACCAAAACATCCGTCATCAAGAATATTGAAAGACATTGCAATACACACACTCATTACAATCTCCAAAAAGGCAACATGACTAAATTTACATTGTCTCACTATCTCTCCTGTCACCCTCACTGTCACCCTCTTCCAAAAACACAGACTCATTCCCTGTCTCACTTAACTACTGCTCACTCTGCCTTGCTCACATCTCACCATTGTACTTCAGTGAAAGACTTGAGTTACAGCCACCTGTGTTATGCAGCTGGCGGCATGAAAGACATCGCTGCGGTGTTGTGCTGGTAGTGACACGATGTGGATGAATGGGGTGGTGGGTGGATGAATGGATGGGGAGGTGGAGGGAAGGTGGTGAGGAGAGAGGCAGTGCATGACTCTTGCCTCTCACTGGTGTTTAGGCAAGCATCTCGTGCAAGTTGAGGTCTAGCAACACCTGACTGGCCTGTTCATTGATCTCCGGTGCCTTACCTGACTCAATCCTGGAGTGGCGTGCAAGAAAGAGACAGGAGTGAGTTAATATTCCGTCTGTGAGAGTTACCCAAAGCAGTAGTACCTTAAGGCTGTATGTATGTATATATATTCATTAGTGCTCATTCTCTGCTCATTCACACACATATTTTCATCATATAAACAAGCATACTGAATCATCAGGGTTAGTGAGGGCTGTTATTGGCAAGCAGGGATATGAGAGACCATGAAATCTAGAGAAGGAAGTGATTCTGCTGGGTTTGGTGCTCCCCACGCCCATCATTATAACAGTTATGTCCTTAAATATAAGTGAATGGATGAATTAAAGCTTATCTATTTAGACCAGCATATCAAAGCACTCATGAAATAAATAAACCACTGAGCATTGAGAAAATTAGTGTCATTCTGATTGTCTTCTCTCCACGACCATCTCAAGACAACCACTGAGACACGGGCAAGGAGCACCACCCCTGAGACACACACATTTCCAAGCAAATGTGTGTGTAGGAGACTCATAAACCCAAGAAATGCAACTCACAACAGTGCACCTTCTAACTCATCTTAAATTGCAAGCAACAACATGCAACGAAAGAGACAGAGACAGAGAGACAGAGACAGAGAGAGAGAGAGAGAGAGAGAGAGAGAGAGAGAGAGAGAGAGAAAGAGAGAGAGAGAGAGAGAGAGGTAGGTGTAATACGTATAATGCCTACAGAAGTGCTAGTGGTTTCGGGTTGAAGAAGAAGTGTCGGTCAAACGCTCTCTGGACAAACTCGCATGCCTGTTTGTTCCCCTCAGTGCTGAAGTTGGCCCGGACACGCCTTGAGACCTGTGGAGAGACGGACAGATTGTTGGAGTCTCTGGTGTGGGAGTGACAAATGTGGCAAATCAATCAATCATTCACACCAAGGCAAAACAAACACAAGAACAACAACAAGAGTAACTGGAATGACACATGGAGGAAATTCAAGCAATGTTTTAATAGGAAGACAAATTATAGTGTGAACTGCACCATACCCTTTTCATGAGGGGTTCCAGTTCAGTATCACACGCATCCTTCATGAACACCTCACAGATTGCCTCCACCAGCCAGGATCCACTTTCAGGGTGGCGGAATGACACAAAACCTGCAGAGAGAGAGAGAGAGAGAGAGAGAGAGAGAGAGAGAGAGAGAGAGAGAGAGAGAGAGAGAGAGAGAGAGAGAGAGAGAGATATTGATTAACTGACTGATGTTTTTTGGCAATTCACATTTTATTCACAAATAAGACAACAATGGGCAGATTGTTTTTTGAAGTAAGAGAGAGAGAGAAGCTGGCTCAGGTAGAAAAAAAGAAACAACAATGAAAATAAAATGCTCACTCAAAGTTCAAAAGAGTTAGACAAAAGGCAGGCAGAAATGTGTTGAAATCTCCCCATTAAATAAAGTCATCATAATAAGAAATTGTAAAATAGAAACAGGTAGGGAGTTCCAAAGTTTACCAGAGAGAGAGAGAGAGAGAGGGAGAATGAAAGATGCATCAAGTCCTCCTCACCTCCGACAGTAGAGTAAACAATGTACATGTCGGTGTAGGTTGGGTCTCGCTCTGGTAAGGTGCTCCCAAAGGTGCTTGAGTCCGTTTCCACTTCAATGCCATTACTTTTGCCCTTTTCCTTCCCCTTCACATGGACCACAGGAGCAGCATCCACCCCTGTGTCTGGCCCTCTACCCCTGCCACATGGAAGGTGGATGAGGACACTCTACATACACTGACTGACCACACCAATACATACATACACTGCCATAACTCAGCTCATATTCTCAAACACTTCTCTACTTCACCTCCACTATTTCACAAGGCTTTATCTAAATGGACACAGGTTTTTTTGAGGTGTTTTTACAGTTCTAGAGGCAGAGTGACAAGATTTCTATATTATCAAGTAGAGAAACACTCTTGAAAACGTGTTAATCATCTCTGTGGCCACTAATATGGAGCTCACTGTAGGGGAGAGGTCTAAGGCAGCAGTGGCATAGCTATGGAGGGTGCATGGCTTCTATAAATTCAAGGGATGGCTAAATGCTCCCCCTTGCCTCCCCTCCCCTTCCCTTGCAGATACCCATGCTATCCAAAGACACTATATTTCTTGGACCACACTCATACATAATATTTGGAACATTTGAAACATTTAATTCCAACATAAAATATACTGATGTGGGATGATTACCTACCTGCAGAACTGGAATATGAAGATTTTGGGTTTGCCTTTCAGAATTGGACACTCTCTGTTGTTGAAACGCTCCACCACGTCATGCACAGTGAGGTAATTGTTGTCCGAGGTGAAGAAGGAGGTGTCATCTCGGCCGTGGCTCATGAACACCACAATGCAGGAGTCAACGTTGGTGTGCTCCTTCTTGTTGCGGAATTCTCTCAGTGCCTGAATGGTGTCCTGCATGATAGAGAAACAGGTTGTTCATCTATTTAGCTTTTCATTACTGTTTGTGTGAAAGCCAGCAGACCTATTGTTCCGTTACACCTACATAAGCATGTCACACCCACCCATTTGCTCATGTTGATGTGGTAGGAAGGCTCATATCCCATCTGGCTGAACAGCTGACCCAGGTTTTGTACGTCAATCTCAGAGCCCGAGCGAGTCTCATGCTGTTCATCAAGGAAGTTCTTGTAGTTGGCCAGGAAGACGTACCCTCGCGGCTCAGATTCATTCCTGTACACCTGCGGGAACAAAGAGAAGATCAGAGGATGTATAAAGTATGTATGTACGTTGATACAGATGTGGATCAAGCATCAATATTATAGTTTCTTTTCATTTTCTCTCAACACATGGGGCCTCTCTCTCTCTCTCTCTCTCTCTCTCAATACATAGACACATATATAAATAGATACATTGATAGAGAATTTCCCTCACCTCGTTCTTCATGTACTGCCTGCCGCCAATCTCCCTGCACGGCACCACAGACACCTTGAGGGGCCTGCGGGGACTGGCAAGGGAGTTGGCCGCGGCAGTGTGGGCTCCTCCCGTGGCTGTGTTGGCATTCACGTTGTCATTCTCATTATTGTTGGTGAGATCCTGGCCTGGGTTGGGGAAGGTGAAGTTGGGGTGGCCTGGGGTACGTGTGATGTTGCTGGCTCCCCCTGCCCACCGCTGAAGGGGATGCTGGAAAGGGGTGACCTGCAGCCCAGAAAAGGCACTAGGATCGTGGCTGTTGGGGAAGAGAAATGACACCACAAGCATTAACTACTAAAGTGAATGTATCAAAACTGCTTGCTCCTGTTATAAAATGGTATCAAAGGCTAAAGTCATTCACAAAACTGCATAAAAGAAATAGAAACACACTGAAAAGACAAAGATGATGATCAGAGCCACATACAAGAGAGCATTCAACGAAATTAAGGGAAGGACAATGCTTAAAGGACACAGAGAATCACAGCTTTCCACAGAGGAGTATCAAAATCTGGAATAATTCAACAGAAGAGATAATAACTGCTAAAAAGTGTGCACAAATTTAAAGAAGGACAAGATAAGTATAGAAACAGAGACGGAACCACACCAGATTCACTCAGACCCTGGAAATGTCAAGTAGGTCACTGCAGCTGAGTAAACACACCCACCCTGTCCTCCTTGCCTCCACCACATACCTAAGGGGCTCAGGGGAGTGTGCGCCGTCAGGGTCCAGACGCTTCACCAGGTTCTCCATTCCCTGCTCCTGAAGAACCTCAAGGAAGCTCCTCAGATTGCTGCTGCTGTTGCTGCTGCTGCTGCTGCCACTGACTTCTGCTGTTGCTGTTGCTGTTGCTGCTGCTGCTGCTGCTGAGGCCAACAAAGCCACAAGTTGCCTCACCTGTTCCTTCCTCGTGTTCAAATTCTAGTGCAGGAGAGAGAGAAAGAGAAAGAGAGAGATGTACCTTGTTCCTCTCAGACCTTTCATAAGTGACAATATAGTGATTGCTTCTCTTGTACACTTCTCATTCTTATTCCACTTTTCTCTTGCCTTCTAATCAAAGTCTCCAAGCATCATACTCTTGCACAACATGACAAATTTATATTCTCTCTAGTTTTACTTCTCTTATATTCATTCATAATTCTCTACTTCCTCCCTTCCCTTCTCTCATTTCCCTTCCCTCCTCTCTCCTCTCCCTTCCCTCCCCTTACCATGAGGTGGTCCATGTCAGCCTCGCTCAGCACTTGGCGGCGGCGGAGGCTGTAAATCACATCAGTGGTGCGTTCCCAATCCACCACTTCCGTCGCTATCACCTCCACCTGCTCCCTCACAGCCTTCCACTCCTCTCCACTCATGGCGCCGGCCCTGCTGAGGAACAGGAACAACGTCTGTGGTTAGGAGATGCTCTGGTGTGTGTGTGTGTGTGTGTGTGTGTGTGTAATGAGTAAATCACACAGATTGGATAAAAATCAAATACTCACAACTGATAACTCACTCAATCTCTCGCTCCATGAAGGCCATACATACATACATTCACACACACACACCATATGACACACTTACTAATACTGACAATCACAGCAGTAAGTGTGTGGGAGGGACATGTGAAAGAGGAAGTGAATGACAGTGAGTATCTATAAAGGTTGTGGGAAATGACCATGAGGATTAGAGGTGTCACACAGAGAGGATGCGTACACATGAAATTTAAAAGGCAGTGGTGACGTACTACTGCTGTTAGTGGGTAAGGAAGGAGGAACAGCATGTGACTTGACAAGGTAATGATAACAAAAGCAATAATAATAATAGGATTCAATCAATACCAAATGAAAAATGAGAAGGAAGGAATGAAATTATAACTGCAGAACACAAAATTGATATAAATGTTACATATGACAGTACAAAAAAGAAAGATATGTTGCAATGATACAGTAAACTGATAACTGAGGTACAAAAAAATGAGAGAGAGAGAGAGAGAGAGAGAGAGAGAGAGAGAGAGAGAGAGAGAGAGAGAACAGCATCAGCTTTAGAGAGGTGAAGATAAGAAGTAGTGAGACAATGAGACAGGATGTAGAGTGAGATATCTCTTAGTATGAAAGTGTGTCGTAGCTTAAAGACAACAACGTACGCATCAGAGTGGTGGGGAATCCCTCTGATACACATCTATAGGAAGGGACACTTAAGCCTGACAAGAGACAAGTGAGGAGATAAGAGGTGTCCAACAGAAGCTTAATGAAAGTGAAGGTTATAAAAAGGTTAATGATGAGATAGTCAGTTCTCCATACACAATCTGCTTTCTGTACAAATCTTCCACTTCTACATGTGGACTCTCTCTCTCTGTGTCAGTCAGTCTTGCATGTGACAAAACAGTGTTAGGAAATATAGTGAGGTAATAAGTAACAGTCATATTTTCATCATGTGAAGTGTGTACACCAATGAAGATAACATGAGACAGTGTCAACACCAATGTTCTGTTATCTGGGGTTGCACTAACTACCTCTACGTAATTGTCAAGGTCTTGCTAAATGTGTGTGAGAGAGAGAGAGAGAGAGAGAGAGAGAGAGAGAGAGAGAGAGAGAGAGAGAGAGAGAGAGAGACCTGTTCCTCCTCCTTTGTTCAATGAAATTACTATGGTGTGTAATATCTCTCTCTCTCTCTCTCCATTTCCACGAACACCCCGCATGTTACAAACCACCACCACCCAAACCCAACACACACTCCATTTCACAGCACAGCACAGCACTAAATCTACACATCATCACCTGGACCACTGGGAGACACACTTACCTGCCTCACACTGCCTCAGGACCCCTTCAGGACACTCATTACCACGCACACACACTCCCCCCGCAGCTCCTACTTGTCAAATGTGTTGTTATTATGACGGTGGTCTGCTGGGTCTTGGTCTGCGTCAGGGTGTGTATCGTACTTTTGCCCGTATCATTCACGTACTTCTGTTTAGTCCACTCTCAATGCACTCTTTTGTTTTATGGCGGGAATGATCGAGAATTGCACATAGTGTTTAGCGTGTTGTTCTTTGTTATAATGTCCAGAACGCAATGAGAATGTTTCCTGTTTACATGCGTGTGTGTGTGTGTGTGTGTGTGTGTAGAGAGAGAGAGAGAGAGAGAGAGAGAGGGGGGGGGATTCATGAATGACTTTATTGTTATGATTAAAACAACAAAGGAAGAAAGAGGTCGGAAAATGCTGGCCTTCCTCTAGAACATGGCAGAAATTGTGTGTAAAAGAGAGAATTATTTGAAAAAAAGTATATAATATATTGTACTTTGAATAACCTAATATAACCAATATAATTATATACATACACGTATATACATTTACACACACACACACACACACACACACACACACACACACACACACACTGGCAATATTTAATGGATTCAATCAGTGAGTGTGTGTATTGGTATAACCACACACAAAATTTAGCTCTGCCCTTTCTGTTTTCCAGTGTATAAAAGGTATGGTAAGTAATGACAGGTTGGTGTGTTGCAGTACATTACCTGAGTACTCACTGTGACCGACTGAGAGGACTGCAGTGCGGGGAAGTGAATTATTTCAACTTGCTAATCTGTGGTGGTCTTATCTATCAATTTGCACAGTGACGCGTGGGTGTCGCTATCATCACACACCGTCTTTCACACCATTACTAATAAATCAACACGCACACACACACACACACAGAGAGAGAGAGAGAGAGAGAGAGAGAGAGAGAGAGAGAGAGAGAGAGAGAGAGATTAATTTGCCCCAATAATTAGGTAAATGCAACAAATTACACATCAAACAGCCCTAGAATATGTAGAAACACGGACGTGCATGACATACATGTTATAGTACATCATAATGCATGAACACTTTTGTTATTATGAAAGAACAAAGTACTTACCAGCAATTGTGGGGAAATAAAGACTGACGCAATACATCGAATATCACTGTATTACTGCACATCACTGAAATCCAATAAACAAGAATATTGAAGGCAAATTTGAAAGTTATCGTATATATGAGATACTTATTGTACATTGCCATCCACCTCTTGAGTAAACTAATTCTCTAACCTTGAGAAAAGTCTTTGTGAGTGTGTGTCTGTATGTGTGTGTGTGTCCCATGCGGCCATACACGGAATCATTGATCCCACATGTCTTATAAATAATTCATATCCAAGCAAGCAAATTATAGTTTTTTTTTTTTTTTTTATATATATCATACTGAGCTAATCAGTGTTTCTCTATTTGCATGTATTTAATCTAATCTAATCTCCTGTGAGCCAATGCCAATGTTCACCTTTCAGCACAGCGTCAAATGTTACAGGTGTCACAATGTGATGTGGAGGTGAGGAGTGCCCGGCAGAGTCGCTATTTACAGTTACCATGGTGCCAACGACCCCTCATAACCTTGAAAAGACCCTGGAATTTCCCGCACAACACTTCATGCAGAGTATCGGCTCATTTCCCTCAGCGAGAAACATTAAAGAACAACTCCTGCCACACTATTCGTTCTTTTCTGTAGCTTATCTTTTAGTATTCGTCACTCCTTCCTCTCCATTTTGCAAATAGGTCTACTCTATTCTGAATTTTCTTTCTCCTCTTATTCTTTCCCATTCATTCAAGTCCTTATTCTTCTTCACACGTTTATCCTTATTTACCTTTGATCACTGCCACGCCAAGGAAAAATAAAATGAAATAATAATAAGGTGAGGAAGAGGAGGCATTAATAGCTTCTCAGTGACAAAGCAACGTGTTGAGGCTTTACAGGAAGTAGTCTACGGTTCAAACACTTCCTTGTTCCACTATAATCGATATCAAGCATTTCCTCGAGGGGCGCACCAGGTAGTGACATTGACAAGCTGCTGAAGGCGAGGGAGGAGTAGAGGAAAGGGTTGTATACAGAGAGAGAGAGAGAGAGAGAGAGAGAGAGAGAGAGAGAGAGAGAGAGAGATATTCAGTCTGTCATCAGTGAAGAAACATGACATTGCGCCAATATTAACGGTGCAATGAACATGAGAAACTAAAACCCTGCTTATCACCACCATCATCACCACTCCAGTACATATACCATCACTATTACCATTACCACCTCTTATACCACCCACTACTGATACTACCATGATGGCCACCTACATGTACTACCACTTCTCATATCTATCACTGCTACTCTGATATCAACACCACCTCTATCTCTGCTGTTACTAATGGTCTTTCAAACCATTTTCTTCACTAAAAATTGGTGAAGGGAGCTAACTTGTCTTTCTCTCTCAGTTAAGGATCATTAAACATTGTAAGAATCCCATAAAATGCTTAAGTTTGTATGTAGATTTTGAACTAGAGAGAGAGAGAGAGAGAGAAACATTTCAAAATGCTTGAAAGTATAGTATTAAAACTTCAAAGTAATCATCTCACTATTTATTTTCTTCGTAAAATTCAAAGTGCTTTGCATACATCAAATTGTTCATAATAAATATAAATGATACACTTCTAAAACAATTTTTTTTGTAATATATAGGAAAAGCTGGTGCAGCCTCAGGTCTGAGGGAGCACCAGCCCCTAGAGACGACCGGAGTGTTTAAGGAAATGCTCTTTTCCATTAGAATTTTCGTAAACACAACACAAATGCGTAGAATCTTTATATTAAAAACTCTAGAGGAAATCTTGCTCTTCCTACACATTTGCAGCGCAGAGCACAGAGGGGGGGAGGGTTGATAACAGAGCCGTCCCCGCCCCCGCCCAGCACTGTGGTCGCCTCCCGGGGGCCCTCAGCCTGAGACATCAACGGGATGCCCGCCGCCCCACCCAAGGGTGGCCACCTCCCACCAGCAGCAGCCAGTGGCGGTGGCCACCCTGAAGGAGTGTAGGGAGGAGCGCCGCCCCCAATGCCCGTGACACACCCACACCTCAGAACGGCCCCGGCAGGCTCCAGCACCCTCATGAGTGCTGGCCTACCGTGGCTGCCTGTGGCACACCTACAGCTAAGCCTAGGATGGTGGCAACACTACTAGGTCACCTATAGAACTGGCGGCAGTGTCAAATTCTTGGGCTGCTCCCAAGGGAACTGGTCCCGTCCAAAGTGGCCGTAGCAGGAGGTCTCGCTGTAGATGGGCCGCTTCAGACCGAGCTCCTTCACGATGCGGCCAGGCCGGAGATCAAAGTTGTGGTTAACAATCTTGAGCAGTTGCTGGGAAGTGTACTGGGACGTGCCGTAATGGAAGATGCTGATGCTCACTGGCTCAGCAACACCAATAGCATAAGACACCTGTCAATGATGAACACAGAGAGATGATTAGATATAATTATACCATCACAGGCATTTCACCTCCACCAATACACCCTCTTAATTGAGAAGAGACTTTCATAACTGATGTCTAAGACCAATAATTGACAGTAATCAAACCCATTACCTGAGTAAATGGCTACCATGGATTATGCACCATGGCATCACCCTCCACACACACACACACACACACACACACACACACACACACACACCTGTACAAGGCAGCGTCGGAGGATACCATTCTTGACAAGGGACTTTGCCACCCAGCGTGCAGCATAGGCCGCAGAACGGTCCACCTTGGTGTAGTCCTTCCCGGAGAAAGCGCCACCTCCGTGTGCACCCCAGCCTCCGTATGTGTCAACAATAATCTTGCGTCCCGTGAGGCCTGCGTCACCTTGTGGGCCGCCGATGATGAAGAGACCGCAGGGGTTGATGTGGTATTTGGTCTCACTGTCAAGGTACTTCTCTGGAATGACTGCCTTAATGGCTTTGTCCATCACCTCCTCACGCAGAGTTTCTGTTGTGATCTTCTCGGAGTGTTGCACAGACACCACCACCGTGTGGATGCGTCGAGGGATGGCGGCTCCATGGCTACAGGAAAAATGTACGTTATTTGTCTGGAAACATTCATCTTTTCAGTAGCTAATCAGTCATTATATAGATATGAAGCTGGGCATTTGTGCATTTGTTTAGTGGCTTCCCTGAATGCCTGAAAAAGGATCAAAGAAAAGATAGTGAAAACACTTACTCAAATGTGTACTCGCAGGTGATCTGTGTCTTGGTGTCAGGCCGGGCCCACCAGAAGGTCCCATCTCGGCGCAGCTCAGCAATCTTCTGGTTGAGGCGGTGAGCCAGCACTACTGTGAGGGGCATGCACTCTTCTGTCTCATCTGTGGCATAGCCGAACATGAGGCCCTGCACCAGAGAACACCAGTCAACATAAACACAACCAAGATATACATATATATATATACATCAATATATTCTGTAAAATACGAGAGAGAGAGAGAGAGAGAGAGAGAGAGAGAGAGAGAGAGAGAGAGAGAGAGAGAGAGAGAGAGAGAGAGAGAGAGAGAGAGAGAGAAAATTAAAACTAAAATATATACCACACAATATATTTCAGTAAACACATCTTAAGAACAAAGCTGGAAACACAAAGCCAAAAAATGCAAACTGGAGTGAGCCAAGGCAGCCAAACAAAGAGATGCACAAGATAAAAAGGAAAGCAGCAACAAAGCGCATCAACTCCATCCAAACCACACGTCCTCCTGGCTAGTACACTGTTAACACCAATGCCACAGAATTAATGGAAACACTGCAGCAGTCAGATTACCAAGGAGCTTTGCCATAATCCACATCAGATACCAGTCTTATTTCGTGTTCAAACCCCTTCAGTGATGGGACATGTTTTTATATTTATTCTGCTCATTATTTGTGGATTTTATTAAGCTTCAGAAACTCATGTGGGGATTAAAACAGTACAGACTTTAGCCATTAATATTCTGACCACCGTAGACTGTTCCTAACGTCAATAAAACCATCTCGTCACATCCAAACTCGTGGTAGAAATGTGTCTGGGTACTGAAGGGGTTGAGGCAAGATGGGAAGGGCTGGCACATGAAGGGGGAAGAGGAGGAGAGGTCACTGCATCAACTTGAACTTGGCTAAAAATACCCTTGGATGTGTCTGGTACTGGTGACAAGTGATGCAAGATGTCACATGATGGTAGGGAGGCTGACGTGTACACAGGGAGAACAGTACAGGAAGGGAAAAGACTCACTGGTGTTGAATTTGTACATGGTTTTTAAGATCAAGGAATTTAATGGGAATATAATGAGGGAATATGGTATGTAGAATGCCAGGACCATTAGAATTAACAGCACATTTAGAAGGAAACATAATCAAAAGGTTTAAATCGGAGCAGTTAAATGGCAAATGGGTTATCTGGTCATGCAAAAGGTACACTACAGTTTTAGTCATGCTAGATTCACGTAAAATCTTTATATCAGAAAAGAACGAAGTGAAGGAAATAAGATACATAAAGGAAGGTGAGATACAAATATTACAGTTAAAGGAAAGGTCTTGAGAAATCACAGTACAGTAGTGTAAGAGCTAAAAGACTACACGATAGGAGAGAGAAGTGACACGTAATATTTCTCCTTCACCTGGTCTCCTGCTCCTATGTCATCCTCGTTGCGGCCTTTGTGAACCCCATTAGCAATCTCCACACATTGTTGCTCCAGTGCCAGAAGAACATTGCAAGTCTTGTAGTCAAACCCTGCATGACAGACAGAACCCACACATGTCAAAACAAAAGCTACACACAAGGTAGGCGTGGTGTAGTGGCTGTACGTGTGTCAAGGCATTTATATACAGAAGGTAGTGTTGAGTTTGGTCGTATCACAGGGCAGTATTCAGAAACGCTTTGCTCTCTCACCACGACTATTTTCCCAAGGCAGATTAATGGGTCTTTCAAGTGTCTCTTCAGTTATTAATCTAGAAATCTCATCATTCTGCTTCTAGAACCTCAAAATCCCTTAAAAACTTGTGTACATTTAGATAAAGCCTTGTGAAATAGTGTAGGTGAAGTACAGAAGTGTTTGAGAATATGAGCCACAGTGTGTCCCTGGAAGCAACACTGAAAACCCACACCAAAAGTGACAATAACCAGGAACTCCCACAACAGTTTGCTGGATGACAAGAATATAAAGTTAAGAACATAATGGCCCTCTCAATTCTTGGATAAAACTTGATAGAATGATGGCAGTGTTAAGAATTGGTTTTAAGTCCTCATTTCACCTCAAAATTAGACCATTCCAACTTTATTAATGAATTACTGGATTTTGATTTGATGGAGGTTATCAAAATGTTTCCTTTAGGTCATAGAAGGTTTCAAGATAACCCAAGATTGAGTGGCTGACCCTCCACACCCCAAAATCCATATGCTGGTGATGATGGCAGCAAGAAAGACCACATGTACATATAGTACTGTACATACATACATACTGGGAAGGAATGATGACACAATCCCAGAAATATACAGAACTTTTATATAAAGCTGTGGTTGAGACTCAGTGGAAGATTTGCAATTGTCATATTTCTTAAGATTCCTTCATGTAGTTAAGCAAGGTTGTATCAAATTACTATTAGGAGTTTCAGAAGGTTGATCCTCCATTATAATCTTATCAATGGAGGGAAAGGAAGATTTTAGAGTTTGGAAAATTTGGTTAACATTCATAATCTGCAATCAAGAACTTAATGTAACATACACAGACAGACAGGGACAGAACTGCAAGACTCATTCACTACAACTGCAATGACTGTTAGTGCTGTTAAATACTACAACAATTACTATCTTTACCACCACAACCACCACCATGTTCCCCACACAAACATGCATTTCCAACACTCCAGCCCCCTGCATCCCTGGACAGGAGCAGGGAATGGGAGGAAGGGAAGTGTCTACCTGGTCTCCCGCTCCCACATCCTCCTCGGTTCTGTTAAAATGAACACCGCTGGCAATTTCTGGAGACTGCTGCTCCAGGGCCACCAGCAAGTTACAGGTGTTGTGATCGAAGCCTGTGAGGGGCAGGGAGTAGAAAAGCCCTCAACCACTGCCCTTGCCGTACACTACCAACTCAAGGTCTTGGGGGAAGTCCTCACCAATGCACTCCCCAACAAAAACTTGATCCACAGTTCAGTACTTGTTCATTTATAAATAAAGTACTGGATGCACATTTTGAATTGAGCTGATTTCTTTCTATGGAATGGTCCTGAGTATTTATGAGTTGCAACACTTATGAATTGTGAAGTTTCCACATCAGTTAACTGTTGAACAAGATTTTCAGAGGAGGCATCAGTCCCTGGCCAATGAACCAGGAGTGGAAAGGGGAACAAAGTGAAGGGATATGCTGTCAAATCTTGGCTTCTGTCTTGCACTATACCATTTAATCTTACCACCATCACTACATCACACAACTCAAGGCTTTCTCCAGCCAGTTTTCAATGTTGCAAAAGTAAACATATTGCCATAAAATCTATCAAGTATCAATGAAGTATGAAGTCAGTGACAGCATAGCCCTCACTGCTGCCCTGCCTACACATACACAGAGATGGATAGGGGTGCTGCATCAGAGTGGTACAGTTGCATGCATTAACATCCTTTGAGATCCTAAAAGTTTCATCAAAGGGACCTCTAGCAACATTAATTAATAGAGAAGGACAGGATACATTCCCTTGTTGTTCTGTGGGAACTCTGAATGTGGAGAGATGACATGAACCTGAGGAATTGCACATGTTGGAGATCATGGGGTGGGTCCTCACTCAAAGCCAAGGTACACTCAACTAACAATAGCATGCAATATGTAAATAAGGCCAAGTGAAAGGTTTAAAATGGCCAAAGAAACCAGAAATGCAGTGAGGCACTAAAGTTTGAGATGGACTTGCAATGATGCCATTCATCTTTTGATTCATTACATGTTAAAGTTATACAGTATTTCAACTATGTAAAGTTAAGACAAATTGTAAATAACACACGAGTCTGATGGGAAGATTTATGAGGAGAGAGAGAGAGAGAGAGAGAGAGAGAGAGAGAGAGAGAGAGAGAGAGAGAGAGAGAGAGAGAGAGAGAGAGAGAGAGAAGGGGGGGGAGGTGCTCATGTTAAGGGATAGGAGTTTGGTAATACATATTGTAATTCAGTCACACCTTGAGGGCCTCACAGCATTCTACACTGTTATTTAATCATATAAATAAGTTGCTGAATACATCTAGTGGTGCTCTTTTAAGGACACAATGACCATGCTAAACACTTATTAGTCAGCACAGTATATAATCTACATGTATTGCATTTGAAGTAGGAATAAATTGAATACTTTTCAGGTCATTACAATATTGTTAGTATAAATGATTTCTTAACTGTGATCTACATGTACGTTTGTCACAAACCATGTATCTTTGCTAACAATAAATTTAGGTCCACCACAACACAATGTGCTCACCTTTGTTGGAATCATCATAGCCAATCTTCTTAATGGTGTCACGCACAACCTTTTGGTAATCTACATTGGCCTTAGAAGTGATCTCTCCACAAAGCAGGATCATACCAGTTTTGGTGCAGGTTTCACATGCAACCTGAAAAAGATACCGTATTGTCAGGTGTGTGTGTGTGTGTGTGTGAAATAATGTATCTGGCTGGCACTGTGGTAACGTGAGTGCAATTTATAATTCAGCGTCAAAACTGCAAATAATCTGATGCAATAGTGTAAGTGACAACTGGCTGTCATAATTTTGCAAGCCACGTCTTATGTTTACATTTCTTAGCTTGCCACCCAAGGGCAGTTTGCCAAGCTGTTTGGTTATGTTCTCAAATTCTCCGCTAAGTTGGTTCTCAGCGTTCTTTGCTCTTCCTATTTGCTAAATATTTGGTGCTTTATCTCAACAATTCAATTTTTTTTCATATAAACTGCAGCAAAGAAAGTCGTTTCAATAACGTTTCTTCAGTATGAAATAACAAAACGTCAAGAAACCATCATCATCTTGTTTGGTAAATAGCAATTGTTATGAAAAACATTTCACAGTTATCATGGCTTAATAAAACATATAATCAACATAAAGAATTACAAATAGTATCAGTTCTCATAACAACAGTATCAAACTAATTATTCCAGACAAGTGTTAACATCACCAACCTTGGCATCGGGGTCAACTCTGAGGTGAGCATCAAGCACGGCATCGCTAACCTGGTCACAGATTTTATCTGCAACAAAAACAAAAGTAGTGAGTTAATAAATAAAAAAATATAAATAACAAGGCAGAAAGAGACACTGAACAGTAGCCATGTAGTGTGCTACATGTTTGAAAATGCAAATGTAGAACGAACAAAATAACTGTGAAAGAAAAAAGAAAAAAGAAAGTAAGACTATAAACTAAATAGAGTGAGGCCAGACACCAATCTTACTGCCAAAGAGGGTACGTACATGCTTACTTTGGCATCGCTTGGCGCTCTCACCGTCTTTCCCAATCAGGCTTCCAAACACACTCCATTGCGATGACGCAATCATATTGGCCAACCTTCAGTTCCATGACTAAGTCAACTAACGTAACCTCGAGAGACCGGAGAGTATAATGAGGAGAGGAGGGCACTCACCACCCACCCCCACCATTGGCCCAGCACACCCAAACACTGGCACTCCTTGCTGGCACTCACCTTCACCACTACGTCATTGATCTACACCCCCAAAACACATGATTTCCTCAGGATACACCTCGGCGGTGGTCGTGTAAGAAGGGGCTTGAAGTAAAAATAGGGAGGAGACATGACCCACACACAGCACAGCGAGGAGGAATCGATACCTCCATTCTCAAGCTAAAATTAACTGTGTCCAACCAGGTCGTCTTGCCCCATCCGGCACTGGCATATTCTTGGCGTATGTGAATTATGGGGAAGTGCGCCGCGTGTTAGGTGAAGTGCTATTTCTGCGTATACGAAGGCTAGACAAGTCAAGGAGTATTGGAGTGAGGCGGTGCTGGCGGACGTACAACTCGAAATACAATACCGGATGACCACACAATTCTTGGGGCTTGCATTGACACGAAGAGAGGCCAATGACATGAACAAAGTGCCACATATCACCACACCATTTGTGACACGCACGCATATACACACACAAAAGAAAGGGTGACGAGGACAACATATATCACAGAGATAAAAGGAAAAAAAAAAAAAAAAAAACCTCACTGAACACCACAAACACATACACTGTCACATTTGGCCCATTTTTCTTACCTGGGTGGCCCTCTCCAACACTCTCGCTGGTGAAAAGGAAGGTCTCCATGTCCTTTCCCTCTAGGGCACCCTCCCCATCAGCGTGGCCGTTAGTGTATGCCGCGGCGGACTCGGGCATGGCGGCGTTGGTCCTCCCACTCCAACTGCTTAGGTGGAAAAGAGGAAGACGACTGTGCTCCGCTCTTATTTATATCAATGAGGGTCTCGGTCACGTGATCTTCCCTCCCGCGCTCTCACTTTCTCGTCCACTTGTGCGCTTCTGCTGTGGCTGGGAGGGAACTTCAAAAATGCGTCCCACACAGCTTTGGGTTGAGCTGGCGTAAAAGAATAAAGTCAGCTGAGAGATGGTGAGGTATGTAGAGGTGAAGCTTTGGTCTGCCAGTTCCCGTCCAGTGGCTGTTGCGAGAATGAGGAAGACTATCAGCTGGTCTTCGTATTTAAAGCGCCCCGCTACCCATAATCCTCCTCCTCTTCATGATACACACACACACTCACATAGATCGAGTTGCCGCATGTCTACAGGGATATCTGCATGTTTACGGACACTCAGATCGTTGTGTACGATAAAAAAGGAATAACAATCGAAATACATGAATCTATTTTAACTTCAACATAAAATATTTGCAGCATTTGCAACCTACAAAGAAACATGGTTCAGCATAACACATGGGGACTTGGGAAGAGTTACAAACGTTTGTTAAATTTCACAAAATTACTCACACAGGTCAAGTTGATGTCTCATTCTTCCATGTATCTACTGTAAGGCAAAAAATGACAGCAAGCAAGGTCAACGTCCTTACTTTCATAAATAGTGTATTCCTCCCGAGCTGTATTTGTTCAATCAGTACAATATGCTGATTGATGATGATTGTTTGTATTGGAAGGTGTGCGTTCAAAATCAAGCACCATGCAAGCACCTGTCCCTGTTGTAGGCATACTTTCTATGTCCTTCGCATTCAAGAAACAGCGCTGAACTATGAGATATTATGAATTATTACTTTTTTCACGAATCTGATACTCTAAACTGAAAACACTATAAAGGACCGGCACCTGGTAACACCGCACACACACACACACACACACTCTCTCTCTCTCTCTCTCTCTTATCTCGTGCAGGGGCTGGCGGGGATGGCTGGGTGGGGAGGGAGGGAGGGTAGGTAAGATAGGGAGGGGATGCACAGAGTAGAAACAACAACGTGATGCGTTCCACCAGCACGCAGATCTTCCCAGTGGCTTACCAGCGACGCGCATTGGCTACTTTTGAGGTACTGCTGGAGCTGTAAGAGCAATGCTGCAGCGGTGGTGGTGGTGGCGATGTGGGATAGACAAAACACTACGCAAAGGAAGTGCCGATAAGTGAAAACAAATGTAATTCGTTCAGACTTGCAAATGCCAGAGAAAGAAAGGTGTGTGAGGGGCTGTACAGTGCGTGACTTTGCAACTAACATATTCTATATACTACGTTTTTTTGACGAGGCAAAGGACAATATCATATATTTCAATTATCAAGATAGATTAGCATCATGTGTGAGTTAATCAGTCTTTTTTCCACTTAAACCCCCTGAGTTTTTTTTAGCGCATTCTAAGAAAGTAGTTCATAAAATGCATGGACCATAACGCTGATATATTTCGTATGGGTGCCTAGTGTGAATGAAGGGAAGGGGAAGAATAGATGAATGACCTTAGCCCTGGGCAAATCTTTTATCCATTCATTTAACATTTTTTAAATTAATTGATTGATTTAAACCCAAAATGTGTTTGGATCACATAATTACCAACACACCTTTTTTTGCAACAGTCCTTCCAACACTTTCTCTCTCTCTATTTACAGCAAAGGAGGAGGTGAAGAGAAAAGTTTATGACGGTCCACGTCAAATAAATAACAAGTACCACAAATACATGACGTGAAGCAACACATTCTAGAAGCTCAACACATAAGGAGAGATAACAACAGTTGGTAAAAGTACAATCTGAATGAGTTTCCTTGAGTAAGAAGAGATAGGAAAGGAAAATGTATACTGTGAAGGAAAAGTCAGGGACAAAATAAATAAATAAGACAGAACATTTTAGAAGCTCAACATTTAGGGAAAGAATATGAAAGAAAAAGTGGCTAAATTGCAATAATAGAACAGAAGACATTAGAAACCTGACACCTGCAAACAAGGATGTAGGATGTACGTATATATTATGTAAGAAGGAAACAGAATTGCGTCATCAGAAAGTTGCCACGTTCTCCTTTATTACCTTCCTCATCCCAGGCCACCACCATCAACACCACCTTATTCCACACCACGAATGTTATAACCCTCTCAGTGCTGGGACTCATTTTTTACCATGAGTTTTATGGGGTTCTTAGTCTTCAGTAGATATATATGCCTAAAATAAACAACAACAACAACAACAACAACAACTACTACTACTACTACTACTACTACTACTACTACTACTACTACTACTACTACTACTGCTGCTACTACTACGTCATGAAGCCCTGCAATTTAACCTTTCTCCCTTGCAAGTGTGCCGAATATCTATCGATACAGCTATCAAAATGGACGCAGCTGTGCTTAAACATAAAAAAAAGAAATGAATGTTACCACCTCTCTTGGATACACTAAATATAACTTCTACATCGAGGTAATGATAGATAGTTAGAAGTATTAGAAGCATATAAGGTACCAGTAGATGCAAACTTAGAGAATCAATAACTGCTCGATAATTCATAGCCACGCGTACGATAACTGTACCCTTCCTTTTAATTCGCGATGTATAAGTGTGTTGAATGTTTGCAGAGAGAGAGAGAGAGAGAGAGAGAGAGAGAGAGAGAGAGAGAGAGAGAGAGAGAGAGAGAGAGAGAGAGAGATTGTAACAAAACCCGATCGACTTTTGAAGGGAGTTAGAGAAGTGGTAGGGAAAGAGTGCATTGACCTCTTTATTATTGTTGGCTTCCAGGAGATAATACAGCCTCTTCTACTGCTCTTCCTCCTCCTCCTCCTCCTCCTCCTCCTCTTACTTCATCCAAGAACTGAGAACTTACCGACAGCCATAAACAGCTTGCGTATCTGAACTGACGAGATAAGATAACTACGTAACTTTCAGGCACACACAAAGAGAGAGAGAGAGAGAGAGAGAGAGAGAGAGAGAGAGAGAGAGAGAGAGAGAGACACACACATACGAAACGAAATAAACTAACTCACGCATTAATTAACTCACACGCGCACACCCACACATTAAAGAAACGAAATCCATAACTCAGTGGAATTCTCTCTCTCTCTCTCTCTCTCTCTCTCTCTCTCTCTCTCTCTCTCTCTCTCTCTCTCTCTCTCTCTCTCTCTCTCTCTCTCTCTGATCATATGATTATTTTTAAGTTTGGATAAAAACCCAAAATAACATTATTCATTAAAAAGTCTATCTGCCACAGAAAAAAAACGGAAAAAAAAGAGAAATGAAAGAAACTGAATAAGAAAAAGGTTTCAAACGTTAAGATAAGGAGCAGAGGCAGGAGAAAACGATAGAAGTAATAGTTCAGAGCAGCGGCGGGGGAGTGGTGAGGAAGGGAGGAAGAAGGAAGAGAGGAAGGGAAGTGGTGAGGGAAGGAAAGAAGATAAGGGATGGAAGGACCGAAAGAGGAGGATGGGTGTACCGGATCTCTCTTATAAAGGGATTAAAGGATTACCTGAACGGCAGGTGGTTCTTTGAAAACAGGAAGCTTTCCACTAATACTCTGTACCTCTCTGCGCTCCCTCCCTTCCTCATTTTTCTCATCCATCCTACTGCTTTCTTTTCATAATATCACTGCTGTCTTACTCTCTGATTTTATTACTTCCTTCTACGGGTATTTATCATGTGTGTGTTTTCAGTTGCGTTGTATCTATCTGCATTTATTTCTCTGTTTAATTCTATTACACTTCCAATGAATCTCTTCCTGTGCTTCTCTTTGTTCTCTCTCTCTCTCTCTCTCTCTCTCTCTCTCTCTCTCTC
>CM035201.1:3371870-3393369 GCA_020233015.1 Callinectes sapidus | reverse complement strand
TCTCTTCTTCTCTCTCTCTCTCTCTCTCTCTCTCTCTCTCTCTCTCTCTCTCTCTCTCTCTCTCTGACCCTGAATGTCCTTATATTTCTCTTATATAAAATGATAAGGGCATATACAAACACACACACACACACACACACACACACACACACACACACACACACACACACACACACGGCATACATACATACACTTGTACACTAATCTACAGTGACGAGATTGTGATGGAAAACTTTTACTCCGCGAAAGTGTGTGTGTGTGTAGTAGTAGTAGTAGTAGTAGTAGTAGTTGTTGTTGTTGTTGTTGTTGTTGTTGTTGTTGTTGTAGTCGTAGTAACAGTAAAGAAATGGAAGATTTGCTTAACATATTTCGCAAGACATTACAGAAGCAAGCAATGGAATGTGACGTAATGGCAAAGTACGATAATAGACACATATCCAAAGACCATCTTCATTTCTTCCTTCATCTCCTTTCCTTCTTTCCGTGCTCCGCTTTTATGTAACTCTTATTGTAAATTCAACACGGAATGAATTGGCAAAAAGAAAGCAGTAACAGTGACAGTAAGGGTAAGAGGTTTTTGATTCCTTCACTACTGGAATATACTTTCATATTTATTCTGCTTATTCCTCGACTTTATAAAGCTTCAGAAATTCTTGCGGGTATCAAAATAGTAAAGACTCTGGCTATTGCTCTTCTCACCTCCATGAATCTTTCTTAATGTCAATAAATTCGTCTAAACACATCCAAAGCTCGTGGTGAAAATATGCCCTATATAGTACTGAAGGGGTTATAGTGGTAGATTAACATTTTTACATTATCAACAGGAAAAATACTCTGGGAAACCTGACTAATCATTACTGCGGCCTTTGAAAATAATCGTGGTGAGAAAATCCAGCGTTCCAGAATACGGTGGTGTTGTTATAGACAGGTACAGGTGACAGGTGACCTAACCAACTCCATTATTATCACCTAATCTTAATAATTATAAACTAACCTAACAGCGGGGTGTATGTTAACGAGGAGGTGGTGCAGTGTGCTATGTGGTGAACGTGTCAGCGGTGATGGAGTGTTACTAGCTGTGGTGTGTGATATGGAGATCTTGAGTGTGTTGCGAGGGGAGCCAGGCAAGCCCCGGGAGGTCTGACTGTCCGCTAACATTCATACCGTGGAAAGTTTTGAACACAATGCACCGTGATAAGGATAAACGCTAATTTGGGGGAAGAAAAAAAACAAACAAAAAAAGAGAGAAAAAGACGAAAGAGAAAGAGAAGAAAGTTAAGTTTGGTACAAATTAGGTTAGCGTTAGTCTATCTACATAGCTATCTATTCATCTATCTATCTATCTATCTATCTATTCACTTTGTACAGTTAGTTAATTCATTATTATAGTTGCTGTTCTCTCTTTTACCTTGTGTGTATAGATAGAAAAAGAATACTACTATTACTAAGAAACAGGTAATAAAGAGAGAAAAAGGACAAAGACAACGACAGAAAGAGGAAGAGAAACAAGTGGAGATGAAGGACAGAGAGAGAGAGAGAGAGAGAGAGAGAGAGAGAGAGAGAGAGAGAGAGAGAGAGAGAGAGAGAGAGAGAGAGAGAGAGAGAGAGAGAGAGAGAGAGAGAGATGGGGGTGGGGGGGGAGAGTAATGACGTAACTAATCTCCGATACTAGACCTAGGGCAATCTGTAGTATCACGGGACCATCCCAGCAAGGACAAGGACACACTTGCGTAATATGCCTACGTACAAAGAGCGGCTCATTATTGCTTGCTAGGTTTCCTCCCTCCCCCCCCCCCTCTTCCTTACTTACTTCAACTGGAGGACAGACAACATTCAAAGGGGTAATTAGTCACACGTGCTTCTGAATCAATGCGTTAGGTTAGGTTAGATTATTTGTTGTTGTTGTTGTTGTTGTTGTTGTTGTTGTTGTTGTTTTAAGATCAGTGAAGGGCAGCCCAGCATCCTTCTATCTACAGTACGCAAACTTACTCTGGTCTACTTTTACGGTGACAACCCCCCAGTGCCGTACCTCCCAAACAATCTCATCTAACCCGCCTCCTCTCCTTTCTGACTCTTGTTAGAAGTATTTTTGATAACGTATTTCCTTGGAAAAAGCGGCGGCTCACTTTAGGAACACTCGAGCTATCTTGAGTTCCCCACCACCACCACCACCACCACCAGTGAGTGAGTGAGTGGCCATACTAGTACTGCTATAAAGACGAGTAAGAAATTTCTAAATAGTTTATGAAAACTGATGTTAATACGAATAGGTGAAAAGGAACAGAGGAGAACACAGAGTTAAGACTTCTCCATCCTGAGGCTCCGAGCAGTCTGGTAATAATAAAATGGAGGCAGGCCAAGACTGGCACTCGGTCGGGCTGGCCAATGGCACGCCGTGGCGCGAGGGAGGGGCAGGGGGCGGCTGTGCCCTGCTGCCATTATTACTATCTCGCCCTGGCCGGTTATTACTAGTGTTGCTCTTCATTCACTGATATAACAACCAACAACAAATAATACGGAAAGTAATTAAAAGAATCCAAGCAATAGATAACTTAGTTGATAAAACAAATAGATAAATTATATGTATGTGTGTGTGTGTGTGTGTGTGTGTGTGTGTGTGTGTGTGTGTGGGGCGGGGGGGGCATGCCTATATTAAGAAAGTAAAAGAAAAAAATAGAAGAGAGGAAGATAAGAGAGAAGAAAGGTGATAATGATGGTCGGATGCTGTTGTTTGGTAGTAGAGGATCAAGGGATAATGACCAGAGGGTCTTAAAAGAGGTCAGAGGTTAGAGGTCAGAGGTCATAAACGAATGGCCAAGGAATAATGGCTTCCAGATATCTTCTGAGATTCAATACAAATTTACAGTACGTATTTAATTTAGTAAACGAAGAAAATGCACATGAATATTCATAACCAATAGCTTAAGAAGTGGGTGACATTGTGCAAGAACTTGGACCACGACGTGTGTGTGTGTGTGTGTGTGTGTGTGTGTGTGTGTGTAGAAGTTTATGGGATATTAGTATGCTTTACCACATTCAGAAGACGCATTCACATAAACTCAAAAAGAAGAAGAAGAAGAAAGGAAAAAAGTAAATATGGCCATCACGACTTCAAAGGCGCGTTCTTTCGAAATGAGAAAAAGGGGAGACTTTTGAAGGACGCCAAAATGTAGACAAACAATGAGAGAACGAGGAAGAGGCGATGCAGAAGACGTAGATTAACAAATGTGACCTTAATTCCATGATACTCCTGACAACAATAACACCCTCTGGAGAGTAAAGGAGAGATAAGAAACACCTCAGACCCCATGGCTTGTTTACCGATCGCACAGAATGAAGGAGGGGTGTAGGAGGAGGGAGGGGGGTAGCTGGGGGAGGAAGGGCGGGGGCGGGGGGGCGGTCAGGTGATGAAGAACAAGGTATAACCGGAGAGAACCAGAAAATACAAGATAATTCCCCCTCACCTCTCCTCCATCTTGAACAACAACGCGTGTCGTCATTTCTTATCCGGGTTTGCAGCCATTGCATTTCCACTTCCTATTAATTCTATATTCCGTAGTCCCCAAATGGCCCTTATTCCCTTACCAATCACAGGCACTCTTTACAATTCATCAAACTAATCATAAGTTCTCTATAGGATTTTCTTGATTATCCGTTAAAATTCATCGGAAAAATGGCAATGAAGAAGTGCGTATAACTGACAACTGAACTTTATCGCATATTTTCGTCTTTTTTCTTTTTAGTGTATTTTTTTCCTTGGGGTTGGGGTACATGGTCAGTAGCACACACACGTGACAGGTGCACGCTCACATCGCACGCTCACAAGTAGGTGGAAGGGAGAAAGAAAAAAAGAGAGACAAGAGCAAAGAAAAACCAGATTTCGAAATTGTACATTGATAGGACACTGGGGGTGAATATTTTGTATCCACTTTGATTTGGCGGAGCTGTGGGAGTCCTTAGTGCGTCTTGGGACTTCGAATTGACTTGGCAAGGTCTTGAAATTCGAACGGTAAGTCTTTTTTTTATTTTGACTTTGCGATTTCAAAATTTCAAAAAAGTGCATTTCAATCTACTGCTATTTCTGCGAGGTTTCCATAAATTTTAAAGTGTATTTCAATCTATTCTGATTCTGTGACGTTTTTTAAAGGTTCCAAAGTTGTGATTCCTATTTTTACTCCGATATTGCTAAGTTTCCAAAATTCAAAATGCATTTCCATCTACTTTTATTCTGACTCCTGCGATTTTTCCAAAGATTTTCAAAGTACATTTCAATATATCCCGGTTTTGCAACGTTTCCAAAGGTTTCAAAGTGCATTTCCTATTTCTACTCCGATTTTGCGAGGTTCTCGAAGTCCAAAGTGGATTTTCATGTATTTCTACAATTATCCCTTCAAGATTTCTGAAGATTACAAAGTGCAGTTAAATATATTTAGGTTTTGTGACGTTTCAAAAGATTCCGAAGATTATTCTCTACTTCTACTCCGATTTTGTGAGGCTTCCAAAGTTCAAAGAGCATCTGAATGTATTTGTACTTCTGCAAGGTTTTCAAAATCTCCCTTTGTTGTTCTTGTGTACTCAGAAACCTCAATGTATAAAAGTAAATAAATAGAATAAATGATAAATAGATAACAAATAGATAAATGGCTGAAATAAATGTCCAACCAATATATTTGTTTCGTTATCCTCTCACAAATTAAAAGTGAAAACGCTTATACTGCTCATGATGATGATGATGATGATGATGATGATGATGATGACGATAAGCCAGCAGACATGATAACCAGATCCTAGAGAAGTGCGCAGTAAAGAATACAGCTTTTGTAAACACACACACATACACACACACACACACACACACAGAAGTAGTAGTAATAGTGGTGGTGGTGGTGGTGGTGGTAGTGCAGGTGGTAATAGGCGTAGATTAAGATCACGTTTGTCAATATTTACTATGTACATATCTATAAACATATACGTGTGTGTGTATGTGTGTATACACGGCCATACACATGTGTGTTAAGCACAGCTCAATATCACACAAGCAGATCACACACACACACGCACACACACACACACACACACACACACACACACACACACACTGGCAGTAGGGTCAGTGTAACGAGAGGTCAACATCCTAACAGAGTGGCGGGAGTGAGCTGTGGTGAGCATGGCCCTCCCTGCATCTCGTGTTACTAAGCTTTGTTCCCCTACCATCACTACCTCCACAGATAACTAAAGAGTGCTTTCTTGATTAGCAGAGAGATCAAAGTGCTTCCTTCATTAGATGCTGCAAAATACTTCTTAAATTCTCACTGGAATCACGAAAATATCCCGGGAAATAGAAGGAAATATGCATCTTTCATTGTGACCCCAAAGTTGTCGAGATGGAAATGCGATCAATGTATCCGGTTGTGTTATTGTTGTTGTCTTTGAAATGGCATTCTCTCACGCAGCCCTTAGCACTATCTAGGTCTTGTTTCCCTCTCACACTTACTTTTCATTGATTGACAAAAAGAATACAAATGAAAAAAAAAAAATAAATAAAAGTAGGACAAATAAAATCTTTTCTTTATAATATTACTATATTCTATTTTTTTTCTTTACTTCTCTGTATGGCTGTTAGAATTCGTCACACAATACAAATTCTCTAAATAAATATGTAATGACTTTTCTTTAAGGATTAGCGCATCAGGAAGACTTCTTTTTGGTTCTCTGCGTTGTTCTAAGGGAGTGACCCTCTTGTCTATATGTAACAAATAAATAAACAACATTTTTTCCTCTCTTTACTCCGCAGTGACCTACAAGTGCATTGCCCGACTCCATCTCTCCTCTCCCTCCCCCTCCCACACACCTGTCACGGCGCGCACCTCTCGTAGCGGCGGAGAGAGTAAGTAAGGTGTTGGTAAGCTGCTCATTTATTTCTTCAAATTTGATATTCGTACTTTTATTTGTATATCGTTAGTTTGTCCAATCTCATCGCATAATTATGGATTCTTTTTATGATTGTGAGCTGCTTAAGCCCTTCATTACTGGGGCACAGTTTTACTTTGGGTTTTGGGTGTGATTAGACGATCTTATTGACATCAGGTAAGGTCTATGGAGGTCAGAAGTTTAATGGCCAGAGTCTATACCATTTCAATCCCCGCATGAATTCCTGAAGCTATATAAAATCACCAAATAATACGTAGAATACATAATATAAAAGGGCATCCCAATACTGAAGGGGTCAAATTATCTATGTTTACGTGTTGTGTTATGCAATGAACGATAAGATAGTAAACAAAATATACTTGTCCTGCTCTACATGGTAATATCTAAGCTTTTTTTTGTGACGTGTTTTGTGTTTTGATGAGATGCATGTACGTACAGCGGAAGAGAGGAGGTTGTTAGAATAAGCACAGAGAGAGATTGATATAAACGTCAATTGATGTGTTGTTATTATGCAGACGTATTATCACCACGAACATCAGTATCATCTCGACCACTTCTATCACCACCACCATCGCCTGCTACTAGATCAACAACAACAACAATATCTACAGTAAAAAAAGCCTTATTCATGTTACGAACTCCATCGCAATATTAAATGGTAATATTTTTTTGGTTTACAGTAATTCCTCCTTCATTTCTTACGTGAAAGGCCTAGAATGTTTCAAAATACTGCATTATTTTCTTCTAATCATTTCTTTTTGTCTTTAAACATTGTTTGCAGAGAGAGTGTGTGTGTGTGTGTGTGTGTGTGTGTGTGTGTGTGTGTGTGTGTGTGTGTGTGTGTGTGTGTGCGCTTGCTTGCTTGCTTTCTTGCTTTGGTGAGTAAGGCAAGGTGATATAACGTCTTATTCCCCAAGTGTCAGACTCACCCACCACCACATCAGCTTAGCGCAGGCAGTGTATACAGTGTGTGGCACAGGTGTGACAAGTGCAGCACAGTGTCACCTGCTTATTGGATTACTACTGCCTTTGTCACGCGAGTTTCAGTAGCTACCCTTCTCCTCTTTCTCATTTCTATCTACTAGTCTTTTTTTTGGGGGGGGGAGGGGGGCTTTCTCTTTATTAGTTTATACGTATATTTATTTCTCCACATTATAAAATTCAACAGGATTTATTTTCTATCGCAAAAAGTAGCTAGCCTTCTCTTCTTTCTCATTCCTGTTTACTAATGTTTTTCTATTGTTAGAATGTTTCTTTTGCTTTTCTCTCTGTTAGATTATATGAATATCCATTTTTCGCCTTCCTTATCCAACAAGGTTATCCTAGAAAGGGTTGTTTATATGGATGTTACATAGTCTTATCTCACGGGGATTGTTACTTCATCCCTTCCTTCCTTGCATCCCCCCACTCCTCCGGCCACCACCACCACCACCACGACCTCGAGGAAAGAATGGTAAACAAACATGACATACGCCGCAAAATGATAATACACGGCAAGAATCTACGCAGCGCTTCACACACACACACACACACACACTGTCTGGTTTAGTAAAATTAACGTTAATAATGAATAAAATTTGAAGTACGACACACACACACACACACACACACACACTTCTACATAGCATAGCGAGTTTAGGTGCTACGAGCTGTCTGGTTGTCTGATGTGGGTAGTTGCTTTGTTATCCAATCTCCAAGTGAGTGTGTGTGTGTGTGTGTGTGTGTGTGTGTGTGTGTATGTGTGTGTGTGTGTGTGTCACGTCATGGAATTTGAAAAGTAAAACATGTCAACGAATAAATGTAAGAAATAAGTATTGGTTATTTCAAGAACCTAAAACATTACGCACGAAAAGCTCTCTCTCTCTCTCTCTCTCTCTCTCTCTCTCTCTCTCTCTCTCTCTCTCTCTCTCTCTCTCTCTCTCTCTCACACACACACACACACACACACACACACAGTTCAAGAAAACTAGATTATAGAATTACGAAGAACGGCATAAATGAACAGATTAGCATACGGGCTTTTTTTTCTTTAACAATAGTGGCGCCGTCTGAGACCGCCCTTCCCTCCTCCCTCCTCCTCCCTCCCCCTCTCTCTCTCTCTCTCTCTCTCTCTCTCTCTCTCTCTCTCTCTCTCTCTCGGTATGGTGAAAGATAACACAGTGGTCGCCGCCCCAGGACGCCTCCCCAAATAGAGTGAGTGACAAAGGACACTGCATGGCACAAAAAAAAGGCAGGGTAGCGTTATATGGGCGGACTGCTGCTACTCGGCTCATGCACAACACAGTCACGTGATATCCTCATGTTATAATAGCATTTGTGTGAAAAGAAAACCCTGAAGAATGAATATAAATAGTAATGGTAATAATTATCAATCTACGCTCCTAATTTGAATGATAAAGCAGGAACATGTCAGCATCATTATTACAAATCACCAGCATCCCTTGTCCTTCCCCCTACATATACTGCGAACCGTGTCTTTATCTCTCCTTGGAACTTACGTAAAGGTGCTGCGCAATTTTGTGACACTTGATACGGGGACAACAACACTCCAGCTACCGGCGGGAGAAGTAAGTTAAGTGCGTATCAAAAGGACACATTTTTCTCTCGCCGTCTACTTAAAGTTTCGTGGAAGTATAAGCGCGATAAACCAACTATAAACGTTCAATAAGACAGTATTTGCAATATTATTTGAAAAGTTTATCGGTTCATTATGACTCCTTTCCATAAATTTCCATGGAAACACTCTACTCTTCCCCCTACTCTCCCTCTCTCTCTCTCTGGTAATACTGATCCCTTCACACACACACACACACACACACACACCATTACCCAACATCTCTCCTCTTCCTACTCCTCCGTCATGTTAGTGATAAGGATAAGAATGAGAAGGTCGCAGCCTCCTATCTTGTCCTATCTTTGGGTGACGCCCGCTCTGTCGTCACTGGCCCCTCACTACCTCCCTACACATGGCAAGAAAAACATCGTGGATATTGCAAAATTAACTGAGAGAGAGAGAGAGAGAGAGAGAGAGAGAGAGAGAGAGAGAGAGAGACTTACCAGTCCTCGGTGATTCCATTCCCTTTCATTTTCTTCTCCTATTCTTCTCATCTCCTCACTCTTCTTCGAGTCCTGCTGTGGAAGAAAGCGTACACAGAATGAATTTGAACAAGAGATTAGATGTGATAAGAGTTCAATGCGGAGAGATGTACAGTATGGGAAATAAGTAGAGGAAAACAGTTTTTGAGGGAAGAATTTAGGACCCTTAATGACGGAGGGAGGAAGGGGGGAGGGAGCCCCTAAGGGTTGGCTAAGGGTAAGGGGGACTATCACTGCTGCTGTGCAATATGAGGGGCTTGCGTGGTGATTGGTTCCCTCACTTGAGTGAGTACTTGGTTGTTACCATGGTAAAATTGAGTGTCTTTGTTCTGCACAACTCCAGCAGGTGTTTGTGAACTCCAAAATGGCAGGAATATGGCCATAGTTTGCGTTAGTCTGATTGGCAACTGCTTGTTATTATCATTATTATCATGGTGTGGTTGGAATGAGGCGTATCAGGTGTTGGGTGAGGGAGGGAGGGTGTCACCACCAGATTCCACCCTCCCACCACTGGTGCCACTCACTTCACCATAAAGCACGGGCTTGTCTTATTCTCCAGCAGCAACCCCGCCCGCTTCATCTGCTTTCCTCCTCCTGTTTCTGTCTGTCTGTCTGTCTTTATGGTTTTAGAATATCAACTGGTTCATTACTCAATTCTAATTTTTCTTCCATATAACCATTGAAGTATAAATAAGGCGTGTTTTTATAAATAAAGGTGTTCACCCTCCCCATCCTAAAGGTTTATTCAGATATTAGAGACTGGTTCGTGGGGCAAGGCCAGTGTTTGAGACTTGACCTGCCTGTTGTTACCAAACCTCTATACTTATTCCCCGCTCCACAACACAGCTTCTCCTCATCAAAACCCTCTCCAGTTTTGGTTTATCTAGGAGGGAATAGGCCAAAAGCATAAATAAAATATATGAAAAAATTAAAAATATAAATAAATAATAGGAAAGAGATAACCATTCTAAAAACTTATCCAATATAGCAAGTAATCATCATCATCTTGATTATAAAAATAAAAAAATAATAATTACACGTTTAATGACTTTTAAATACATAAATCTACATGTTCATCTCCTTAAACAGACATGATGTGGTGCCCGTGGTGTTAGGGGGGTCCAACTACACCGCCATCACCCCTCCTCACTCCATCATCAACGTGAGGGACTTCCCCAGCATCACAGCCCTCATCACCCACCTCAAGCACCTCAACACCAACGACACCGCCTGTAACGAGTACTTTAGGTAAGTCACTAATATAAGAGTACAATTTTCTTTGATGGAGTGTAGAGAAAGAAAACGATATAAATAAAGTAGTGACTTACCTAAAGTAGATACAGTGAAACAAAGTAAAGTAAATAACACCCCTAATTCTTGTTTTTCATCATTATCAGGTGGAAGAAACATTACCGAGTGGTGGATGGGTGGATAGCCGGAGCACAAGGCTTCTGTCATCAAACACTTGCAAAACACCAAAGCAATCAAGAAATGTCAAGAAACAAACAGCCTAAGGAAGTCAACAAACGTAGGAAGCAAGAGGGGGGAGGGAGGGAGGGGAACTAACGCTGGAAAAACATGAAAAAGGTCCCTGAAGTGTTTTATTCATCCATCCAACAGTGGGTTTTGCAGTTTTAAGGATCTCTCTCTCTCTCTCTCTCTCTCTCTCTCTCTCTCTCTCTCTCTCTCTCTCTCTCTCTCTCTCTCTCTCTCTCTCTCTCTCTCTCTCTCTCTCTCAGTTGTCCTGAGCACTTTTAGCGACTCATTTGGAAGGGAAAAAAATATATATATAACGCATAGCATCAAGATGTAAGACGAGCGGCGATCACCGCCCACCCGTCCTCCAGTGGTTAAGAGGCATGTGTGGTCATAATATGTATACTTGGCCGTGACCAAATATAGCAAGAGGTCATTAAGAAGGAGAAGGAGGCAAGGGTGGAGGAGAGGGGATTAAGGGAGAGGAGAAAGAGCACGAAGAAGAAAAAGAGGGAGAGGAAAAAGTACAATACATTATGGTTACTCAGTTATCTAAGAATCCTTGCTCAGTTACGAGGTTAGCAAGGTGAAGGTTGCTGGCTTACATTTACGTAATACACTGCTGATCATTTGCTCTCCTCACTAAGTTCTACACACAAAGACACGAGACCAGTGATTAATTAAGGTATGTACCAGCCCAGATGTTCCTATGATATAAATGATCAAAGTAACAGCCAAAGCCAGCGAGCGACACCACAGCACGCCTCACAGTGTTCAACGTGAGATGAGATGCGCTCAAACTTTCTCTGTGCCACTATAGGGATCTCCACTTCTCCCATGGTTGTGACGTGCCCTTGACACCAGGGTGACCAGTGGCAAATTTAGAATTTCCCAAGACTGACTCCGAAAAAAATCAAAGATCGACCAGAAATTCCCAAGATTAAAAAACGACAATAAATATGTAATAAAAAAAATAATAAAAAAATAGGGTATGAAATAAGATGAAATCTTAACTTAGTCTCTCTCTCTCTCTCTCTCTCTCTCTCTCTCTCTCTCTCTCTCTCTCTCTCTCTCTCTCTCTCTCTCTCTCTCTCTCTCTCTCTCTCACACAAAGCCACCTTTGTCTCTCGGCGCCACTCCAAGTATAATCTTAACCGTCTGACCACCACATCTTCGTCCACCCTCTTACTATTTATTTAAGAGAGAGAGAGAGAGAGAGAGAGAGAGAGAGAGAGAGAGAGAGAGAGAGAGAGAGAGAGAGAGAGAGGAAGGAGCGTGGAAAAATGCCGTTATTTATCTCTTATCTCCTCAGGGCGTTAGTCGCGCAGTACCAAAGACATGATGGCATCTATGATTCCTTTTTATCCGACGTGTTTTTTCTTTTTTTTAATCAGCCATATGATTCTATGCAGTTCCTAGAATGATGATGGAAGGGATAATGAGAACAACAACAACAATATTAATGATAAAAACCTATGTTTGTATTAGTCGGTAGATCACACGACACAGTTTTCCCCCTTCTTTTTTTTTATCTAAGAGGGGGAAGCCAGCCATGGTCAACATAAACAACGAAAAAAGGGCCACTATTATTGCCAGTCCCCTGAAGGAATAAAAGAATCCTTGGCCAAAAGTCAGGGACAAATATCTTGAAACCTCCCTCTTCAGTCAGGTCATAGGAAGTTGGCAATACAAACGCAGGCAGGGGTTTAAGGAATGGGAGTACTGGTTAACTCTTGTATTGGGGAGTTGGACAGAATAGGTGTGGGAGGAAGAATAAATTCTCTTAGGTCATCTCTCGCTAAAACAGCTTCTATGAAGTTAGGCGTTCTGAGGTGTCTCTGCCAGTTTTAATGGCCAATGTCTGTACTGTTATAAAACCCACATGAGTTTCTGAAGCTGTATAAGATCTACAAATAATAAAAATGGAAATGAAAATGTGACAGTTTAGTAGTTTCATTCATTTCCGACTCGCACCCGATGCAATATAATAACATCCAATATAATAAGTGTCAAAGTAACTGATAAGTGTTAAGAAGTGAGGAAATGACATATTAGTCGAGTGGAAATGGCAGTGATGATAGTCAGTTAGACTCTAATAATGGTAAGCACTAATAGGCGTTATAATACAGACAGTAGTCCCCAACTGACTTAATTTATGGGCCCACGTGGAACAAGTTAGGCTTAAAAATGCGTCCTTCTCCTCTGGGTATTAGATTTCCAGGCTGAGGAAGAGGAAACATCACTCGCTCGACTTCATGAGGAGGCAGCATCACCCACCTCTCGTGCTTGCAGGAGTAATGTTATTATGTTTTATTGTGTATTTATTCATAGCGGTATTTATTTAATGGTCTTGTACACCTGTTTGTTTACATCGGGCACAATGAAGTAACATATTAGGATATAAAGCGGTCTCCCATTGGCCCAGAGGAGAATGTGCGTGTTCGAAGCGTCCAATCAGGCGACGTGTAGCAACTTTCCCTTCTAGTCAAATGGGAACCCGATGAAGGTCGCAGGCTTCCGCATTTCATCGATTTTCACCTTAACTACTTTTTAAAAATAATTGATTGTTACATTACAGAATAAATATTCAAGATTTGGTGATTTACTGTGTCTTTTTTATAATTTAATGCGGTTTATATAAATTTAAACCTTTAGTTTACTACGTGACAATGGATTAATTTCCCTTACAAGCCATTAATGAAAGGGAAAGTACTGAAATAATAAATGTAATATAGAAGAATTTAGGAATTATCACATTATTGGGGGTATATGTGAGTGTTTGAGCATCCAGTAAGCTTTGTTCTACTTGGGGAGTGAGGATCGTGGCGCCATTTCTCCCTCAGTCCCTCCTCACCGGCGAATAAACATGGGGTGGAATCCAGACAGAGACGCGTTATCACAGATTTTAGGATTACTACGCGAGTCACAATCCCCGGACACAGTAGTGCAACAATCCGTGCAGCAGGTAGATTAATATTAACGTGAAAAACAACCACAAAGTGACCGGGGAAGGAGTGAAAGGGGAAGAAGATGAGAGCGGCTGGTGGTGATGGGAATGAGAGAGAGAGAGAGGAGGAAGGAGTACAGGTCACCGTGTGTGTGTATTGATTTTTGTTCATTTTTCTCCCTGATTGGTGGTGTGTTGGAGCGAAGCCTCGTTAATACTGTGGTGGTGGTTGTGGCGTTGTGGCAGTGGTGTGTGGAGGTGCATTGTGGTGTTGTGGAATACATATGAGGCGTGGTGGGGTCAGGGGGAGAAAAGGAGGGGGGGTGCGGCCGCCTGGTATATACGCATGGGGGTGCCTTTTTTTTATATATATTATTGTTATTATTGTTATTATTCTGCCATAGTTAGTGTAGTGGTAGTTATGTAGGTTTAATGTTGTTTTTATTGCGTATTATGTACTAGGCAGGTTACCGTTACTCATGTTATTGAATGGTAGTTTTTAAGGTGTAAGTACGTAGTATGTAGAGTGTGGGTGGTGATGCTAATATTTTATGACTTACTAATAATTACCAAGGCTTCTTTCCCTGCAGTATTTATCGTGTCTCAGTCCAGAACATTCCCACGGGCGCCCTTAGGTAACTGGGCTCTTATTAACAGAAATTCTTAACTGTGTAACTTTCTAGTCTTCAAATCCATCTTTACCACCTGAAATTAGTGTTTTACTGTAGGCCATTATCTCAGTAGCTTCAGATTTGCTGCTGAGATAATGACCATAGTACAAAATCAATTTTGGTAGGTAAGATTGATTTCACGGCTAGAAATTGAAGGAAAAGCTACATACCTGTGTGAAAATGGCTATGTTGAGCCTGGAGAAAAGTGAGGCAAATTATTTCTTATTTAAGGGTACAGGAGATGACAGTCAGAAGTCACAAAGCAGCATCAGTCACTAAGAATTTGACATTTGCTGCCCTGCGTCCAAGCTGGCACGTTCTGTCCTCTTAAATACAAAAAAAGTACTCCCTGTTTCTCTTCTGGTTAGTCTAAGGGTTCCGTGGAAATGACTGCGGTGAATAACGTAGGGAGAGCAGTCTTGATTACCGATTAAATGTAGTTATTGCCTGTCATTGCTTACTAACATGTTGAACTTAGCAGTGTTGCAAGGATGTAGTTTGCAAAGAGGTTACCGAGCGTCGAGTGGGTGTGGGTGAGGGTGTGAGGGGTACTCGGGGGTCAGCGGCTTGTGGGTATGGGTGTGTGTGCGAGTGTTTGGCGAAGCTTGGTAACAAGGCGTTGGTGTGTGAGTGGTGACTTGGAGGTGAATATGTGTGTGTGTGTGTGAAGTGTGGCTATTGTTTTGTGGGGTAAAGGAGACAATTATTTTGTCTGTATGAAAGATGACAGTTGATGTGTGTTCGTCTGTGAGTGTTGGTGTGTGTGTGTGTGTGTGTGTGTGAGGCAGGTGTGTAGGCACTAATCCTGTGTAGGTGTAAGGTGGCTGTCCGGCCGTTAAAGCCATGTAGTACTATGGGATTTTTTTTTTTCTTTTTTCAGAAACTAGAAGAGCTCAACAAATTCACAGACTTCAACAAATACCTAATATTTGTCCTCACAAAGCTAACTACTGAAGGTAAATATGTAGGCAGTTAAGTACCTCCTGTTCGTACATATGTATGTATATGTGTGTATGTGTGTGTGCTCTACTCGGCGAGGGGCCCGCGTCAGGTGCCCTGTCCTGGGCCTAGCAAGGCAGGGAGTCCCGGGCCTAGGTAGCAGCAGCCGTAGAGGTCAGGTAGCAGCAGCTCAGTGAGGCCTCAGGAAGGAAAGAAGGAAGGAAGGGGCGCACTTCAGGGAGGCCGAGGGTCCAACGCCTTGACGCCGATGCATGGACTGACGCGGTGATGTGTCTTTTGCTTTCGTTCGTTACCATTATTATTATTATTATTATTATCATTATTATTATTATTATTATTGTTATTATTATTATTATTTTTATCCTCCACCACCACCCTGTTCCTGGCTGATTTGTTTTGAGTTGCCACATCCTTGTTATTTATTTTTTCCGCTTCCTCCACACACACACGTGCGTAGCCTTACGTTCACGTAGGTGCGCCGCGATGGACCTGTGTACGACCACACATGCACGCGCACACTCACACACACTCACACACACTCACACACACACACACACACACACACACACACACACACACATTCACACACACACACACACACACAGCGACACGTCTTACAAGTCCCCTAAAGAGCTTTCATCCACGGAACCTTACATTTTGTCCACCACTCCTAACCATTCCACTTCCCCGAGCACCTCTGGCTTGCTTTATATCATTACTTTGCCACGTTCGTACCGACCACCACAATCACCGTCATCGCCGTCGCCGCCGCCGCTGCTGTGCCGCACGACAGGTTAGTTCCGTCCCCCCGACTCTCAGGCCCGCCGTGCCCCGCCCCCCTCACCCGCCGTTTTATCTCTTTACCCCGGCAGATGAGCCCACCAGGTCTCTCAGCGGATTGATTCTCAAGAACAATGTGAAGGCACACTTCCACCAGTTCCCACCAGATGTCGCCCAGTTCATTAAGGTGTGTAGCAAGTAATGTTTATATGTTGTATATTGTATTTCCTTTGTTTAGTTTCCTAAGTGTGCGTATTTACTTAGTTGAGATTTACAGGACCTTACTTAATCTCATGTGGTTCCATCTCTGTTTCTATTCTGTGTGTGTGTGTGTGTGTGAGAACAATAGGGTATGAGTGTTGAGTGAGAGAAGGCCAGAGTGCATGCCTCTTATCTTATCCCAAAGGGCATTTCCAGCAGGATGTAGCTCACTTGATAATGTCTCCACACATTCCTTTTTAGTTAGCTTCAACACTGTTTTGTCTGTGTCACGTGTTGAAATTCGATTCATTACAAGTGTGTATCTATTTTTCATTTGCTGACGGTAATTTTTTTGCTTCCCTACAAATTTGTACTGTTGGAAATGTACTATTCTTTTTCCTCCATGCTATGTGTATGTGTGTATGTCTGTGTGAGTGTGTTGGGTCAGTCTTATGAAGGAGACGGAGTGTTTACAAAGTACATCCTTAGCATATTCTCAGGCTATTATTAGGATTTTCTTTTCTATCCTATTAACTATGAAATATGCTACAACTAGAGGGTTACATTTAGCTCCAGTGATGGGGAACTAACTCCCTGGCCTTTATATATATTACTGACCACAAGTATCACAACATAATGGCAGTCTTGATAAATGTAACCATCACAGACCTATACAAGTCAGGGTATAAGTTATTTATTTATTTTTTTATGTAAGAAGGGAAGCTGGCCAAGGGCAAAAAAAAAAAGGGTGGTTACAAAAAAGTCCCACTGAAATGCTGGGCTGTAAAGAGTTTCATAGAGAATTGATTAGTTTTTTCTTCTTTTTCCTTCTTTATTTTGTTATATTCTTTTCCTCACAAGTTTCAGAGTGTATACCATATAAACTGACAGACTTGATCAGGTTACAAAGCACTGAAACAGACACACAGACGCACACCTCTGGTCCGGCAGGTGTAAGGAAGAGTAGTCAGGTGTATGTAAGGTTCTCTCCCCTGTAATTAGTGTACCCTGGAGGCAGGTGTAAGTGGGTGTAGCCTCCCTCCCTCAGGCTACAAACAAATGGCACTGCACCACTGCCCATTACTAATCTCTCCCTCTCTCCCTCTCCCTCTCCCTCTCTCTTTCTCCTCCCATCCCTTCATCTTTGTCTTTCCCTCCCTCCCTCCCTCCTTCTCCAACCTCCTCTCCACTGTTTCTTCATGATCATTCTCCTCCCTTTCCTTCCTTTTACTTGTTTTTATTCATTTCTTTCTCTTTTCTTCCTCCTTTTCATATTTTCCTTCCTTCCTTCGCTTCCTCCTCCTTGAATCTCCTTTATCTTCTCTTCCTTCATGATCCTCTCCTCCTCTTTACTTTTTATCTCCTAATGTCCTTGGTTTCTCTTCTTTTATCCTTTTCTTTCTTTGTTTCCTATTCTTCCTCCTTGTCTTCTGCCTCCTCGCTCTCCCTCCCACACACCTATTATCTTTTATTTCCTCTCCATTGCTCTTTCTTTCTTGTGACCTTTTGGTAACTTTTCTTGTCTCTTCCTTCCCCCCTCTCCTCTCCTCTCCTCTCCTCTCCTCTCCTCTGTCTTTACCCTCTTTTCATTTGCCATTAAATCTTTTTGTTTTTTTTCATTTTCATTCTTATTTCCTGTTTTGTTTTGTCATTTGTCTTTTTCTTCATTTCTTTTTTTTTCCTGTAATTTTCTTGTACTTTGCTCCCTTGTGTCTGTCTGTCTGTCTATCTGTTTTGTTTATATCTTCTAAACTTTGTCTTTTATTTCCCTGTTTGCTTGGTTTGCCTCTCGTTCTTTCCCCTGCCATACAATTTCCCTGTTCTCCACAACTATCTCCTTTATTGACTGGCCTTTTCTTTCCCCTCTCTCTCTCTCTCCCTCTCTATCTCTTCCTCTGACCTATCCACTCTTTCTCCACCTCCTCTAACCCTCTCTTTTCTTGTCTCTATTCCTCCTCTCACCATCATTTCCCCTCAATTTTATCTTCTCCCTCCCTGTCTCTCACCCTTTCTTTCTTTCTTTCTCCCTGCGTCACCCTCACAGGCGGAATGTTTGTCAGCGGTGGGGGACCCGTCTCCCCTCATCAGGGCCACTGTGGGCATCCTCATCACCACCACAGCATCCAAGGGGGAGCTCTCCACCTGGCCAGAGCTCCTCCCCCGCCTGTGTGAGATGCTGGACTCTGCTGACTACAATGTGTGCGAGGTGAGTGTCTTTCTTGGTGTGGGGGGTGAAGGGGGGTTAGGTAAGGGGTGTAGGGGTGTTTTGTGCTTGTGGGTGTTGGTGTGTTGGTGTGTCTTGTTGTTTGGTGTTTTGTTTTTTTCTGTCTTCCCTTTTTTCTCTTTTTTGTGTCCCTTTTTCTCTTCTTTCTTCTTTTTCTCTTGTTTCCCTTCTTTTTTATTCTTTTTCTTTTTTCTCTTTTCCTTTTTTTCTCTTCTCTTTCTTTATTATCTACTTTTTCTCTTCAATTTTTCTCTTTTCCTTTTTTCTCTTCTATTTTTTCATCTATCTTTCTCTTTTCTCCTCTTTTCTCAGTTCTTTCATTTCTTCCAGTCTTTTACATCATAAATTTTTGCTTTTCTCATACATTTTCATGCATTCTAGTTAAATTTGTTGTTATACTGTCTTCTTCCTCTCCCTAAAACATTGTGCATTCCTTCTCTCTTCCTGTTACCCTTTTTTTCTCTCTCTTTTGCCTCCTTTATTAAATTATTCAGCATTCCTCACAGTTGCCTTATCCTGCTCTGGCTTAATTCTTTATTCTTGCTTTTATTTATTCATTTGTTTATTTATTTTTCCTTCCTGCATTCTTTATTTATTCTTTTGTGTTCCCTTCTGTCATATGTGTGGATGTAACACATTTTTCCAGCATCTCTTCCTCCTCCTGCTGCCTCTGTACCATTGCTACCACACCCACCATTATTAAAGAGGTGGGGTTAGGCAGGTTAGCGCTCTCTCTCTCTCTTTCTCTCTCTCTCGTCTTTCTCGTCTCTCTCTGTCTGTCTGTTGGTGTTATGTAGCAGCAAGCTATTGTGTTGGCAAGATAACAGTGGTGGTGATTATGGTGTTGCGTTCTGGGTGGTGTGTTGTTGGTGTTTGCATCATCAGCAGCAATTATATGAGGTCATTGTGATGTTAGTCTACCCCCCCTTCCTCCCTTCCTCCCACAATCCCTCAAACAACAGTACATTTGTCTTGTCTGTATCTCTGTGTTTCTGTTTCTCTGTCTCTCTCTCTAACTGCATATTTCTCTCTCTCTATCTTAGTTACATGTATTTAAAGGAGAAAAAGGCACAGAAATTGAGAATAGATTACAGAATTCTCTCTCTCTCTCTCTCTCTCTCTCTCTCTCTCTCTCTCTCTCTCTCTCTCTCTCTCTCTCTCTCTCTCTCTCGTTGTGTATCTCTTCTGTTGTCATAATAAGATGAATATCCTTCCTTGTTGGCTTATTTTCATCCTCGTTGCACTGCTTTCTGAATGTCATGTGTGCTTTTGTGTTGCTTTGTGTTTATTTTGTGTGTGTTTGTGTGTGTTTGTAGTTTCTAAGAGTAAGGAAAAAGATGAAAGTCATTTGTTTGATTACATAAGGTATTTAGTTAGTGTCGTTTTGTATTGTTCATCCGTGGGTGTGTTATTAACATTTTTCTATTTCATTTTCCCTAACCGAGTGTCTTTTTACCGCCTCCGTTTCCACTTGGCTAAATATTTCCTGTTTGTCTTTGCATTTGTCTATGTTTACTACCAACAGCTGAACTGGAGTGGGTTTTTTTCCCTCTCTGTCACCCTGGTAATTGTTTATAATTCTTTTCTGTTTATGGCTATCTTTGTAACTGTTACTTCTTTTCCTCTGACATACTGTTTACGATTCCTTCCTGTTTCTTTGTCTTTATAACTGCTACTTTCTTCCTGACACTGTTTATAATTCCTTCCTGTTTATATTTGTCTTCATAACAGCCACCTTTTTTCCTGACACTGTTTATAATACCTTCCTGTTTGTTAGTCTGTCATTTTTCAGTGTCAATAACCACCACCTTGTTTCCTTCCCCCCCCACACACAGGGAGCCTTCGGGGCGCTGCAGAAGATATGCGAGGACAGTGCCGAGTTCCTTGAAAAGAGCCCTGACCGCCCCCTTGACACACTCATCCCTAAATTTCTTCAGTTCTTCAAGCACAGCTCATCCAAAATTAGGTAAGTTGTTGCTCTTCGATCCCTTTGTTGTCTGTGTCTGTGGTCTCTCTCTCTCTTTCTCTGTTTCTCTCTCTCTCTCTGGTCAGAAATCAATAAATGAAGTTCTCTCTCTACTTTCTCTTTTTCCCAGTGCTTGTAGTGTTGTGATGTCCAGATGCTGCTTCTTGTGGCTTCTCCTTTTGTAGCTCTCCAGGAAAAGTGAGCTGGAATAATGTGGCTTTTTTATGTAGTTTACTTCTTTTACTTTTTTGTAGTGTGATGTGAATGAGCTGTACATTTCTTTCTCATTTCTTTATTTAGAGGTCTTTTTTTGTATACATACTCTTTTTTTTATGTTATATGTAAGGGTATCTTTTCTTCCCTCACTTCATCAAAATTGAGTGACAGTAACAGGTGTGAAAAGGTTTTGAAGTGACAACAATTGAACACAACTCACACACACACACACATGATAGCATAATAGCAGTTCTTTCACCTCACCATCATGTCACACAGGAATGAAATGTAGCACTTCTAACCCATCATTCACATTCAAACTAGGTGGGGACTTTTTTTTGTTTGCTTTTTGTTGCGTTTGGTTAGATTTCTTACTTAAACTAACTAAAAACCATCAGAATCACATGTAATGCTATGAAATGTAACACTCTCCTTCACATAACAAACTAACAACACTACACCCATTAAAAAAAAAACAACCTAAACATACAATAACACAGTAAATATATCACTTTCCCTTCATACTTCACAAACTACACAATAAAACACCAACAAAAACACACTTATACAATACCACACGTACATTTTGAGAGACTGACTGACCCCTGTTCTTCCTCCTCATCTCCTGCAGGTCCCACGCTATTGCCTGTGTCAATCAGTTCATCATCAGCAAGACTCAGGCTCTCATGGCAAACATTGATGCGTTCCTTCAGGTAAGTCACCCAGAAACATTGGTATTGAGGGGGGGGAAGGTGGGTGGGTGGGTGGGGTGGTGGGTGGCTGTGGTGATGTCATTAGGTGGTGTACGTAAACAGGTGGTGGTGGGTGACATGACGGGTACATATTGTTCCGTTGATTAATGGGATGAGGGATGGGTGGTGGTGGTGGTGATGGATGCTGATGAGATAGAGATGGAGAGAGAGAGGGGGGGAGGGGAGGGAGGGAGAGAGAAAATATATGTAATGTTGTCTTTATATTTACGTGTATATGAATGCAGATGTTTCGCGTGTGTGTGTGTCTGTCTGTGTGTA
>CM035201.1:3344370-3366870 GCA_020233015.1 Callinectes sapidus | reverse complement strand
CTGCTCAGACATGTCACATCTCCCCCCCTCCTCCTCTCCTTACCTCTCCCTCGCTCTCTCCCCCTCCTCCTTCTCTCTCCCTCCTCCATCCACCCCACTTTAAAGTCCTGTTATCTGGACACACCCCTTTCATCTCTCTCCACTCTCTTTATTCTCTTCACTTTTATCTATTTTTCCATCATTACCTTCCTTTCATTACATTTATTTGTTGTTTATTTATCTCCCGGTCTTTTATTTCTTTGATCTGCTTGCTTTACCTGCTTTCTCCGTCCCCTCCTGACATTCCTCCTTAGTTTTCGTCACGCGCCCCCTCCCCACCCCCAAAGGAAGTGATTAAGGGGAAGAATGATGCTTGGCCAGGTAAAGAAGTTGCGTCAGAGAGAGAGAGAGAGAGGGAGAGGGATAATAGGGATAGGAGTGAAGGAGGTGGGCGTTCGTGTTTTATCATATTTTACAGGTTGATTAATTGGTGATCCTTTTGTTTGACCTACTTTTGTACAGGTAGTTGTAGTAATTGTAGTAGTAGTAGTAGTATAGATAAAAGACTCTTCTTCAGGTGATAATAGGTGTTTTTTAAGTGGTGTCTGCTACTGTTCACTGGTCTCAGCTATCTATCGTGATAACCACACACACGTGACTCAATGGAAGAGTGTGGTTTTCAAGACATTTATCTCAGTCTTTTGGGTTAATGCAGACCTACAGGGGGACTGGCAAATTAGTGGGCTCTTTTTATCATTGTGTTATGTTGCCCTTGACCAGCGGCCCTCTCTTACATTAAAAAGTGCTTAGATATGAGCATTACCACCACTGCTGCTGCTGATAACCACACACACTACACTCATGCATAGATATGACTACCACCACCACCACCACCATCATCTACTTGTAAATTATGGAATCTTGAAAGGTTTATTGAAAAGATGAGCAGTTTAGAGTCGCATTTCTTGGGAATACACTAATGCTGGCAAAATGGTTAAGCTGAGTTTTTATTTTCTCTTTCATGGAAGGGATTTTTAAAAGATAGTCAATGGTGAGGCTAAAAAAAAAGAGTGAGGGAAAGCCGGGTCAGTTAATGGTCCATAAAAAGCGCGGAGTAAGGCTTAATTTTTTATATCATGCTATTAATGGTGGTGGTTATGTCTGCAAATTATACTCGTAAAATATAGCATACATACGACATGGAAGGCTGTAATGGAGGCAATGATGCTTAACCACAGCAAGTAACAGCATGCATATAACTGTCCAGAGCAAGAGAGGTGGTGGGGGGAATAAAATATCAGAGTGTGCTTTTTTTTATGGAAATTGCAGAGTTGGCAGTGGTGGTGGTGGTGGTGGTGGTGGGTAATGAATATCAATGAAGCACAAGCACAGGTAGTCAGTGGTGCACATAAAGGTGATGGAGTAATAGGAGGTGTGTATGCATTACTAAATATATATAAGCACTTGGCAGGGGGAGGGAGGGAGGGAGGGAGGGGGGGTTTCATAACACAGAGAGGAATAGAACGTGGCAAACTGGAGCTGTGTGAAAGTTAATGGTGTTATCTGGTGTGGTTGACATAATGTAGACTGTCTCATGAATATTTTGACGGGTTATTGCAGTAAAAAGAAGGAATAAAGATGTCTTGGGAGGTGGTACAGCACAGGTCCATCACAATACCTGCACATGTGAGGGAGGGAATAACAGTAGTGTGGGAATCAGGCACTGTAGTAGATTGGTGGTGACACAGAGGTAATGGTAGCCCGGTGTGAGAACTCTGAAGGTGGTGGTGACATGGTAATGACACACACTGACGGTCACCCAGGTAACAGTCAGTGCCTTGGTGTGTGTGTGTGTATGTGTGTGTCTGTCTGTCTGTCTCAGGTGTTTGGAGCCAGCAGGGAAACATGTTCAGATGTGTACAGGTGAATCATGAATCATAGAGGCCTTTTTAGGCAGTGAGAGAGAGAGAGAGGGAGAGGGAGATGGGCTGGATGAGGCACACAAAAGGGGCTTATTTTTGTAACTTCCAAATATGTTATTGTAAATTTCTTACCTTAATAATCCAAATATATTCTCATAAATTTTTACCTTGATACATGTAAATGTGGCAACAGACACACTCCATGGCTCAGTGGAGAGAGAGAGAGAGAGTAGAACAATGAATACATAAAACAATAGGGGGTAAAAGTGACAAATAAGTCAATAAATAACAAACATGAAACTGCATGTTACAGAGAGAGAGAGCGAGAGAGAGATTAATATTAGTGAGTGTGGTGATTGTGACATGGCTCCCTCACTCCCTGTTTGAACTTGTCTGGTGGTGAGAGCCAATGGTAGAGAGCCACCACCATCATCACCACACCCACTCAGGCAGCCAGCAGTGTAGGAGAAGAATCACAGCTCTGAGATAACAGATAGCAGCAGCACACACTCCATCATAGCACACTCCTGGAGGGCTGTACATTCCTCAGTGTTTCCTGTACCTGGTGTTTTTAGCCTCAGAACCACCCCCAGCTGTGTGAAAGGGGACACTTCACTGGCTCCTGGCAGGCTGGTTGGCTGTATTGGTAGTGTTGGATTTGTGTGTATAGGACAGGTGTTGGTGGCTGCCTGAGGGAAGTTTACATTGGATATCACTCAGTAATCCCTGTTGTTTATCGCCACAACCCCACGTCAGCAGTTATTCGTTGCATTTGTCAGTTTGTCATGTCTGGCGTGTGGTGGTGCAGTGGTGGAGAAACAACGCCTGTTCAAACCTGTACTACTCTGGGGACCCACACTCCATCCACCTGTGTCTGTAGTGACCACAAGTGCCTGTGCTCTTTACCTCGGTGATAGTAACTCCTTGGCCTTTCACTAGCCTTGCCTTGCCTTGCCTTGCCTTGCCTTGCTTTGCTGGTTCTGTGTTGGCCTGGGTGACTTATCCTGGTGGTATAGTGCGCCAGCTGTTAGTTAGTCTCGTGTTGTTCATGCAAGCCCTAGTAATTTTCTCTGTTATGCTGCTTGAAACACACACGTACACACTTGATCATTAATTAGGAAAGGGTGTTGATGAGAGCAGCATATGGTGGGTCTGTGGTGCTCCAGCTGTTGGCAGGATTGGAGATGCACTGATTAGCAAGGTAGCTGATACACTGCTGCCTTTGAGTGGAAAGTTTGAGGTGTCTTATCTATCCCAGCGTTGAAGAAAGCAGCTGTTCGTCACTTGCTTCTATTGGGAAGTGACCAGCTATCCCAGTTTGTTCATTTGAGGCATCCAGGAACTGTCTCATCGGGGCCAGACGTGTTATTTGGTCTTAGTTGTCTTTTGGTTGAGTGTTCACCGCCATGAGTTCAGTTGTGGTTGAGAGGGAGGTGCGGGTAGAGGGAAATGTGGAAGCTGACTCTCTCACTTCCACGTGTGAGGAAGTGGAGGTGATGAGGAAGGTGGAGGTGAGCTTAGATCGTCGTTTTACTATGCTAATGTGATTTATACATATATTTTTTTTACTTTAATAATTTTTCTGCTTCTTTCGTGAAGCGAGGTTATGTTTTCTTATTCCTATTACGATCTTTCATATATTTGACTTCTACTTGTGATTTTTTTTAATGTTTTTAATCTTCTATCCTTTACTTGCTAAATATTGGAAGTGGAGGCTCTTTGTGTATAGGTATGGTACCTCAGCAGACCTTAATTGTAATCTGTCTTGCCTTTACTGGTGCCTTTCCTACATAAATGGTAATTAAATCTCTTTCTGAGTATCTGTTCTCTCCTCAGTGTATCCCAATGTATTCTGTCACTCACTGCCTCTTCTCTTCCACAGAACCTCTTCCACCTGGCCATGGATGACGACCCTGATGTGCGCAAGAATGTGTGTCGGGCGTTGGTGATGCTGCTGGACGCCCACATCTCCTCCCTCATCCCACACATGCACAACATCATCGAGTACATGATGATCCGCACTCAGGTAAGTTTGCTGTCTTTCGTTGACATAGTGGAGGTGGAGCACAGAAGTGTTTAAGAATACCATCCTTTATTCAGTCTTTTTTGCAAATTGTCACACTACAAAACACAAACGTTGGACCAGCCATGTCTGCAGTTTCCATGACTTAGCACTGTGGTCCCTCCCTTCCCCAGGACCCTGATGAGAACGTGGCCCTGGAGGCATGTGAGTTCTGGCTTTCCCTGGCTGAGCACCCAATCTGCAAGGAGGCGCTGAAGCCACACCTGCCCAAGCTGATCCCCATCCTGGTGCGGGGGATGAAGTACTCCGAGATTGACATTATCCTCCTGAAGGTGAGAGAGAGAGAGAGAGATGAACTGTAACTTGTGGGAGAGTATCAGGGTAAATTAAAAGCCCAGAGGTATTACCAGATATATTAATTACCACAACAATGGGCATTTAAACATCTAACAAATAATAGGAGCTGTAGATAATGGTTTTCTTCCTTTACTTTGTGGTTAGTCTCAAATGTAGGTGTGTGTGTGTGTATGAGCCACAGTAAACAATGTTGAAGTGTGGAGCCAAAAGAGGCACTACCACCCATTAGCACGCTCCTTAGATCCACCAAACGGGGCTTTCGGGCCCACCAACTTTACCGGTTGGACATCGTTGGTGAATGAGTCATAAGCGTGCCAGACGATGCACCTCCTTCTGCCAGCCAGCCCACCCCCCCTGACACTGTGACCTCCCTGTCCTGTGGTCCCGTCACCCTCAGTGGGGGGGTGACCGGCTGGCGCTGGGGACAAACTATCGACACTAAACTATTCTTTGTTGATTGGTATTATTCATTTAGTTATTTGGAAATGTGATGTATTGTTCTTTCTCATTTAGACACCTTTGTTGTTATCTTGCCCAGTTTAGCGAGCATTATTTATTTATTCTATAAGTTATCATAGTGGAAATGTGCTACGTTAAACACTTACTATTGTCTGTTATATAAAAAAAGAATAACTATATAGAAATAACAAAATGACATTCGTTAAATCCAGGGTGACGTGGAGGAGGACGAGAGTGTGCCAGACCGCAGCGAGGACATCAAACCGCGATTCCACAAGTCCCGCCACACCATCCGCCACGAGCCCATGGAGAACGGCGGCAGCGGAGGAGAGGAGTTTGCCGACGACGAGTCTGATGACGGACTGGATGATGACTCCTCCCTCTCTGACTGGAATCTGAGAAAGGTACACCACTTTTTTAACGTCACATTTAGGATTTATTGTTGATTATATAATTCTCTGGGATTTATTTTCTGTTATTCTCTGTCTTGTCTTTTTCTTAAGGCTGCACTTGTATTTTCCTGTTTTTTCCCTATGGATGTGATTGTTGTTGGTGGTGTCTTTGTTTCCTACTATTTATGTGTGCTGGAAGCAATGCAAACTGACCCCATACTCCCTCAGTGCTCTGCGGCGGCCCTGGATGTGCTGGCCAACGTGTTCCGAGAGGAGATGCTGCCGGTGATCCTGCCCATCCTGAAGGAGACGCTGTTCCATCAGGAGTGGGAGATCAGGGAGTCGGGTGAGTGGCACGCTGGATGGTCAGTGTTGGTCTAAAAGTGCAGGATTACTGAATATTTTTGTTTTTCAATGGTGAATGGTGAATTAGGTTAACCCCTTCAGTACTGGGACACATCTTTGCCACAAGTTTTGAAGATAGAAAGCTTAGTATGTGTGAAGATGCATCATGATACTGAAGGGGTGAATACTGAGTAAGCAGACTAAAGAAATATATCTCCTGTGTTGGTTTCTTATGGTGATGGGGTGTGTGTGGAGTAATGAAGACGCTTTCCTTGTTGTTTCAGGCATCCTGGCTTTGGGGGCCATCGCGGAGGGGTGCATGAATGGCATGACACAACACCTGCCGGAGCTGATCCCTTACCTGATCAGCTGCCTGCAACACAAGAAGGCTCTGGTGCGCTCCATCACCTGCTGGACGCTCTCCCGCTACTGCCACTGGGCGGTGGTGCTGCCTGACCACACCTTCCTCAAGCCGCTCATGTATGAGGTGAGCCCTGAGCATGTATAAATCTGTGAAATGTGGTTTATGTGGGTAGGAGAAGGTATCACGAGGTAGCACGCTCCTTAGATCCACCAAACGGGGCTTTCGGGCCCACCAACTTTACCGGTTGGACATCGTTGGTGAATGAGTCATAAGCGTGCCAGACGATGCACCTCCTTCTTCCAGCCAGCCCACCCCCCCGACACTGTGACCTCCCTGTCCTGTGGTCCCGTCACCCTCAGTGGGGGGGTGACCGGCTGGCGCTGGGGACATCTATTGAAAACTAGAATAGAGGAGAGTTAGACCCATGTTGTTTAGGATATATGTGGGGTTTTCCTTTAGAATCCATTGAAGATGAAAATTAAAACATCTGGCCATGAATAAATACAATGTTCATCACTTCCGTAGTTGTGTTGTTCGTACTAGTGTGTATCATTTAACACTGCCCCCTTCATTGCAGCTGCTGAAGTGTGTGTTGGACAGCAACAAGCGAGTGCAGGAGGCAGCGTGCTCAGCCTTTGCCACACTGGAGGAGGAGGCGTGCACTGAGCTTGTCCCTTACCTGGCAGACATCCTTAAGACTCTGGTGTTTGCATTCAAGAAGTATCAGGTGGGTTGCTTTCACTGGATTGGTGTCACATTGTTCTTTGTAGTGTTCTGGAACTGCCTGTGATTACTTTTATAGGATAAGCAAATATAACCAAATTTAATGGTAACCTGTTCTTCTCCCTTCCAGGCCAAGAACCTCCTGATACTATATGACGCAATTGGTACGTTGGCGGACTCTGTGGGCAATTACCTCAACAAGGAGGAGTACATACAGATGTTGATGCCGCCACTCATTGAAAAGTGGAACATTCTCAAGGATGAAGACAAGGATCTCTTCCCTCTGCTTGAGGTGAGGCAGTGTCACTTGCACTTCACCATTAGTAGTGGTCTTGTATCCTTCTTTCTTCACTTTAAGGAAAGTTATTTGTCTTTGTGTTCATCAGGGAGAAATATTTTATGATATGGATTCATCTTTACCATTTTACATGCTGGGGAAGCTCTGTGACAAGGTTAACACTAGTTTCCCTTCCTTTGCAGTGTTTGTCGAGTGTTGCAACAGCCCTGCAGTCCGGGTTCCTGCCTTACTGCAGCCCTGTGTACCAGCGGTGTGTGTCTCTGGTGGAGCAGACGTTGAACCAGACCATGGTGAGTCCCTGCTGCTTACACCACACAGTCTGTTAGGAATGAGGCCATCTTATTTGGCTACATATTGTTTTTTTCAAGTGTATCTTAAATTCATTACATCCACACTAATTTTTAACTCCAAAACCTTCACTTTTCTCTCCTTCCTCAGGCACATGCACAGAACCCTGGTCAGTTTGAAGCAGCAGACAAAGACTTCATGATTGTCTCCCTGGACCTCCTCTCCGGGCTGGCCGAGGGTCTCAATGGACACGTGGGACAACTTGTACAGCAGTCAAACATCATGCAGCTCCTCTACCAGGCCATGCAGGTGTGTGTGAAGAGCTTGCATGCCCCGCCCAGCTCTTGTCCTGTAGTAGTCATTAGTTTGCCAAGTAGTGGTTGGATTTGACAGTTTTTAGTTCTGATCTATTTATGATTTTGATTTATTTTGTCATTCATTGAGTGCAGGGAGTCTTGTTCCTTTGGGTTTGTGGCTTTTTGTGGTTCCTCATTGTGTGGTGGTGGAGGTGTGGGTGTGTTGAGGATTGGTGAGCTGGTTGAAAGGGAGGAGTCAGAGGAACTTGGGACAGACTCTTTGCACTCGTTTTTTTCATAGTTAATGAACTAATCCAAGTTGTAGGCAAGTTGTAAAGCAAAGATGAGCAACCCCATTTCTAATAAGTTTTTTTTGTATGCATTTTTTATGTGCATTTTATTAGGAAATTGAACACTTTTTTTTCTAGATAAACATTAATTCCTTATCCACACCCTGGGAGCCAAGAAGTTCTAACCCCATGACAATTTCTAACAGGACCCCATGCCAGAGGTTAGACAAAGCTCATTTGCTCTGCTGGGTGACCTGACCAAAGCATGCTTCCAGTATGTCGCTCCATGTATATGTAAGTAGATGGTTGCTGTGTTCCCTTAGTTCAGTGGTCTTGGCTAATCAATACTTCCTCAGTGCAGATGTGTTTGTGGGTGTGGGTGTGTACGTATGTATGTATGTGGTAGGGCATAGATTAACAGTGTGGGTAGTGATTGCTGCTAACATAACCAATTACTGAACATTTGGGGAGAGAGAGAGTGTGTTTGTGGGTTTGAGTGGATTAGATTATATGTATTTTACAGAACACTTACTCAAATGTTATGAATGAAGGGATATTTATTGTATTTACAGTGAAATAGTGATGTTTTCACCTGATATATCTTTGGAGCAGCTCATGAATATTTGTTATTAGCCTCAATTAGTTCAGTGAGCATAAAACTATTTACTTAACTTGATGGAGATTTGAAATAACATCACCCTCTCTTCCCTTCTCTCTTCTTGTCTTTCTCATTTACTTATTCCCTTGGTCTTTGTTCCGTCCTCCACTTTTTGTGCTCATGTTACTCTTTTTGTCCTCTTCAACACCCTTATTGTCACACACTATCTCACCCCTCGTTCCTTTCTTTCCACCTCCTTTCTCTCTACTCCATTTATTCTACACAGCTGAGTTTATGCCGATACTGGGCCAGAACCTTAACCCGGAGCTCATCTCGGTCTGCAATAATGCCACCTGGGCCATTGGAGAGATCTCTGTCAAGCTTGGTGAGTCCCTATGTGTGTGCGTGTGTGTGTGTGTGTGTGTGGACTGAAATTTAATGGTTCATCTGTTTCTTTGGGTTTTTGCAGTCGGCTCTGTATGTGATGCAGCCGTTTTCATACCTAGAATTCTAAAAAAAGTGATATGTTATTGGCTAAAGCTTCCTCTGACTATTGCTGTTACTTTTATTACTATTACTACGTATATATAGTAAGCATAGGTGTGGGGAAGAGGGTTATGGAGGGAGGGAAGTCAGAGCTTGCTGTAGTCAATGGAAACTGCCATAAAAGAAGATGATACTCGTCACTTTTGTTGGAAGTACAGGTTGGGAAAAACTGGAGGTGACTTTACGTGTGTTTGTGTGTCAGTCAGATGCGTAATTCCGTTTTCCGTTTACTATACTTGTCTGTTGTGCACCATCGCCCCTGTAGGTCCCGAGATGAGGGTGTACATCAACCTGGTGCTGACCGATCTTATCTTCATCATCAATAAACCCAACACCCCCAAGACGCTGCTCGAGAACACAGGTAAGCCCTCCCTGTCCTCACCTGCCCCTCCCTCACACCCCTTCCCTCCTCACCTACCCTCCCCACAGCCTATCCCTCAACCCGACCCCACCCTGCCTCGCCCTCCCTTTCTTCTTGTTGCCATATCAGTGACCCCCCACTACCCCCCATCCCAGTCATCTTGTTTTTGAATTAACAGTAGATTATCAAGGCTTTTTGTGTCTGTATATATACATACATTGAGTTATTTTTGCCTGGGAGGGGTCCTAGTCAATTCATTTAAGAAAAAAGTTGATTTTACTGTTGGCATTCTTCAATTTTTTTATTAAAGTGAATCAAAATTATGATCACAGTAAAGAGCATACATATTTAACTTATCTTTTCCCCATAAAAATTGCTTCCCAATCCACATTTATGTTATTTGTTGTATTGTAGTCTTTATGAGGCACAGATTCCGTGGCAAGATGGCTGGCTGTTGCTAAATTAGGAATGGTAAGACTAACTTCAACAGGAAAACAACTTTGCATTTTCCAGTAAAACGTCATAAGATTTTCCTATAAGAGAACATTTTGAAAACAATTGATCTTTTATTCCAATGTGATTATAAACAATGTAAATGAAACCTGGTGTGCATCGTGAGCTCAATAAATTTCTGCCGTTTTGCGAGAGGTAACTTTCCCAAGTCAAAAGATGCGTCATTGCATCATCTGGTCCGCTGTGTGAACCTGTGCCTCTTGAGGACTTAATTAAATCTACAGCCAAGAAAGGACAAGGTAGATCAGTCAGCCTAAACTGTAATTTGTGCTTGCAATGTGTCAAGACTCTCCACGTCCAAGCCTTGTGTTGGCAGGACAGCTGAATTGACTATTGCTGTTATGATTGGTCCATGCTGAGTCAAGGGGGATGAGCCACACTTCTCAGTCTTTGCTTTGCCCTTTGTCAGTCCCTCTTACCTGCTGTCTTTTATGTCATACACTACACTACACTACATTGCTTAGCCTCTCTCATAATATTTACTTCTATACCTCACCTACTTTTTTTACTCTGACTCTTCATCCTTCACAGCACAGATCTCAGAGTACATGGCACCACACTCTACTACACTTCATTATTCCACAACACAGCCCTCTCATCTAATGTCAGTGTGGTTTTCCCCAGTAGCTCCTCAGTTCCAGCATATTACCTTGTGTTGCTGCTCAGTACTGCACTACCTTATCCTGGTTCACTGGGCGGGAAGGAGGTGGAGGGCAGCATAGGCCTGGCTCATGCTTAGGGGACACACTTCTTGATTGATAAAAGATATCACCAGCACAGTTTTTAGATAAATAGCAGATATAATCTTAGCATTTGCAATAATCTTCACTGAACTTAATAAGAAAATCAGTGGTAGTCACATAATATTAATTGGTTCCTTTGAGCCTGGTCTGCTGCCCCACACACCTGCTTCCCTCCCCCAACACACAGTATGTCCTATGTAAGGTCATTTATTTACTAAACCTCATCAGTATGCCTTACAGAGTGGCCAGTTTGATGCTTGTTCTTTTAGAGAAGTACGTAATCCTCTTAGTCATTTCATGTACAGTACAGTACAGTGCCTGGCTGGGCTCCCGGGTCTTCCCCAAGGCTGGCCCGGGGCCCTTCCCAGTGTAGGCAGCCTGCCCTGTAGCCTCAGACAGTTTTTTTATTATTTTTTTTCACTTATTTGACATTATTATTACTCTTATCATTATTATTGTTGCCATACTGATTATTTGAAGGTTGTGTGTCACTAGTTTGCAGTCTCCTTTTCAATGATTCACTTTGCATACTACACGAGGTATATTTGAGCAGTCCAGTTTATCATATAGATAGATACTTCTATATAATTATATTACGTATATACATATTTATACTGTTGATGTTTTGATGAGTAATTGATAATTTTGTATCATTATTGTTGCCTTGTGTCACTCAGTTTCTCATTTTTATTATTATTATTAGTATTATTATTAGTACTCTTATCATTATTATTATTATTATTATTATTATTATTACTATTATTATTATTATTATTATTATTATTATTATCACTATTATTATTATTATTATTATTATTATTATTATTATTATTGTTATTGTTATTATTGTTACCAATCTCCCCCATGGTTTGTTATTATCATTATGTCATGGTTTTCTTTCTTCTTTTCTTTTTTTCCTGGGTGTTGCTGTGCTCTTTAGCCATAACAATTGGACGCCTAGGCTATGTGTGTCCCAATGAAGTGGCTCCCCTCTTGCAACAGTTTATCAGGCAGTGGTGTGTAAACCCTCAGTTTTCAGTTGTATCTTCCATTTTAGCATTGATCTCCACAGTTCAGTGTTTACAATATACTACTACAACTACTACTACTACTACTACTATTATTACAATCATATTTTTATTATTATTATTATATTATTATTATTATTACAACACTTCTAAACCATTCATTTGATTTTTTCACATAATGCCTCACATTGAAGAAAAATTAAAGTCAAAAGTTAATTTTTTCAAGTCAGTAAATTTATGATAGTTCTTTCAAACAATTTTTTTTTTTTTGGCATATTTAACTCATGTAGCACCAGGCTGGGCTAAGGGGCAGGACGTGGGGGCTGCAGGGCTGACGGCGGGGCACATCAGGGCCTGTCACTGTCCCTGGCAGATGTGTTTACCCGTGTGGCTCTTGTGGTCACTTGGATACTCACACTGACAGGAGAGAGAAAGAGAAAGAAAGAAAGAGAGAGAGAGAGAGAGAGTGCGAGTGAAAGAATGGGGAAGAGACAACCCTAGCCTTGCTCCGCCCTGCCCCGCCCCCACGCCCACTGCCCCAGCCTGAGCCCCCACACTGGTAGTCAGCTCAATGTGTGGGTGGAGTGGTAGCACCTGGTCTTGCCGCACATCCCTCCTCAGGCCCCTCACAGCCCCCTTACTCCCTCCCCTGCCTCCCGTCACTCCCGGCCACCCCTAAAGAGTCTGGCCACTGATGTGTTCCCAGGGTGCGGCCAGGCCAGGTGTGGGCACGCCTGGCTCTGCCTAGTCCAGTAGTGGTTGTGTGTGTGTGTGGTTCTCTCCCTCTAGTAATATTTTAGCTGTAATTCTTCCTGATAGAGAACTCACAGTGGTATTGTCCCATTTTTTTTCTCTGTTTCTTTTATGATTTTATATTCAGATTTTGTGATATTTCCATTGGAGAATTTTCAAGTTTTGATTGATTGGATTTAAATGATTTGGAAGAACAAAATTTTATCAACTTCAGTTCATAGTCCTTAGATTTAGTAGTAATGTTTTGTTATGTATGCGTGTATGTTTTTTGTTGATTTAACCCTGCTTCCTTCCCATCTCTGCCCTTTTCCTTGTGTGTGTGTGTGTGTGTATGCGTGCTGAAATATATATGATTGTGTAGAGAAGAGAGAAAGAAAGTAAACATGAGAGACAGAATGATGTGAGGGAAAGAAGCTGTGTGTGTGTGTGTGTGTGTGTATAAGTGTGAATGTGAGGTGTACCTGATACCATGTTAATAGGTTACCAATGCCACACACTCCCCTCACTCCCTCACTCCTTCACTCCCTTACTCCCTCCCTGCCTTGGTTGTTTGCTGCAGTGTTGAGTGGCACCTCCCTGTAAAGACAATAACACCCCTGCATAATACTTTTTTGATTATTTGTATCTTTTTTATACCACTCTGGCTTCACTTAATTAATGTTACTGTTTTAAAAGAAGTATTATATGTGTAAACATGCTTGGAAGTGTTGCCCATCCCACTCCCTCATCCTTTCTCATTTATTCTTTCAACTTTTTGTTTATTTTTTCTTCTAAAAAACCCTTATTTCTATGTTCTGTTTGATTTCATCCACACCTATCTTCTCTCATCTCTGGTATCTCTCTGGAATTTTGGTTTCAATGATCTCTTATTCTTTTGTTTTCCTCTCTCCATCTCTCGTGTTCCTTTCCTCCTCTCCTGCCGTGTCCCTTGGCTTCTCTTAATCAAGCATGGTATGAGAGTACTCCTCAGTTTTCCCCATTGTTCTGCTGAGTTGAATGGAGCTGTCTGTGTCTGTTTGTGTCTGTCTGTCTGTCAGTCAAGTGTGAAACTCCTCTTCAACCTGACCCTCCCCTGAGTTCTCCTTTTGTTCTGTTCACCTTCCATACAAACCTCTTTGGACTTTTAGTAGAAGCAGCAGCAGCAGCAGCAGCATAGTAGATTTGTACATTATTATTCTTATTATTATTGCTGTTATTATTATTCTTATTATTATTATTGTTCTTATTATTATTCCAATGGCTGACTCGTTTTTCCGTTTTTTTGGGTAGACCGTAGTCCTTGTGTCCAGAGAGAACATCAAACATACCATTAGTCACTTAAAGATATAAAGACAAAAAACGAAAGGAGATAGAAGGAAAGAAAATGTAGATAAGCAGTCCCTCCCCTTCCCCCCAAACCACTTTCAGTATAACTATTCAACGAGTCATAAAAGTTTAATAAGAAATACTTGCACATAACGCTGTCCAATGGAGGTTTGCGTGGAGACGTGTTCTGTCACTGTGTGTGTCTTATTATTCTTATTATTTTATTTTTCATCCTTTTCTTTGAGTCCTTCGCCAAGGCTACCCTAGACCATTTGGTTAATTCGTGCTCCTCTCTCTCTTCCCCACCCACCCCTTCATCTCCATCACACCTTCTGTCACTCACCGTTCCCACTTTTCTCTCTTCTCTCTTCTCTCTGACTTTATTCTCCATATCTTTGTCGTCTTTACTGCATCTCCCATACCAACACACACAATGAATAAACACAAATCACTCACACATTCATCTCAATCCACCTACACCTTCCACTTCCATTTCAACACATTCACATGCAAACACAACAGGTGTATCTCACTTCGAAACATTCGAGACAACGAGGAGAAGGACTCGGCGTTCCGTGGGGTGTGCAACATGATCAGTGTGAATCCTGGTGGTGTTGTTGAGGACTTCATCTTCTTTTGTGATGCCATTGCCTCCTGGATCAATCCCAAGCAAGACCTGAAGGAGATGTTCCACAAGGTGCGTGTCTGTCTGTCTGTGGGAGTGTCCACATTTCCACTGAAATAATTTATTTAGCATTTAGATTGAGGAAAAATGTAAAACAGGGAACACATGGTACAGATTACTCAACATTGGACCATTAGTTCAAGTGGTGAAGGTGATTCTGTTTAGATGTCTAATAGTGAGAGTTTGGTAGATGAAGAATGTGTGAGTAGTGATTGTATTTCATTGCTTGTGTTTGCTAAATTTGTGTGTTGTTGTTGTTTGTTTTCAGATCTTGCACTGTTTCAAGGAGCAAGTGGGTGAGGACAATTGGAAGCGCTTCACAGAACAGTTTCCTCCTCCCCTCAAGGACAGACTGTCGCAGCACTATGGAGTGTGAGCAGGTGAGGATTTCTTTGTTAAGCCTTGTGTTACTGCTGCTCCTCATCATTTCATTGCCCATATTGTTACATTGTTATATGTCCCTGATAAGGAAGGTGGGTGGAGGGTAAGGATGTGTTTTCTCCAACAGGTGATGATGCTCTTTTGTGAAGACCAGAGCCCAGGACAAGGGAATGTTAGTGTCCTGGCCGAGCTCTGTGGCATACGGTGTTAGGAGGCCACAGCCAGAGTGAGCCTGGGTGGGGGGAGGGATGCATCTTCTTCTCACAGCCACTTCCTGGTCTGCCCGCCTGATGGCAGTCTGCCGCAGGTGTGGCTCGGGCTGGGAGTGGCTGCCACGCGCGTGCCGTTGTGGGAGGGACTTTGCGGTCTAGGGTGGGTGGGGGGAGGCGGAGGGAGGGGGGTGGTTCGCCCCTGGTGGGTGGGGGGAGGCCGGGAGGGAGTTCGTCGGTCCCCAGCACACCACAACACCACCACCACACCCACCCACCTCCTGTGCACTGCCCACTGTTGTGGGCATGTGCAGTTGTGTGGGTGCACCACTTAGAGGCTGCCTGTTGCCCCGTCCACTCTTGCTGCCATCGCCGCCGTCCCTGCCCTCACCCTCCCTCCCCTAGTGGTTAGTTTGTATTGTGTAAGATATGTAAATACTTGGAAACTTTTATTTTCTACATGATCATCACTACTGTAAGTCTCCTGTGCCAACCATGACCTCCTCCTCTCACCAGTCACGGGTCATGTAGCTTTCCCCCGGCGGTGCGTGCAGGGTGTGCGAGGCGCGGGCAGCGTGTGCCTCACAACAGTATCCACCAGCCCGGGGCTGCCAGCCTCACTCACCCTCAACACTACCCCAATATGGTGCTACTTTTTCTGGGTAGGGCAAGGCAGGGCAGGGGCTTGCGGGTCAATCTGCCCTGCCACCCATGCCGACTTGTCTTAGTTTGATGATCATGTTGAGGATGATGATGAAGAGTAGTGTTCAGGCTGGTGGTTGTACTGTGCCTTGCCGGGCCAGCCCTGCTCCACACCCAGCCTGGGCACTCCAGGCTGGGTGTGGATCAGGGCTGTCCCGTACTTTGTTTTCCCGTGCACACATAGGACTTAATGGAAACGACTGTGATCATAGTGATTTCTTTGATTTTTGTACTGTTATGCAAAGTAAGTTAAATATCACTTCTCAAAGTCTACTACTATTACTACTACTATTACTGTACTGCTGTTTCTTATACTACGACTTCTACTTCTACTTCTATTACTTCTACTACTGTTATTGCTACTACTGTTTCTACACTCAACTCCTTGATGACAAGTGGGTAAAATACTGTGCAATACATGTCATCACTGCTGGGATGTGCTGGAGGCTGTAGCTGCTGCATTGGGCAGCCATCGTGGGGAAGCCTCAGCGGGGTCCGGGGCTGGGGTCCGGGGAGCCGGGGTCTTGCCCCACACACAAAATTATTAGGTTAAGGGCCGAGGAGTGGCCAGGCCGTAGCCACACATATCAACTTTATACATGCAGGACTCTTTGGTTCTTGTTGCGGGGCTCAGCAGCGTGTTTTTACATTTTGAAATTTGGTCTAGGGCGGTAGGACGGGGCTGTTATGGGGCAGTTCAGTTGTCAATATTGGTTTCTCTCAGCTAGGTTCAGGTTAGGGCCATCGGGGGCAAGCTAGGGCCCTTAAGGGGCACGAAAATATCTCTGGGTTCAAACATATTTTGGAACGGCAAATTTTGTGGGATGGCGTCGGGGCTGCCAGAGCAAAGGAGGCCTGAGCTTTGTGCCAGCCCTGCCCAACCCTGTAGCAGTTTGTTTGGTGTATTTGTAGACAAAATACTGTCAGTAGTGTTGTTATTTGCGGTGTCTCTTGCATGCCCTCAGCCAGTACGTCACCACTTCTCGCATCTCTTGTTACCATCTGTTTGTGTATTAGTTGTTTGCCGGGCAGCGGGCAGACGGGCCACCATCACTAGCGTGCTCCCGATCTGTGGCGTGGTCAAGGTTACTTACTACTGTAGCTGGGTTGTGTGACCCAGCCAGCAGTTGTGGTCTGTGACATGAGAAGTACATACTGGGATGGAGACAGACTAACATAGGAACGTTAGTTTAGCTGTTTTGCTGACAGGTGCCACCCGCATGTGTGCCCTACAGCAGTGGTTCTTGTGGAGAGCCCCTGACCAAGCAGCCAAACCTTACTAGTAGTTGACTGCACAGACCATCTCATCTGTGGAAAGGCAGCCACCCGAGAAGACCATCATGCCTGTGGGAGTGAATACTAACTAGCCAAGATGCCAACCAACCAGCCAGCCAGCCAGCCAGCCAGTCCCCAGCCCAAACCTTGTGTATATGTCAAGATATGCAACAGTGTGTCAAGTGTGCTGCTGCCTTTCTCAACCTCTGCACTGGGGCGGTGTGAGTTGGCATGCGTTGGGAGAGGAGAAGAGGATGAACTGCCCACCACCACTACTAGGGTAGGCTATATCACTTGAGTCTCCTCGGTGAGCCCGGTCAGTACTTAGGCTGCCCGGGAGAATGTGTCAGGAAGGAAAATTACAAAAATGTTCATTGTGTTACGTAAATGCTGGTTATTCTTGCCCATTTTATTTTTAACTATAGTATTTTCTATTGTATTATTAGGATCAGAAGGTGTATATCCATGTTGCATTCCTCCTGCCTATTTTGTGACCCTTCATCAGCTACTCATCTCACCTTGACTCATGTCCTCCTCTTCCTCTTCCCCCAAAGTATTGCCATTGTTGTCTGGAAAGGTTGCTCTTGTGGGGGAGACCTCACCAGCCGGGAGTGGGCCGCTGCTCTATTCAGTTGTTGTTTTCCTAGACTGTGCCTTAAAAGATACCGTTGGATACCCATTATTGCATTATATTTCACTTCCCCACACCTGTCTTTCCCTCTTGTCTCTCTCATCCTTCATCTATTCCCTTTTAACATCCTTTTCATTGACACAAAACATACCAAATCCCTTTCCCATCCCTTATTCTTCCATCCCCTTTTACAGAACAGTCAACTGGTTTATTCGTTCGCTCTTTTGTGAACACACTTTGTGCATGCTAGTGTTGATAAAAAAAGAAGTAATAGTTCGCGCAGCCATCACTAACTTGGATCTGACATGGCCTGCCTTTACCAACTAAACGACCAACCTTTCTTTGCTCAAGGAGGGCAGGGTGCTGTGTGAGAGGTTGCTGTATAGCCCTCACACACTCCTGCTCCCTTCCCCCTGTAAAGAAAAAGTGTCATCGCTGTCCACCGCCATTGAATGCCACCTCGGAGAGCACACAGGCACATGAACACATTGCCACGCACATTGGCTACATCCGTACATCCTCCTGGCTTGGGGCTAAATGCTGGAGACGTGAAACAGCAAGCGTGTGTGTGGTTACTTGTGAGCGCGAGGGTTCCTCTCTCGTGCTCAGGTCTGTGAGGGTTTGCGACGACGCCACTCAGCTGGAATGAAGGCAGGTTAGGCAGGGGACAAAACACAGAAGCAAGCAAGCGAACAAGCATGTGAGCAAACAGGTGTTAAATTCTCCTTAGGGTGTCCAAACCTCTCGCCGAGTTCACAAGGACAGTAGGTTTTTGCCTCAGTGCCCCTTTCCATAGCTGCTAGGCAAATTGTTAGGGTCCGGGGCCGGGTCAACCAGCGTACGTCGCCTAGGTAAGAGGTAGGAGTAGGGACAGGGTGGGTCGGAGGGAGAGCTCAGTCAGTCAGTCAGTCAGTCAGTCAGTTATTGAGTCTGTCAAGTCGCTCGTATCAGGTTAGGCCAAAAGTTAGGAGTTGGGAGGGTGCTCACAGTGGCTGGTTAGACTTCCCTGGAGGCTGCAAGGAACCACGGACACTGAATTAAATTGAAATGTTTTATGTGCAGCGAATCACGGATCATCGTCATCCATGGGGCTGTGGTGTGGCGTCTCCAGGGGAAGTGGTAACTGGACCACTCCTCATTGTGTACTTTTATTATTTATTACCAGCATGACAGGTGGATGAATGCGTGTGTGCATTGCGTGGCGTGGCGTGCATCTTGGGTCGAATTCGTGTCAAGGCGAACTGACTTATTTCAATGCGGGTCTTAGTATATTTTTTTTGCCTTTCTTGGTTTATCTGTTATCTTTCCCCATCATGCTCAGTGGCGAAGGCCGAGTTTATGGTTTTACAGACTAGTCATTAATAAGTTAGGGACTGATAGGTTAGGTTTGAGACATTGCATATTTTTCCTCAATGTGAATGCTACTGTTTATATATTTTTCCCTTCACACACAGTTATTAATAGGCAATAGGTTAGGTTCTAATCTTTAATCATATGTTATATTTTTTGCTCATAATTGCTGATGTTCTAGTACAAATAATTATTCTTGATAATCAGTTTTCTCTTGAGTAATATATTATTTTTGTCGTAATATTATTCTTGGCTGGAGAAGCAAGGAGAAGGAACATGATTACAGCGATGATGATGATGATGATGATAGCAAAATGGAAACGGTCAGCTGTGTCCGGCAGGCAGCCCCAAGCCAGAGCTAAAGTCACTTAACTGGTCAGGAACTCGTTCAGGCTAAATCAATGCCCTATCAGTGCCACCACCACCACCACCACCACCACCACCACCACCACCACCACCACCACCACCACCACCACCTCCGTCTCTATTGCTTATTTCCAACTACAAATATGTACAAATTGTTATGATTACTATGTAATTGTTCTTTTTTCCTTCCAGCTGTGATAAGTGTGTACTATTGAGAAGAGAAGTTATATGTATAGTGAACCAGTCCTCCCTCCCTCCCTCCCTCCCTCCCTCCCTCATGCCCCCTCATTCTTCTTTCTCTTATTATGTGATATGTATAGGATTGTAGGTATATTTTCTCTCTCTCTCTCTCTCTCTCTCTCTCTCTCTCTCTCTCTCTCTCTCTCTCTCTCTCTCTCTCTCTCTCTGTTCAGTAGTCAGCTTTTTATTTTTACTTATTTTTTTAGCCATGTATTGCATTTTTAGTAATGCGTTCTGTTTTATTCATATTGAATCGTCGTTATTTATTCATTAAGTAGCAAATTATCTTAATTTTATCGTGAAGTTAGGTATTCCAGCGGTAAGTAAGTGTTTGGTTATCGTCTCTCACTTAAAAGGAACCTCGTGGTTCTCGTCACTCACTTATCGAGTCGCGTTGTACTTGTGATGCCATTTGTTCAAGCGTGGAGGGTTTCTCACATTTTTGTAAATAAGAGTACCTATATATGTATATTTTTTACAAAGTTAGGGCGTTTATGATGAAGAATTAGCAGTGCGTCGCGTTGTTAATGAGATGCAGCAAAACTTTGATGAAGGCTGCCTGTGTCGCGTCTCATACTTGTTGCGTGTGCTGCTGCTGCTGCTGCTCGGATTGCAGCAGCCGGCGAGGCGGTCAGTTGTCGTGTCTAATTTTAGTGACAGTTCTATCGACTATTTTATTTTTTTGCTCAAACAATTACATTGACCACTCCATTTCCCTTTTTCTTCATTTTTGTTTCACTCGCTCATCGTTTTCATTGTTCATCCGTGGGTTAATGATAATCGCGTGTAATTATGCCATTTCTTCATTCGTGTGTGCGTTTGCGAGTGAATACTGATTACTTATGGTGGTCTAGTCTAGTCCGGCGCGTGTAACTTATTTATTATTCTTATCATTATTATTATTTTTGCAGCTGTTGCAGTACATAGTTTTTTATTATTATTATTATTATTATTATTATTATTATTGTTATTATTATTCTTACTACTACTACTAATACTATTGATTATTATTGTTTATTATTATTTGTATTATTATTGCTGCTACTGATTCTATCTCTATCTCCCACTGGAGCAATTCAGGTGCGTTTCAAGTGATATTAAGGCTTAGCTAGGTAACTGTGATGTCTTTCCCAACCCTCCATCCCTCCTTCTTGTTCCCTGTCACTTGTTGAAAAGGATCTATTAAGGTAGTGTGTCTCCTTTCCTCTTTACCTTGGTGGTGGCAGTGGTGGTGGTGGTGTTGATGGTGGTATATGGCTAAATTAAATGTTGGGTAATTCTGCAAGGGAATTAGAAGTGTATTATCTTGCTTGTATGCATTTCTATATTTTTTTTCAAGGGTGTAGGTTATGGTGCTTATGTGTAAGTGTGTATGTGTGTAGGTCTGTGTGTTCATGTGCTCTAGTGTGTGCTGAAGAGGTGGATGAAGAGGTTTATTCCACGAAATTATTTTGATCACATTATTATTATTATTATTATTATTATAATTATTATATCAGGTTCTTGGGTTGTCAGTAAGCCAGGCATTCTTTCTTTTCTGTGTACCACTACCATTGTATTAAAGCATTTCATGGATTTATTTTGTGCCTGGCTTGTTTGTAAGTACGTATGTGTGTATATTGTGTGCACGTCTATTTTTTTGTGTGTGTGTTTGTGTGCATTTACTTTAGGCGAGGAAATTCTGGTATGAGAAGTTGTGAAGATTATTAAATGGTCTTCATGTAACTTTTCATCAGTATTGTTTCATGAAAGAATTTGATGTTTTAATTCTTGAAGCAACTTATTTATTTTTTTGAGGAGAAAAGAAGCAAACCTTGTTGGGATGTGCATGTTGTTACAGAAAGGAAAAAAGAAGCTAAAATTTGTTAGGTTTTCATTTTTTAATAGAATTAAAGAATATAGTGAGAAAAGTATAATTAGTCTGTATATGAATGATGATAAGGATTCTCGTCAAGTTTTTAGAACATTCCGTTTATTTGCAGCTATGTAATTCCTCTGTTAAGTTTAATTACTGTATTATGCCTCCCACTTACGTTACTACCTTCTATACCAATAACGCCTCTTTGTTTGCCATTGTCCGTGGAGGAGCCAGAACGTTCACTAACAACATTATGATGATGATGGTGATGATGATGATGTACCATGTGATTCATCCTCAAGACCAGGCCATGTCTTTCCTGTATTCTGTCGCTGTGGCTGGGTGGGGCTCGGTGGGTGCCAGGCAGGGCATAAAGACCTCAAGTTTGATTATTATTATTATTATTATGATGATTATTCAAGATTTTTTATTCAGTTTTGCCATCAAATGTGTTTTTTTAATGTATTCTTTAAATATTTAGTGAAGGATTGCTTTGATATGTACTTTTCCCCATGTGCCAATGCTATTTTGTAGTTTATCTTGATTTAATAAGTTAGTGTACATTACTTTGATAAACTACTGTATTTTCATTATCATTATTAGCTGTTGTATTAGTTGCAGGGCATTCATTTCAATATTGATAAAGTACATCTATTTTTTTGATTAGTGTAATTATGTATGTAATGATAATTTATAATACGGACTATTTTTTGAATGAATTAATCATTACAGTAGGGCATTGGATTGATTGTCTTTGGTTTACCAGTGAGGAAAATGATATCTGATCCAAAGATGGGGTTTCACATTTACCGGTTGTGTAGCCACATGTAAATCTTAATTTTATGGTGAATTTTAATGAAATAATCGGCCTTTGTTTGTAATGTACTAAAAGTAGCTTAGCTCTTTTCTGGAGCAAAGTAGAAGGCTGGAATTTTTTATCGGACTTTGGGATCTCTTTAAAGTATACAATTGGGTTGTACCCGTGACTAGGATAGAGCTGCCTGTGTTTCTTGCATGTCACTGGGTCTCTTGATGCCCTGTCTTGCCCTGCCCTGCCCCGCCTGGCCCAAGTATCATGTGTTGTTGGAGTAGTTGGAGCGTCGACATAAATGGAAAGGTCCCTCAAGTGTTTTATTCATCCAGCCAACAGTGGGTTTTGCAGTTTTAAGGATCTCTCTCTCTCTCTCTCTCTCTCTCTCTCTCTCTCTCTCTCTCTCTCT
>CM035201.1:3219408-3229548 GCA_020233015.1 Callinectes sapidus | reverse complement strand
AGAGAGAGAGAGAGAGAGAGAGAGAGAGAGAGAGAGAGAATTACAAATTAAGTTGAGACACAGATCCCATTATCCTGATTAGGCGGCGAGGCGCTAAACAAGAACAGAACATTGCACACTGGACTGCGACTCTGCGGTGGTGCAGTGCTCCTCCACGGAAGGCTGGTTGACGCAGGGGGGGGAGGGGGAGAGACAGGGGAGGGGTGGGTCAGGGCGAGGGAATGGCGGCGTTAGAGTCTCTAGACAGAATCTTAAACCACCCACTTCACTGTCTTGCTTTCGATTTTTTTTATTTTTCATTTTTGTATCGGTTTTTGTTGTATAATGAGAACTGAGGTGAGGTACAGTCCGGAGGGCGATGGGAGGATAAAAGAGTTGAGCGAGTCGCTCTCTTATTCTCTCTCTCTCTCTCTCTCTCTCTCTCTCTCTCTCTCTCTCTCTCTCTCTCTCTCTCTCTCTCTCTCTGCCAAAAGTTGAGAAAAGAGGGTTAAGGAAGTAAAGTTTGCCTGTTAAATTCCACAGTTGTCTTGTTATTTCTCTTGAAGTTGGCCAGGTCATTGGAGGGAAGGAAACCAATTAGGTAAGAGATGTGAGAAAAAAATATCGAGTAAGAAAGCAGAAAGAGATGAAGGTGTGAGTCTTCAGGTTAACTTCTGCATTAATGAAGTGAACTTAATGTGAATAAAAGTGGAAGATATTATGCTGTTACAACTCCGCAGTACGGAATATAAATGCAAATAGTTAGCAAGTTGAAAAGGATTGTCTCGATGGAAATAAGAGGGGACAGCAAGAGATATAACACTGCTGCTGAGGGTGATGGAATTTCAGTTATGTACAGAAAGCGCTTGACTCTCTTCTTTTTAATAATGCTGTTGTTAGAACGTGCCCCCGTAATTCCACTGAACCATGCTGCCTGGTCGGACAGATGAAATTCCTGCAAAATATTATATAGAACTTGAGAAGATACAATTACGCTGTAACTCCTGTTTGTTCTTGCCTGTATCTAATTTTCTTGTACCCTTTTCTCTTAGCGATAAATTCATTTGTATTTTAGTGGAATTAGCAAGTATTCTCGCCTCGACACAGCACTGCTTGTGTTACGAGGCACTAATTTAGTTTGCCAGGTACATGTCCCGAGTATGTTTAGAACTAATCTGGTTTTTTTAATGTATTTTTCATGGACAGGTTAAGCACTATGAATATAATATTGTAAATGTTAAAAGGTTAGATTTTTTTTTCTTTTTCATGTTGCTTTTAGTAGATTGTTATCAACAGGAAACAAAGGAAATTAATACCTCTAGCGTTACTTTACATCTATATCTGTAAGTGCCATTAACTTGTAAAACAAAAATGAAGCTTTTCTGGGAACTATTACCTTTAGTAATTATGGAATTGCACTTTTCTCTTAATACAGAAGGACTGGATTTTATTCAGATTCAGATAAATATAATGGAACTTTTTGATAATTGTTTTATTGAAGGTAACACTTTTATGTGAAATTCCTGGAACTCCGAATACAAAATTAAATAACTGCAACCAGAAGCCCATTTTTCCCAGTATATACGTGATAATCGCATTTTTTTTGTAAGAAAAGGAAGGTGACCAAGGGCAACAAAGACAATAAAATGAAAAATCCACTAATTTGTCAGTGCCCTTATAGGCTTAATCACAGGAACAAATGCCTTGAAACCTCCCTCTTAAATAAAGTTAAGTCATAGGAAGTTGGAAATATAGAGGCAGGTAGGGAGTTTCATAGTTTACCAGAGAAAGGAAAAAAATATTGAGAGTACTGGTTAACTCTTGCGTTAGAAAGTTGGACAGAATAGGGGTGAGAGGAAGAAGAAAATCTTGTTGGGGAGGCCGCGGGAGGAGAGGAGGCATGCAGTTTTCAAGATAAATAGAGCAGTTAGGATGAAAATAGTGAAAACAGATAGTAAGAGCTGCAACATTGCGGGGGTGAGAGAGAGGCTGAAGAGAGGCAGTCAAAGGAGAGGAGCTGATACTCTCTTTGGCTAACATAAAGGACTGTTTCTGAAGTTCCAGCGCATTCGGACAGCAACGGGCTGTTGATTTCGTATAAGGTTAATATTTTTATCTTTTTTCATAAGATTATAGGATTTGTTGCAGAGTTTGGACCAGAAGGAGGAGAAGACAAGGATGAATAGAGAAGGACTAGGTAGGCTTTGGTTATAATCGAAAAAAATGATGATGAGGAGGAGGAGGAGAAGGAGGAGGATGACAGTGATGCGGGTTACGAGACCTTCAGCAGAATAAAATCATTTTCATTTTACTTGTAATAGAATTAATTGATTTACATTTTCTTTGTTGTCTGTCAGAAACTTTCGTCTCTCGTATAAAAGCAATTCACAAAAGGGAACTGGAAATATGACACTGCCTGACTTGTCTGTTACGCAAAGAAACCATCCGCTTCAACCTCGACTCACAGAGGTGGACAGCTTGTAATCTCAGAGAGCCGGGCCTTTTTTTCTCTCTCTCTCTTTTTCTTTTTTTTTCTTTTTACTTTTCTCTGAGCTGTAGCCTGACGCCTCCACACTTATGGTGAAACACACTCTTGCTAAATTTCCAAACTTTTCAGTGTTCTAGCTTTGCTGAGTGTGTTAATGCTTTTTTATTGGTATTACAACAAAATTCATTGTATATGTAGAGCTTTGTTCGATGTTGCAACGCTGAACTGAAGTGTGTGTGTGTGTGTGTGTGTGTGTGTGTGTGTGTGTGTGTGTGTGTGTGCAAGCGTGCCTGTTACATGTCTTTTTTTTTCGTACCTGGTCGTCACTAGTTAATTCGGTTTATATTCAGCTTATATTTACAAAATTGATTTTTCATTATCTAGTTTAGTTGTCTTTGTACTCGATTAGGTTATAGCTTGTATATTTTATTCATAGTAGTTTATTTATTTTTTTCCTTTTATTGTTTTCTTTCTCGTTCTTTTATTTTTTCTTTCTTTTACTTACCTCTTTCTTTTTTTCCTTTTTGCTTTCTTCCTTGCTTTCTTTATAGATTAATTTCTACACACACACACACACACACACACACACACACACACACACACACACACACACACACACACACAACAAGCGAGCAACCGTCAGATGTTGTCAATGTTGCAACAGGTTACACTCGAGTTCCCCTTCTCTTGGACAACTTATCTAGCCTGGACTTGCTAATCTGTCTTGGGAGTTGGCGGTGGAGTGGTTGTAGTTGTAGCAACCTCGCAGATTACTCAGGCCCGTATACCATAAGCTCTCCAACATTAAGTAAGTTTCCCCAGAGAATATTCCATTCACAAGTTTTTCCCCTTAAATTATTCTTCTAATAATATGATAGGTTTGTTTAGGTTAGGTTATGACTTGCTTAATCCCCCCCCCCCCTTTTTTTTTTATTTCGGTATGGTTTGTGAAGTTTTACTGTCTGTGGTGTTGACAAAATTTGTTTTCATATTTCTTTCGATGATGTTATTTTTTATCTTTTTCTATTAATTGAAAATAGAAAACTGGTGCATATCCCTTCTTCATTTAATTGATTGAACTACAACACGCCAAAACTCGACCAATTTATTTCTGAGTGAGGTCCTAAAATCAGAGTAAAGACTTGGTGTTATTGACAACGCACGAGTTCAACCTGAAAATTAAAGCCCAACGTTGCAGTAACCGTCCAGAGTCCAGTCGAGTATTGTGTCCTCCATCCCTTCCCGCTTCCCTCCCGCCAGTCAGCCAACAGCCAATCAAAGTCTCGCTATATTTGTGATGCCCAGCTGGGGGAGGCGGAGGGATGTGGGAGGATGCACACAGGGCAGTAAAATTCGTCCCTGGTGGAAGGAGAGCGGTCTAATAAATCAGCGGCAGGGAGGGCAGGGAGGCCAAATACGAACTTCACCTACAAGTCACCCTGTCAGAAAAAGTTGTTCACTAAGCCCATTACTACGCCCACAAAACTGATGCCGCGCTGTACATTATTAGCATTGAGACCTTTCACTGCCGCGGCATCAGTTATGTTATATTCTGGATACCATTAACCTTTACTATTAAGTTTAGGATGATATTTTATACCATATTTAAAGCGTTAAATGTCGTCCGGCGCTATACAACCACTGCACTTTGTTATTTGATCGCTCAGTTTTGATTAACGATAGAAGATTAAAAAAAACTGTTCATGGCTTCAGGAAATTGAGTGTAGTACTGAACGGGTTAATGGATCGCTCGATGGGTATTAAAAAATTGAAAGCTCCATTGCTATTGCCTTTGCCTGGCCGGGAATCACGATGCATGCCTCCATTTTATTTTTTAATTCTCTCTCTCTCTCTCTCTCTCTCTCTCTCTCTCTCTCTCTCTCTCTCTCTCTCTCTCTCTCTCTCTCTCTCTCTCTCTCTCTCTCTCTCTCTCTCTCTCTCTCTCTCAGCATTCTCTTATCGTTGACATTTCTTCACAGTGCGATCGTTATTGGTGAACTGCTGTTTGTTTTGAGCTGGCCACTGTTGACAGGAATGCGTGGCTCTCCTCCAGACAGACAGACAGACACCACAGGCTATTATTGGGCACGGCGTGTAGGGTACAGCAAATCGGGATGATTGTTGTTGACGTGTTAAGGTCAGGATATTATAAGCAGCTGTGTTGCGTCATGGATAGCCGCATATCACTTACACTTATTATATCTCCACCGCCCAGTGTTGTATAATGGGTCTCTCTCTATTGTAATCTTTGGCTGCTCAGTTTTAGCCTTTCTTTCCTCCCTGCCCACCAGCTGTAGGTACAAATGTATCTACTTATCCCGATGTTCCGCTCGCCCACTGCAGCAGATCTGTCCAGTTCGCCAGGAAGGAAGGGCGGGGAGGGCAGGGCATCGCGTGGGCGCACAGTAAAGGTGGTCAGATCGCCTGCCAGGTTGAGAGCCACGCTTCGGGACACACCAAGTGTTCTACTATTATATAAGGTTGTTGAACTTCAGACAGCTCCAGAGGACATCTTGAGGATATAAGATTTCCGTATAATCTTTTTCTTTTTTTGGTGTTCAGATCAGTAAACCGAATGAAATACCGCATTTGTAATGTAAAGTAACCAAATTTCGAGGCAGAATAAGAAGGGCAGTCTTAGGACGTCCAGCATCTCAGACAACCAGGATCACTGGAACGCGTGTGCTGATCTGTGCCCTGTGGGGTCACTTTTGGTGGGGATTAAGAAACATTGTGTTTAGTCACTGTAAATAGAAGAGACTACTCCCCCCCCCTCCCTAAAAACAAGAACAATGGTATCTTCCTCTTCTTACTTATGGGTCACCACCACCACCACCACCACCACCACCACCACCACCACCACCACCACCACCACCACCACCACTCTTACTATAATCATCAACATTATCACTACGGAAGCACGTTATATAAACCAGGCATGGAACGTCCACCTGTCCAGATTCGTCTTGCCTCTGGACCAGGGCGTCTCTCGGGCCCGGCCAGTGTCGTGGGTCGCAGGTCGCGGAACGGCAGGCAGGCAGCGCCACTGGACGCCGCCTTGCCTCTGTATATGGCAATGCCTATGTCCTCTTGCGATTATTAATTTCCCACGCAAATAGCGTTTTTTTTGCGTGGTACCAAACCTTCTCTCTCCTCAGTTCAGTCGTCTCTGCCACTTACACACCATTATTGCTGCCCACATGCCCGCACTGGACCCACCCATGGCCGCCCACACTCCCTCTTCCGTCCAGGGCTTCAGCCACGTACAGCTATTACCGCCGCCCACACCCGAGTCTCCACACACTTCAGCCTGGCCAAGCTTCCTCCTCCCCTCGCCATCCATGTCTCCGCCCGCCCCCCAGCGCTCCACGCCCACACCCTCACCCGTGTCCCGCCGTCTTCCCCCTCACCACCGCCAGACTTCTTCGTTCGTGCCCACATCCGTCTGGCGTGACCGGAGGTAGGGCGGCCCCGTTCCCGCTCCCACAGGGTCACCACTTCCGGCTGCCCATCACTCGTTGGATGTCCAAGTTTGTATAGCAACACACACGCACACACACACACACACACACACACACACACACACACACACACACACACACACACACACACACACACACACACGAGGCAGCCCGCGTGTCCGCCCACCACGCCGTTCATCACCACCCACACGCCGCCCACTCACCCTGCCGTTACTGCCACTCTACCCAGGGCGGCGGGGCAGGGCATGCTTGAGGGGTGAGCTGTGGCCGGTGCGGGGCAGGGTGGGACAGCGGCTGTAAGTGTAGGTGGCGGTAGAAAGCTATAGCAGTGAGAGGCGCTGGTCAGTGGCTGCCTACATCCACTACTAACACCGAAGAGGACATTTATTTGACATCTTTTTTTAAGCATGCGTCCTTCTTCCTCCTCTCCTCTCGTCTCTTTTCCTTCACTCGTCTCCCTTCCTGCTCCCTGCCTCCCCCCTCCTCCCCCAGGCCCGCACCCAATGTATCCCACCTGCCTGTATTCACCTCCTCGTCTCTCTCTCTCCTTCACAACACCCACACCCGCAGGTCCCTGGTGCGCATTATTTATGTTCTCGCCACAAGGCCCTGAGTTGTGTCCTGCAGCCCGTGTTGTCCCGCATCGCGCATCCTACACCCGCCTTCCTCCTTCCTCCTTCCTCCTTCCTCCTTCCTTGCCTGATCCAGTCCTTGTGCACACTTTCCTTCTGCCTCACTCACCACATCTTCCTCTTTCACCTTCATCCTTTCCTAAGAGAGAGAGAGAGAGAGAGAGAGAGAGAGAGAGAGAGAGAGAGAGAGAGAGAGAGAGAGAGAGAGAGAGAGAGAGAGAGAGAGCTAACTTTAATAATAACACCAATAAAACACCTTAAATATTTCAAAACAATCTTTAATATAGTGTTCATATATTATAAAAAACCTTGCACAGATATATATATGTAGAGTAGGCCTAGGTAGTGGGTAGGCCTATTGAGGGGGGTAAGGGGTTAGGGGGGGTAGTGTTATAAAAAATGGGGTTTTTTTTAAGGGGGGGGGGACTCAAACAAACGAACGAACGAACACACAATAGAAAACGGAGAGAGAGTAGACACTGTAAATAATTAAGTTTGTTTTTTTCTTCCAATGTTTTTTTCAATCTTTTTTATTTTTATTTTTTGGGTTCGTTTCTTTTCATTTTTTTTTTTTTTCAGTTTAAGTGGATTTTTTGTTAATTTTTTTAAAGTTTCGTTCAATTTTTCAGTGATTTTCGTTCAATTTTATGCTTTTCGTTGATTTTTTTCGTGTTTTTCAATTTCGTGCTTTTCGTTCAATTGGAAAAGCTTCGTTCAATTTTTCAGTATTTTCCTTCTAATTTCATGAGTTTCGTTCAATTATTCAATTAATTTCGTACAAAATCAAGCGAAATTGAACGAAAATCATTGAAATAAGGCAAAAACACTTACAAAACATAAAAATCACTTAATTTGAATACAAAACATTATCAAAATTGAACGAAAATCATTGAAAATAAACGAAATACATTAAAAACATTCCAAATATACCTTCAATTATGCGAAATACATTGAAATCAAGCGAAATAAGTCAAAATCGAACGATAATCAGTGAAACCCAAAGAAATGAATTGAAAATGAGCGAAAAACATTGAAATTAAACGTGATACATTCAAAATATATCAAATTTACGTTCAGTTTGTCCGAAATACATTGAAATCATGCGAGATAAATCGAAAAATGAGCGAAAAACTACGAAATCTAACGAAATTAACTGAAAAATGTCCAAAAATCACTCAATAACACGAAAAATGACCGAAAATCTACAAAATCTCACGAAATTAACTGAAAAATCATTGAACCATTAAAAAAAATCCGAAAAATGAACGAAAATCAACGAAATCTAACGAAATTAATTGAAAAATGTCCAAGAATCATTAAAAACACGAGAAATGAGCGAAAACCTACGAAATCGAACGAAATTAACTGAAAAATGTCCAAGGATCATTGAAAAACCCGAAAAATGAGCGAAAATCTACGAAATAAAACGAAATTAACTGAAAAAATCATTGAATCACTGAAAAAACACGAAAAATGAGCGAAAATCTACGAAATAAAACGAAATTAACTGAAAAAATCATTGAATCACTGAAAAAACACGAAAAATGAGCGAAAAACTACAAAATCTCACAAAATCAACTGAAAAAAAAAATCACTAAACCATTAAAAAAAACACGAAAAATGAACGAAAACCCACAAAATCTACGAAATCAACTGAAAAAACATTAAACCATTGAAAAAACACGAAAAAAACGATAATTTCCACACATTAATAAGGAAGATAGTAACTCGTGTCCTGATTGGCTAAGAGGATTGTGTGTCGGTTAAAGGGAAGAGCAACGCGGGCTCTGATTGGCTGCCTGTGTTTTCCTGCGGTTTGAATGGCGCACTGGGATTGGCTGGTGTGTGGTGGCGCCTGCGATGTCATTGGCTGGTTTGAATTTGAAAGAGTAACGGAATATAACGACTTTTTTCTTTTAATTTGAAAGAATAACGGAATATAACGGTTTTTCTTTTAAATTTGAAAGAATAACGGAATATAACGACTTTTTTCTTTTCATTTGAAAGAATAACGGAATATAACGGTTTTTCATTTAATTTGGGGTGAAAAAATGGGTTAATTTGAGTTTAAAATAGAGAAAAATGGGGAATAATTTTAATTTGGAGGAACAAAATGAAAATTGACGATTATTTGACAAAAAAAACATTAAAAAAACATAGAAAACAAGATTAAAACTGAAAAAAAAATGAATTAATAATAAGAAAATGAAAGTTTAGTGAAGAAAATGGACTAATTTGAGTTTAAATAGAAAAAAATTAGGAATATTTTTAATCTGAGGGAAGAAAATGAATATTGACGGAAATTTAACTAAAACAAACATAAAAAAAACATTAAAAAATCATAAAAAAACATAGAAAAACGAGATTAAATACAGAAAAAATCATTTTAATTTGAATTTATACGAAAAAGAAAGAAAATAGAGTTATATTTGACTGAGAAATATAAAAACAAACCAAAAATTAAACAGAATTCTTAAGTTTGAAAATTTGAACATAGAAAATGGGAGACACAAAATTTTGAAAAAGAAAACGGGAAAAAAATGAGTTTTGAGTTTGAGGGAAGACTGAAGTGTGTTTTATTATTGAAGTAGATAAGTAATACTGGTTTGTTTGTTTGTTTGTTTGTTTGTTTGTTAGATCGCTTTGTTTGTGAAGAATTAGCGAGTCATTATTTCCCAGCCAATCACATCACACACACACACACACACACACACACACACACACACACACACACACACACACACACACACACACACACACACACACACACACACACACACACACACACACACACACACATAAACGCAATTCAAATAAGGTTTCTTTTTACGTTAATATAAAAAACAATAATAATAATAAAAATGTCAATAATTATTTTTTTTTCTTAACTTAAAAATAAAATGAAGAAGAAAAAAAGAACAAGAAAAAATACATCAAGTTATGTTTTTTTATTGAAATGATAATAGTAGTAATAATAATAATAATAATAATAATAATAATAATAATAATAATAATAATAATAATAATAATGAAGAGGAAATAAGAAAGCTTAACTAAAAATAACATAACTAAACAATAAGGAAAGCAGCAGTAGTAGTAGTAGTAGTAGTAGTAGTAGTAGTAGTAGTAGTAGTAGTAGTAGTAGTAGTAGTAGCAGCAGCAGTAGCAGTAGCAGTAGTAGTAGTAGTACAAAACTTAAAAACTATACTAATCTAAACAAAATAGAATAGTTATACACAAATAATAATAATAATAATAATAATAATAATAATAATAATAATAATAATAACTAATGCTTATTATGAAAACTAAACATAATAGCCTTAAAGAATACTAAGAACACTCAAACACACACACACACACACTCACACTAATAATAATAATAATAATAATAATAATAATAATAATAATAATAATAATAATAATAACAAAAGACTATTATAATTATCATTGATTGTATTTACTGTTTTCATTAGAAAGAAAATAAACAATAAAATAGAGAGAATGAATTATTATTATTATCATCATTATTATTATATGTTTGTAATTACTCTCTCTC
>CM035201.1:3194684-3205898 GCA_020233015.1 Callinectes sapidus | reverse complement strand
GAGAGAGAGAGAGAGAGTATAAAAGCAAGATTAATTCCTTGTGAAGTAGACCGCGACACACACACACCCGAGAGAGAGAGAGAGAGAGAGAGAGAGAGAGAGAGTATCTATTATTGCCCATCTCTTGCTAGCCCCTTTAAGCGAGGCAGTTTGACAGACACACTAATGGATTCGTGCACTACCCACCTGGGCAAGCGTGCGTTGATGTACACACACACACACACACACACACACACAAGCACGTACACACACACGCAAGCACACAGTTGGCTCCTTGAACACAAAATGGCAGAAGCATAATAAAAGACAACTACACACAGACAGACACACACACACGCGAAACATCTGCATTCATATACACGTAAATATAAAGACAACATTACATATATTTTCTCTCTCCCTCCCTCCCTCCCCTCCCCCCTCTCTCCCTCCATCTCTATCTCATCAGCATCCATCACCACCACCACCACCTTCCATAACCATCCCTCATCCCATTAATCAACGGAACAATATGTACCCGTCATGTCACCTACCACCTGTTTACGTACAGCACCTAATGACCACCACAGCCACCCACCCACCCACCCACCTTCCCCTCCCTCAATACCAATGTTTCTGGGTGACTTACCTGAAGGAACGCATCAATGTTTGCCATAAGAGCCTGAGTCTTGCTGATGATGAACTGGTTGACACAGGCAATAGCGTGGGACCTGCAGGAGATGGAGGAGGAAGGGGGGGGTCAGTCAGTCTCTCAAAATGTACGTGTGGTATTGTACTAATGTGTTTTTTGTTGGTGTTTTACTGTAGTTTGTGAAGTATGAAGGGAAAGTGATATATTTACTGTGTTATTGTATGTTTAGGTTGTTTTTTTTAATGGGTGTAGTGTTGTTAGTTTGTTATGTGAAGGAGAGTGTTACATTTCATAGCATTACATGTGATTCTGATGGTTTTTAGTTAGTTTAAGTAAGAAATCTAACAAAACGCAACAAAAAGCAAACAAAAAAAAAGGGGCCCCAACTAGATTGTATGCGAGTGATGTGTTAGAAGTGCTACATTTCATTCCTGTGTGACATGATGGTGAGGTGAAAGAACTGCTATTATGCTATCATGTGTGTGTGTGTGTGTGTGAGTGTGTGTGTGTGTGTGTGTGTGTGTGTGTGAGTTGTGTTCAATTGTTGTCACTTCAAAACCTTTTCACACCTGTTACTGTCACTCAATTTTGATGAAGTGAGGGAAGAGAAATATACCCTTACATATAACATAAAAAAAAAGAAAAGTATGTATAAAAAAAAGACCCTTAAATAAAGAAATGAGAAATATACAGCTCATTCACATCACACTACAAAAAAGTAAAAGAAGTAAACTCCATAAAAAAAGCCACATTATTCCAGCTCACTTTTCCTGGAGAGCTACAAAAGGAGAAGCCACAAGAAGCAGCATCTGGACATCACAACACTACAAGCACTGGGAAAAAGAGAAAGTAGAGAGAGAACTTCATTTATTGATTTCTGACCAGAGAGAGAGAGAGAGAAACAGAGAGAGAGAGAGAGACACCACAGACACAGACAACAAAGGGATCGAAGAGCAACAACTTACCTAATTTTGGATGAGCTGTGCTTGAAGAACTGAAGAAATTTAGGGATGAGTGTGTCAAGGGGGCGGTCAGGGCTCTTTTCAAGGAACTCGGCACTGTCCTCGCATATCTTCTGCAGCGCCCCGAAGGCTCCCTGTGTGTGGGGGGGGGAAGGAAACAAAGTGGTGGTTATTGACACTGAAAAATGACAGACTAACAAACAGGAAGGTATTATAAACAGTGTCAGGAAAAAAGGTAGCTGTTATGAAGATAAATATAAACAGGAAGGAATTATAAACAGTGCCAAAGGGAAAAAGTAGCAGTTATGAAGACAAATATAAATAGGAAGGAATTATAAACAGTGTCAGGAAGAAAGTAGCAGTTATGAAGACAAAGAAACAGGAAGGAATCGTAAACAGTATGTCACAGGGGAAAAAAAGTAACAGTTACAAAGATAGCCATAAACATTAAAGAATTATAAACAATTACCAGGGTGACAGAGGGAAAAAAACCCACTCCAGTTCAGCTGTTAGTAGTAAACATAGACAAATGCAAAGACAAACAGGAAATATTTAGCCAAGTGGAAACGGAGGCGGTAAAAAGACACTCGGTTAGGGAAAATGAAATAGAAAAATGTTAATAATACACCCAAGGATGAACAATACAAAACGACACTAACTAAATACCTTATGTAATCAAACAAATGACTTTCATCTTTTTCCTTACTCTTAGAATCTACAAACACACAAACACACACAAAATAAACACAAAGCAACACAAAAGCACACGTGACATTCAGAAAGCAGTGCAACGAGGATGAAAATAAGCCAACAAGGAAGGATATTCATCTTATTATGACAACAGAAGAGATACACGAGAGAAAGAGAGAGAGAGAGAGAGAGAGAGAGAGAGAGAGAGAGAGAGAGAGAGAGAGAGAGAGAGAGAGAGAGAGAGAGAGAGAGAGAGAATTCTGTAATCTATTCTCAATTTCTGTGCCTTTTTTCTCCTTTAAATATGTGTAACTAAGAGAGAGAAATATGCAGTTAGAGAGACACAGAGAAACAGAAACACAGAGATACAGACAAGATGAATGTACTGTTGTTTGAGGGATAGTGGGAGGGAAGGGGGGGGTAGACTAACATCACAATGACCTCATATAATTGCTGCTGATGATGCAAACACCAACAACACACCACCCAGAACGCAACACCATAATCACCACCACTGTTATCTTGCCAACACAATAGCTTGCTGCTACATAACACCAACAGACAGACAGAGACTAGAGAGAGAGACGAGAGAGAGAGAGAGAGAGAGAGAGAGAGAGAGAGAGAGAGAGAGAGAGAGAGAGAGAGAGAGAGCGCTAACCTGCCTAACCCCACCTCTTTAATAATGGTGGGTGTGGTAGCAATGGTACAGAGGCAGCAGGAGGAGGAAGAGATGCTGGAAAAATGTGTTACATCCACACATATGACAGAAGGGAACAAAACAGAATAAATAAAGAATGCAGGAAGGAAAAATAAATAAACAAATGAATAAATAAAAGCAAGAATAAAGAATTAAGCCAGAGCGGGATAAGGCAACTGTGAGGAATGCTGAATAATTTAATAAAGGAGGCAAAAGAGAGAGAAAAAAAGGGTAACAGGAAGAGAGAAGGAATGCACAATGTTTTAGGGAGAGGAAGAAGACAGTATAACAACAAATTAAACTAAAATGCAGGAAAATGTATGAGAAAAGCAAAAATTTATGATGTAAAAGACTGGAAGGAATGAAAGAACTGAGAAGAGAGGAGAAAAGAGAAAGATAGAAGAAAAATAGAAGAGAAAAAAGGAAAAGAGAAAAACTGAAGAGAAAAGTAATAAAGAAAGAGAAAAAAAAGGAAAAGAGAAAAAAAGAAGAAAACAAGCGAAACAAGAGAAAATCAAGAAACAAGAGAAAAGAAGAGAAAAGGGACACAAAAAGAGAAAAAAGGGAAGACCAAAACAAAACAAAACACCAAACAACAAGACACACCAACACCCACAAGCACAAAACACCCCTACACCCCTTACCTAACCCCCCTTCCCCCCCCACACCAAGAAAGACACTCACCTCGCACACATTGTAGTCAGCAGAGTCCAGCATCTCACACAGGCGGGGGAGGAGCTCTGGCCAGGTGGAGAGCTCCCCCTTGGATGCTGTGGTGGTGATGAGGATGCCCACAGTCGCCCTGATGAGGGGAGACGGGTCCCCCACCGCTGACAAACATTCCGCCTGTGAGGGTGACGCAGGGAGAAAGAAAGAAAGAAAGAAAGGGTGAGAGAGAGGGAGGGAGAATAAAATTGAGGGGAAACGATGGTGAGAGGAGGAATAGAGACAAGAAAAGAGAGGGTTGGAGGAGGTGGAGAAAGAGTGGATAGGTCAGAGGAAGAGATAGAGAGAGAGAGAGAGGGGAAAGAAAAGGCCAGTCAATAAAGGAGATAGTTGTGGAGAACAGGGAAATTGTATGGCAGGGGAAAGAATGAGAGGCAAACCAAGCAAACAGGGAAATAAAAGACAAAGTTTAGAAGATATAAACAAAAGATAGACAGACAGACAGACACAAGGGAGCAAAGTACAAGAAAATTACAGGAAAAAAAAGAAATGAGGAAAAAGACAAATGACAAAACAAAACAGGAAATAAGAATGAAAATGAAAAAAACAAAAAGATTTAATGGCAAATGAAAAGAGGGTAAAGACAGAGGAGAGGAGAGGAGAGGAGAGGAGAGGAGAGGGGGGGAAGGAAGAGACAAGAAAAGTTACCAAAAGGTCACAAGAAAGAAAGAGCAATGGAGAGGAAATAAAAGATAATAGATGTGTGGGAGGGAGAGTGAGGAGGCAGAAGACAAGAAGGAAGAATAGGAAACAAAGAAAGAAAAGGATCATGAAGGAAGAGAAGATAAAGGAGATTCAAGGAGGAGGAAGGAAAGGAAGGAGGGAATATATGAAAAGGAGGAAGAAAAGAAAGAAAAGAATAAAAACAAGTAAAAGGAAGGAAATGGAGGAGAATGATCATGAAGAAACAGTGGAGAGGAGGTTGGAGAGAGAGGGAGGGAGGGAGGGAAAGACAAAGATGAAAGGATGGGAGGAGAGAGAAGGAGAGGGAGAGAGGGAGAGAGGGAGAGATTAGTAATGGGCAGTGGTGCAGTGCCATTTGTTTGTAGCCTGAGGGAGGGAGGCTACACCCACTTACACCTGCCTCCAGGGTACACTAATTACAGGGGAGAGAACCTTACATACACCTGACTACTCTTCCTTACACCTGCCGGACCAGAGGTGTGCGTCTGTGTGTCTGTTTCAGTGCTTTGTAACCTGATCAAGTCTGTCAGTTTATGGTATACTCTGAAACTTGTGAGGAAAAGAATATAACAAACCAAAGAAGGGAAAAAGAAGAAAAAACTAATCAATTCTCTATGAAACTCTTTACAGCCCAGCATTTCAGTGGGACTTTTTTGTAACCACCTTTTTTTTTTTGCCCTTGGCCAGCTTCCCTTCTTACATAAAAAAAATAAATAAAAACTTAAACCCCGACTTGTATAGGTCTGTGATGGTTACATTTATCAAGACTGCCATTATGTTGTGATACTTGTGGTCAGTAATATATATATAAAGGTCAGGGAGTTCCCCATCACTGGAGCTAAATGTAACCCTCTAGTTGTAGCATATTTCATAGCTACTAGGATAGAAAAGAAAACCCTAATAATAGCCTGAGAATATGCTAAGGATGTACTTTGTAAACACTCCGTCTCCTTCATAAGACTGACCCAACACACTCACACAGACATACACACATACACATAGCATGGAGGAACAAGAATAGTACATTTCCAACAGTACAAATTTGTAGGGAAGCAAAAAATTACCATCAGCAAATGAAAAATAGATACACACTTGTAATGAATCAAATTTCAACACGTGACACAGACAAAACAGTGTTGAAGCTAACTAAAAAGGAATGTGTGGAGACATTATCAAGTGAGCTACATCCTGCTGGAAATGCCCTTTGGGATAAGATAAGAGGCATGCACTCTGGCCTTCTCTCACTCAACACTCATACCCTATTGCTCACACACACACACACACACACACACAGAATAGAAACAGAGATGGAACCACATGAGATTAAGTAAGGTCCTGTAAATCTCAACTAAATAAATACACACACACACATAGGAAACCAAACGAGGGAAATACAATATACAACATATAAACATTACTTGCTACACACCTTAATGAACTGGGCGACATCTGGTGGGAACTGGTGGAAGTGTGCCTTCACATTGTTCTTGAGAATCAATCCGCTGAGAGACCTGGTGGGCTCATCTGCCGGGGTAAAGAGATAAAACGGCGGGTGAGGGGGGCGGGGCACGGCGGGCCTGAGAGTCGGGGGGACGGAACTAACCTGTCGTGCGGCACAGCAGCGGCGGCGGCGACGGCGATGACGGTGATTGTGGTGGTCGGTACGAACGTGGCAAAGTAATGATATAAAGCAAGCCAGAGGTGCTCGGGGAAGTGGAATGGTTAGGAGTGGTGGACAAAATGTAAGGTTCCGTGGATGAAAGCTCTTTAGGGGACTTGTAAGACGTGTCGCTGTGTGTGTGTGTGTGTGTGTGAATGTGTGTGTGTGTGTGTGTGTGTGTGTGTGTGTGTGTGTGTGTGTGTGAGAGTGTGTGAGTGTGCGTGAGTGTGCGCGTGCATGTGTGGTCGTACACAGGTCCATCGCGGCGCACCTACGTGAACGTAAGGCTACGCACGTGTGTGTGTGGAGGAAGCGGAAAAAATAAATAACAAGGATGTGGCAACTCAAAACAAATCAGCCAGGAACAGGGTGGTGGTGGAGGATAAAAATAATAATAATAATAACAATAATAATAATAATAATAATGATAATAATAATAATAATAATAATGGTAACGAACGAAAGCAAAAGACACATCACCGCGTCAGTCCATGCATCGGCGTCAAGGCGTTGGACCCTCGGCCTCCCTGAAGTGCGCCCCTTCCTTCCTTCTTTCCTTCCTGAGGCCTCACTGAGCTGCTGCTACCTGACCTCTACGGCTGCTGCTACCTAGGCCCGGGACTCCCTGCCTTGCTAGGCCCAGGACAGGGCACCTGACGCGGGCCCCTCGCCGAGTAGAGCACACACACATACACACATATACATACATATGTACGAACAGGAGGTACTTAACTGCCTACATATTTACCTTCAGTAGTTAGCTTTGTGAGGACAAATATTAGGTATTTGTTGAAGTCTGTGAATTTGTTGAGCTCTTCTAGTTTCTGAAAAAAGAAAAAAAAAAATCCCATAGTACTACATGGCTTTAACGGCCGGACAGCCACCTTACACCTACACAGGATTAGTGCCTACACACCTGCCTCACACGCACACACACACACACACACACCAACACTCACAGACGAACACACATCAACTGTCATCTTTCATACAGACAAAATAATTGTCTCCTTTACCCCACAAAACAATAGCCACACTTCACACACACACACACATATTCACCTCCAAGTCACCACTCACACACCAACGCCTTGTTACCAAGCTTCGCCAAACACTCGCACACACACCCATACCCACAAGCCGCTGACCCCCGAGTACCCCTCACACCCTCACCCACACCCACTCGACGCTCAGTAACCTCTTTGCAAACTACATCCTTGCAACACTGCTAAGTTCAACATGTTAGTAAGCAATGACAGGCAATAACTACATTTAATCGGTAATCAAGACTGCTCTCCCTACGTTATTCACCGCAGTCATTTCCACGGAACCCTTAGACTAACCAGAAGAGAAACAGGGAGTACTTTTTTTGTATTTAAGAGGACAGAACGTGCCAGCTTGGACGCAGGGCAGCAAATGTCAAATTCTTAGCGACTGATGCTGCTTTGTGACTTCTGACTGTCATCTCCTGTACCCTTAAATAAAAAATAATTTGCCTCACTTTTCTCCAGGCTCAACATAGCCATTTTCACACAGGTATGTAGCTTTTCCTTCAATTTCTAGCCTTGAAATCAATCTTACCTACCAAAATTGATTTTGTACTGTGGTCATTATCTCAGCAGTAAATCTGAAGCTACTGAGATAATGGCCTACAGTAAAAAACTATTTTCAGGAGGTAAAGATGGATTTGAAGGCTAGAAAGTTACATAGTTAAGAATTTCTGTTAATAAGAGCCCAGTTACCTAAGGGCGCCCGTGGGAATGTTCTGGACTGAGACACGATAAATACTGCAGGGAAAGAAGCCTTGGTAATTATTAGTAAGTCATAAAATATTAGCATCACCACCCACACTCTACATACTACGTACTTACACCTTAAAAACTACCATTCAATAACATGAGTAACGGTAACCTGCCTAGTACATAAAACGCAATAAAAACAACATTAAACCTACATAACTACCACTACACTAACTATGGCAGAATAATAACAATAATAACAATAATATATATAAAAAAAGGCACCCCCATGCGTATATACCAGGCGGCCGCACCCCCCCTCCTTTTCTCCCCCTGACCCCACCACGCCTCATATGTATTCCACAACACCACAATGCACCTCCACACACCACTGCCACAACGCCACAACCACCACCACAGTATTAACGAGGCTTCGCTCCAACACACCACCAATCAGGGAGAAAAATGAACAAAAATCAATACACACACACGGTGACCTGTACTCCTTCCTCCTCTCTCTCTCTCTCATTCCCATCACCACCAGCCGCTCTCATCTTCTTCCCCTTTCACTCCTTCCCCGGTCACTTTGTGGTTGTTTTTCACGTTAATATTAATCTACCTGCTGCACGGATTGTTGCACTACTGTGTCCGGGGATTGTGACTCGCGTAGTAATCCTAAAATCTGTGATAACGCGTCTCTGTCTGGATTCCACCCCATGTTTATTCGCCGGTGAGGAGGGACTGAGGGAGAAATGGCGCCACGATCCTCACTCCCCAAGTAGAACAAAGCTTAGTGGATGCTCAAACACTCACATATACCCCCAATAATGTGATAATTCCTAAATTCTTCTATATTAGATTTATTATTTCAGTACTTTCCCTTTCATTAATGGCTTGTAAGGGAAATTAATCCATTGTCACGTAGTAAACTAAAGGTTTAAATTTATATAAACCGCATTAAATTATAAAAAAAACACAGTAAATCACCAAATCTTAAATATTTATTTTGTAATATAATAATCAATTGTTTTTGAAAAGTAGTTAAGGTGAAAATCGATGAAATGCGGAAGCCTGCGACCTTCATCGGGTTCGCATTTGACTAGAAGGGAAAGTTGCTACACGTCGCCTGATTGGACGCTTCGAACACGCACATTCTCCTCTGGGCCAATGGGAGACCGCTTTATATCCTAATATGTTACTTCATTGTGCCCGATGTAAACAAACAGGTGTACAAGACCATTAAATAAATACCGCTATGAATAAATACACAATAAAACATAATAACATTACTCCTGCAAGCACGAGAGGTGGGTGATGCTGCCTCCCCATGAAGTCGAGCGAGTGATGTTTCCTCTTCCTCAGCCTGGAAATCTAATACCCAGAGGAGAAGGACGCATTTTTAAGCCTAACTTGTTCCACGTGGGCCCATAAATTAAGTCAGTTGGGGACTACTGTCTGTATTATAACGCCTATTAGTGCTTACCATTATTAGAGTCTGACTGACTATCATCACTGCCATTTCCACTCGACTAATATGTCATTTCCTCACTTCTTAACACTTATCAGTTACTTTGACACTTATTATATTGGATGCTATTATTTTGCATCGGGTGCGAGTCGGAGATGAATGAAACTACTAAACTCACATTTTCATTTCCATTTTTATTATTTGTAGATCTTATACAGCTTCAGAAACTCATGTGGGTATTATAACAGTGCAGACATTGGCCATTAAAACTGGCAGAGACACCTCAGAACGCCTAACTTCATAGAAGCTGTTTTAGCGAGAGATGACCTAAGAGAATTTATTCTTCCTCCCACACCTATTCTGTCCAACTCCCCAATACAAGAGTTAACCAGTACTCCCATTCCTTAAACCCCTGCCTGCGTTTGTATTGCCAACTTCCTATGACCTGACTGAAGAGGGAGGTTTCAAGATATTTGTCCCTGACTTTTGGACAAGGATTCTTTTATTCCTTCAGGGGACTGGCAATAATAGTGGCCCTTTTTTCGTTGTTTATGTTGACCATGGCTGGCTTCCCCCTCTTACATAAAAAAAGAAGGGGGAAAACTGTGTCGTGTGATCTACCGACTAATACAAACATAGGTTTTTATCATTAATATTGTTGTTGTTGTTCTCATTATCCCTTCCATCATCATTCTAGGAACTGCATAGAATCATATGGCTGATTAAAAAAAAGAAAAAACACGTCGGATAAAAAGGAATCATAGATGCCATCATGTCTTTGGTACTGCGCGACTAACGCCCTGAGGAGATAAGAGATAAATAACGGCATTTTTCCACGCTCCTTCCTCTCTCTCTCTCTCTCTCTCTCTCTCTCTCTCTCTCTCTCTCTCTCTCTCTCTCTCTCTCTCTCTCTTAAATAAATAGTAAGAGGGTGGACGAAGATGTGGTGGTCAGACGGTTAAGATTATACTTGGAGTGGCGCCGAGAGACAAAGGTGGCTTTGTGTGAGAGAGAGAGAGAGAGAGAGAGAGAGAGAGAGAGAGAGAGAGAGAGAGAGAGAGAGAGAGAGAGAGAGAGAGAGAGAGAGAGAGAGACTAAGTTAAGATTTCATCTTATTTCATACCCTATTTTTTTTTATTACATATTTATTGTTTTTTTTTAATCTTGGGAATTTCTGGTCGATCTTTGATTTTTTTCGGAGTCAGTCTTGGGAAATTCTAAATTTGCCACTGGTCACCCTGGTGTCAAGGGCACGTCACAACCATGGGAGAAGTGGAGATCCCTACGTATAGTGGCACAGAGAAAGTTTGAGCGCATCTCATCTCACTTTGAACACTGTGAGGCGTGCTGTGGTGTCGCTCGCTGGCTCTGGCTGTTACTTTGATCATTTATATCATAGGAACATCTGGGCTGGTACATACCTTAATTAATCATTGGTCTCGTGTCTTTGTGTGTAGAACTTAGTGGGGAGAGCAAATGATCAGCAGTGTATTACGTAAATGTAAGCCAGAAACCTTCATCTTGCTAACCTCGTAACTGAGCAAGGATTCTTAGATAACTGAGTAACCATAATGTATTGTACTTTTTCCTCTCCCTCTTTTTCTTCTTCGTGCTCTTTCTCCTCTCCCTTGATCCCCTCTCCTCCATCCTTGCCTCCTTCTCCTTCTTAATGACCTCTTGCTATATTTGGTCACGGCCAAGTATACATATTATGACCACACATGCCTCTTAACCACTGGAGGACGGGTGGGCGGTGATCGCCGCTCGTCTTACATCTTGATGCTATGCGTTATATATATATTTTTTTCCCTTCCAAATGAGTCGCTAAAAGTGCTCAGGACAACTGAGAGAGAGAGAGAGAGAGAGAGAGAGAGAGAGAGAGAGAGAGAGAGAGAGAGAGAGAGAGAGAGAGAGAGAGAGAGAGAGAGAGAGAGAGAGAGAGGAGGTGAGATAGAGA
>CM035201.1:3182677-3194184 GCA_020233015.1 Callinectes sapidus | reverse complement strand
GAAAGACAAACATACAGACAGACAGACAGACAGTCAGACAGTTAGTTAGTCCCCCTGGTGTGCTGTTGCCTCCATTCTGTCCCTCATAAACAAACTGGAGTGGCGGTGAGTGCTGTTCTCCCCAAACTAACCTAACCTAACTTAACCTAACCTAATATGACCTTTTGACCTTCACCTTTAATCCCACGCACGCCTGAAAAGTGTGGCAAGACCTGATATCTCGCTGAGTTTAGGGTGTACACAACATAAGCTAACTGAAGTGGTGGTGACTGCTGTTCTTCTCAATCTAACCTAACCTAATCTAACCTAACATTTCGATCCATACTTTTAATCCCACGTCAAAACCTTCTGATATATTGCTGAGGTTAGGGTGTACACAACATAAGCTAACTGAAGTGGCGGTGACGGTTGTTCTTCTCAATCTAACCTAATCTAATCTAACCTAACATTTCGATCTTTATTTTTAATCCCACGCCAAAATCTTCTGATATCTCACTGAGTTTAGGGTGTACACAACATAAGCTAACTGAAGTGGTGGTGACGGTTGTTCTCCTCAACCTAACCTAATCTAATCTAACCTTTCCATCTTTTCTCTCACGTCAAAACTTCGCTAAAACTTTCTTATGTCTCGCTGAGTTAATGTACACAGCAACATTTCAGGTCACAGTGTAGCGTCGACGTGTTTTAATCTCTCTCTCTCTCTCTCTCTCTCTCTCTCTCTCTCTCTCTCTCTCTCTCTCTCTCTCTCTCTCTCTCTCTCTGGCATTTTAATTATTGTCTTTTCTTTTTCATTTAACGTGAACCTTCTTATCTTGCTCCTACTTCACTTAAGCTAACGTTTCTTTACAGTACTTCGCCTTTTGTTTTTCCTTTCTTTTACATAACGTTTGTATTATTTTTACTCTGTCTTTTCTCTGCTCAGCGCGGACTTCCTTTACGTCACCTGACTTTCCTGGACTTAACTGGGTCTTCTTTCATTTAGCGTGGCACTCTCTTACTTAACTTTCCTACAACAAAGGTACAACACGCCAAATTTTGCAGACGACATGTAATTAGCTGCTGCCGCTGCTGCTGCTGCTGCCGCTGCTGCTGCTGTGTGTGTGTGTGTGTGTCCCCGGTGATCCCCGGCAGTAGCGCGGGTCGTGTCTGGCAGGGCGGCGCCTCCCGTGTCAAGACAAGACAAGTACGTTTCCTTCACTGTAAACAGATTGTAATTAAACCCGGGAAAGTGATTCGTGTTTTCGTGTTAGCTTGACGCACACACACACACACACACACACACACACACACACACACACACACACACACACACACACACACAGCCGAGGTGATGTGTCTGTCTGTCAAACGTCACTCAAAATTTACACTTCAGCTTGTATCGTTGACTTGTGTTTGTCTGGAATGAGATCTAATTTCCCATTGCTTCACGACACCGCTGGATGTGGTCGGTGGTAATTCAACATGTACAACAACACGCTCTCTTGTCTATATCGCAATTACTGTCAAATAATATCACCTGATTCATCACCAGCTAATTTATTCGAATATATAAGTTTGCAGAGCTGAAACATTTTGCAGAATATTTTGCAACACATTTCTGTACCATTCCATGAGCTGGCCATGTGTTCCAGGCTTCCCGTATTGTCTGTGTGAGTGTGTGAGGCTGTCACCTTGTGTGCTCACAGTATGTGTCTGTAGCCCAACCTTGGTCTTGTGTGATCCTCAGGTACACTCTATGTTTAGACACCCTCACACACCGACAGACAGACAGACAGACAGACAGACAGGCTACTCGTTTGGGTGCAGTAAGTTGACTAGCCTCCGGTAATGCTGGAAAGACGATCTGCTGTAACTGAGCGACTCACTTTCACACATCGTCCATCCACACCGCCTTCCTTTGCCTCTCTCGTCAAAGAGCTCCTCTCACTCCCAGGAGTGAGAGGAGCTCTTTGGCTGCACTCCTTACTTCTCTGTGCGATCACTGACCGACCACACATTTGAGTACTAGTATCGTGACGATAGTTTCTGCACTGCGGAATACTGTGTGAGTTTAATCTGTGTCGTGCGTGGGCAACGTTCCCTTAATTCCTTGCCTTAGTGTGCTGTGCTGTGCTGTGCTGTGCTGTGCTGTGCTGTGCTGTGCTGTGCTGCAGTACTGCCGGCCTGCAGTCCTTCAGGCCGTCACGCAGAGGTGCCGCCCCAGGGGAAACAATCCATTTCACTGAGCCTGACAGCATTTGCATAAGTACTCGCACTCTGAACACTTAATTAACTGCACTGCACGGCTGCTTTAACATTCTACATAATTATGATAATAGTCTTGTTCCCAAACAAGGGCAGTGAATGAGGTTAGCGCGAAATATGGGGTAGGCTGAAGGAGTGGCGGAGACCTTGGCGGGGAGAGGGCGGCAGCGTCGTGGGGGAGGGGGTCAGGGAGACGAAGCGGCCTGCCAGTCCTGGCGGCAGCGGCAGCCAACTCAGCTGAGGTCACTGCACACCAGCCACCTCTATGGTGAGTGGCTGGTGGGTAAATAGAGACCAATCTTAACAGTGATTTGTTGGGTTGTGAGCCTTTATAAAGCCTCGTGTGCAGGCTTAGTGTTACCAGGCGGAGTGCCGGGGCGCCTGAGGACGTCACCTGGAGGGCGGGTCGTGGCGGCTTATGCATTATATCCCGGGCTGTCTGTCTGTCAGGTGGTCCCGCGAGACGGAGCGACTCGCCAGGAAGGATAAGTGAAAGGAGCGGCGGTGCAGGATGCCGGACACTCACTGTTGATTTCTGGTGGCGAGTTTCATTAGATAATTTGATTGGATATCCACTAATTTTATCTGGCAATACTTTATGTAGAAAACAGTGTTACCGAATGTTAAAAAGTTTAATTTGTTTACCAGGAAGGCAAGTCTGTGTCAGCGTAAAGCAGCGGTGAAATATGAGGTGCATATTTTTCCAACAGGTTGCGTTCAACTCATGAATACTTAATGCAATTGTCCTTTCAACGCAAGACAGAAATGCAGCTTGTCTTACTTTCTCTCGTTAAGGGACGAACTTGTCTTCACCTCACTGGGAAGACAATTTACGTGCACACAAGCAGAACGTACGATTTACACCAACTCGTGCAGTACATGTAGGATTTCCACACCTGTAGTCTTACGTGCACTAATTTAGGGACATTTGGGTGACAAGAAAGATTACACACACACACACACACACACACACACACACACACACACACACACACACACACACACACACACACACTACACCGTGACTCGTGCAACTTTGTGACTGCTGCCAGTTTACACGTACATAGCCGTAGCGTGTACACATGTGCGGGGATGTATTTTTAGCATCATGATAATAATAATAACAATAGTAGTAATGATAATAATACCAACACCAGGAGGGTGAGCGATGCGTGAGCCACACCTGTACTAACGAGTGTCAGGTAACGCACATTAAAGCTGCGCCGCATTGCCAAACCGAGGAAATGAATAAATGAAATGAAATACAATAGGTGAATGAATCAATGCAAAATAATAGATAGAATAAATAGAAGAACAGAATATAAATAACTGGAGGAATGAATAAATGAATAAATGAATAAATAAATAAATCAGCGAATGAGTGAATGAATGAAAAGAAAAAAAAAAGATAAATAAACAAACCACCAAGTAAATAAATAGCAAGAAAACTGGTCACCTCGTAAAACACACACACACACACACACACACACTCAACACTGGTCGCCTCCGGACATCCCAGCGTAATAAAAAACACTTTGTGAATCATATTACCAAACAAATGACATTCACCGCCTTTATCCCCCAGTAGAAGGGGGATTTTTTTTGTTTGTGTTCCCTTACGTAAGCCTCACCCCCTCCCCCCTCCCCTCACCCTGTGCTTTGATCCCGGAACTCCTGGGGAAAAGTTCAAAGCGAGTGAGGAACGTTGTCATATCATCCCAACTTTAGCGAACCAATTAAAGTGCTAATATGACCTGCTCTGTGTGTGTCTTGAGTGCTGCCGAGAGACCGATCGTGGGGAGGGAGTAGTAGTTTTATTTACTTTTTTCCTTCTTATATTGATCGTATTTTCACGGTTCAGAGCAACAAAAAGGCTGTGAAAAGGCATACTGAAGGTGTTAGTTTCCCCCCAAAATGTCTACTTGATATCAAACTGGTAAGGAAAGTAAAATAAATATGTTCAAATTCAGTTTATGGAAGAAAATGGGACATTCATCTGAGAAAACGGGTGTGAGGGACAACTGAGATAGGAGAAGTGATAGAAAACGGAAGGCGTTAAGGCAAACGGAAACAAGGACTGATGTAGCAACTGGCAGGCTGTGTAGGGGGTCTAATGATCACAATACTGAGCAGCGCAGGTCCTGTAGAATCATGTCTCCTTCACCAATACGAGGCTTCCTGTATCTCATGTTCTCCTTTCATATGTTTCTATTTCCTCTCCCACGTCTCTATGTCATATCCTGTGTAATATTTTCCCATCTTCCTTCTCCTGGTCTTCATCTCCTATTCTGTCGTTATTATGGGTGTTTTTTTGAAGTGTAGGCAAGGGTTGGTGATATAATCCTCATTCACTTTCCTTCTCTGCTCCTAACCTCTTATTTCTTCGTATTTTGAGGTGTGTTTTGAAGTCCAGGGAATGGTTAGCAATATAATCCTCACTTACATCCTTCCTATGTTCCTCGCCTCTTATTCTTCCGTATTATGAGGTGTTTTTTGAAGTACAAAGAATGGTTAGCGTTATAACTTGTCTAGTTGCGTCTTTGTACAATACTTGAGGATAAAATCTGCAACACAGTCTTCAGGAAATATAAATCTATGGAATAAATCAGTCAGTATCTGGTCATGATGTTTGCTGGAGGATAAAATGTGCAGCAGCAGAATTTTCAATTGTAACAGTTAGTTTTTGTGTCACGATATTTACTCTCTGAATAGATTACGTGCAAAACATGGAGGAAACAAGAGAAGGTGTGAGAAAGAAGCAGCAAAGTCAACAACGAGTGTAGATTAAGGTAAACAAAACATGGAGGGAATTAATGCATACCAGGAAAAAGAAAGTGAATCAAACCAACAAGAAATCAGAATAATGAAAAAAAACTAATACATTCTGAAGATAAAATTATGCTAATAAAACAAGAAGAAAGTAAAAAAAAAAAAAAATACCTCGTTTGAATGAGGAAAAGAAACTGAATGAAAAATGAACAAGTAATAACACAATTGTGAAGTCAATAAAGAACCACAATAAAAAAAAACCCACATCGCTGAAGCAAAACAACAACGATAACAATAATAATAAATCAAATGAACAGCACAAAAAAAAAAAAAAAAAAAAAAAAAACAATACTTTGATAACGAATTGCTTCTTTCCAACCATTACCTTTACACTTTATGTCTCCATTCATTCATTCACCTTAGAAGAATCACAAACAAATACCATCTCACCTAACATATATTATACCACCACATCAACTTAATGCTCGTCTATTACTTAACCCCAACACACCTCCCCATCACCCCTGCCTTCGTGTTCCTCAGATCCATCAAACCTGAGACAATGATGTACGCGTGGAAGGTGATTACTGAAATGCATCACTTTGAATTGCTAATGCTAGGCAGGTTATAAGACACGCTTGCAGAGAGGAGAGCCCTTGAGAACTGAGAGGAACGTCTGTTTTTGTAAGTTATAGGCGAGGTGGTGTCTTGAATCAGTCGTCTTGAATTAGGGGAGCCTGAAGAGTTTTTGTGGAGACATCTGTGAAGGAGAGACGCAGTGTTCATAAGTGTGTGAGAAGTAGTAGGGGACGAGGGACGAGAGAGGGAGGAAGCGGCGACGGAAGGGACGATAGGTAAGAAAGAGGAGAGAGAGAGAGTGAGAGACAAAAGAATAAAGACGAGTGAAAGGAATAGATATATGAGAAAATCAGGGAAGTTTGCAAGAAACCATCTGGCCGACACGTGTCAGTCCCTGTATGAAATATAACTATATACATAAACATCCATCATGTCCACTCGATAAATCTGCCACAAGAGATATTGCAAATGAAGGGTAAATATGTGACGGTGAAGTGCACTCTGAAATACGGGAAATGGCAACACGAAATCCAAATCAGTTTGCGGCAAAAGACTACAAAGCGAAGAGCATCACTGGACGAGGAAACACACGCGCCATGTGAAATAGTTGCTGACCCGCAAAGTAATATCCTAACAGTGAAAACAATGAACTGCTGCAATTGATTACCCTGAGTGACGTTTGCGGGAACAAAGCGATGGATTGGACATTAATTAATTTAGCAGCACAGATCAATTACAAATACGCGGGGAACAAAGCAATGCGCGGATACTCATTAATATAATAACATAAATCAAAATAATGATCACTTGCTGAAATAATTACAATGGAAGGAGATTACACAGTACACAGGGTCGTCGATACGTCAAACCCATCTCATCCCTGAAATGGACATGTAAAGCATTGTCCAAATCCGGCCCAGGAACACTGCCGGCATAAATGGAAGGCGGATTAAAGTAAAAGGCTTCCTGAAACACAAATCAAAATACAACAAAAAGGTTATTCCACCGCGACACCATCTGCGTGAGCCTGCCGGGATTTGCAGTGACAGGCGCGCCGGGGAGTGCGAGTGATGTACTAAAGCGGGGAACCATTTTTTTGCGGCGAGTGGCGGCGTGAACAATGGCGGTGGCTCTGTGTGTGTGTGTGTGTGGTGGTATGCGAGATAGCGACTAGTTGTTCATTTGTCAGGGGTTGATTGTAGGGCGTGGGTTGTTCAGATGACAGCAAACATTCTCAGTGTGAGGTACAAATGGGCAGCACTGCTCGGTGAGAGAAAGATAGACGTTGGTCACTGTTGGGAGGAGATGATGGTTCCTGACGCAGGTGGTGATTGGTGTGGATTATCGGGAAGCCGTGCTGAGTGGCAGGCGTTTTGGAAGCAATGTAGGTGTGGATTAGGTGTGCATTCACCTCGCAGCTGGGACCATTGACACCAGCGTGAGGGAGACATGCTGCCCACTGAAGGGAACCTACTTACCATGATCTTCAAATGAGAAGTTCCCTTTGTCTTTGTATGTTTTAATTGTAGTCGTAATGTAACTTGTCATTCTAATCTTGTTTCCTTCAATTGAGTTTGTTGGCGGCCCCCTTGGCAGAGTTACTTTTATGCAGGATTTCTTCTTTTCCTTTACTGATCTTTTTTAAGTTCTTTTTCTGTGCGTGTATCAATTATTGTGCTAATGATGAATAACCACTTCACTCTCTGTAGCTTTTTTTTTCAATTGAATTTGGTGGCAGCATCCTTGGATTAGTGTAGTTATTCTGACACAAGACGTACTCCTTCTCTTTAGTGTTTCAGTTGCAGTGGTGGTGGTTTGTGGCTACTTCACTGTCTACCTTTTCATCCAGTCTTTGATGGTAGTGCCCTTCAGAGAGTTATTTTTGTACTTCACATCTTCTTCCTCCATACTGATCTTCTTTTACGATCTTTTCCCCCAAACTGTCCATCCTGCCTCAAGACAACGACTGACTATAGAAAGTTTTAATGGGGCGTTGAGTGAGAAGTGACTTAGTGGCTGGTAAAGAGAAAGAAGCGAGGCAATCTATTCTGGAAAAGCAGCGGCGACAGTGTGGGTGGAGCCTGAAGCCAGCAACTTGTAAGGCGACTTTGAGGTCTCTCTCTCTTGTGTCCCGGCTGGGTGTCTTTGATGTGCATCCCACCGCTGCCACCAACTGTAAGAGGGCCGGGGGGTGGGAGGGGAGGGCCACACACACAAGGATAACGATGAAACGCTCCGGCTTCTCTTGCGTGCTCTCCAAGTGTGTGAGTTGTTAATAAGTAAAACATGTCACTGGAAACAGGCTGGTAATTACGTGTGTGTGGGAGGGAAAGAGGGAAAGCATTGTATTTTATAGCTATTATGCACTTTTGGTTATTCGTGTCTATGTGTGTGTATGTTCGCTTCGTCTTCCTGGTACTATTTATCATTTCTCATACAAGTTAAAGAAGAGAAAAGAAACGGAAAATCAAATCAAAATCAAGATCCTACATCCACTCATTCTTCCGTCCGTCTGTATTGGCTGTCCATATGTTGGCACGCCTGTCTGTCACGCCTCCCAATTCCCTGGTGGGCAGCTTGTTGGCGGTGACACGGAGGCAATACACGGCTTGAATCAGCGCCACTTCTGCACCAGTCCGGGTTTATTTGGGTGCTGCTGTGCTTGCTTAGTTGGCCCTGTTAGTCACTCGCTGGAAATAGTTGGTGCTTAATTACGGTTTATCTATCTGTTCATTTCATTGCTATTTATTTATTTATTTATTTTTTTTTCTGTAATTCAGTCCCTAAATGATGGTGCTATTCCTTCTTGTTCTTGCTTTTTTATCTGTTTTTTTTTTTCTTCTGGTTCTGTTTTTTCTCTCTTCGCTTTTCTTCTAACTTCATTTCACCTCTCTTTACCTCATTTCCTCTTTTTTCTTTTATTTTCTTTCCTTTTCCTTTGTTTTCTTCTGTTATTTTCTTACTCCTCTCTTCTTTTCTCTTCTCTTCTCTCCTCTTCTTTCCTCTCATCTCCTCTTTTCCCCTCTGCTCTTTTCTTTTCTTCTCTTCTCTTCTCTCTTTTTGTCTTTTCTTCCCTTTTCTTCTCTTCTCTTCTCTTCTCTTTTCTTCTCTTCTCTTCTTTTCTCTTCTCTTGTCTTCTCTTCTCTCCTTTTCTGTTTACTTCCCTTTTCCTCTATTCTTTCCTCTCCTCTCCTCTTCTCTCCTCTCTTTCTCTCTCTTTTATTCACACGTATTTTGCTGAACGTTATTCAGATGAAGCTCGCGGGCCTGGCAGAGCTTCCTGCTACCTAGGGATTTACATTCATTCAGGGAAGTGTGTTGTACATTGCTATGGCGCCAAATTTAAAACATGTTAAAAGTTGTGCATGAAAGCCTTTCTTCAAATATTTACCATGTTTTTAGTCATACTTTGGATGGTTCAGTGTGTGTGTGTGTGTGTGTATGTGTGTGTGTGTGTGTGTGTGTGTGTGTGTGTGCGTGTAGTATTGAAGTGGATACAGGAAGCAGGTCAAGTGTGGGTATGATGGAACAGTATCTATGTTTTTCTCTTCCACATTTAGCAGTGAGGGGGAAAAAGTTCTGATGTAACTATTTTCTTTTTCTTTTTTCCAGCTGGTCAAATTTTTTGTATCTGGCTTAATTTTCTTACTTCCATGTATCAGTGACTTATTATTATTATTATTATTACTATTATTATTATTATTATTATTATTATTATTATTATTATTATTATTATTATTATTATTATTTCATATTTTTCTTAACTCTGCGATTTCATTTCCTTGCTTTTACTTTTTTATTTATGCAGGAATGAGTTAATTTCTTCACTTTTTATGAATCTGACTTAATTTCCTTGCATTTTTATGTGTGAGGTAGATCGGTGAAGAGAGAGAGAGAGAGAGAGAGAGGGGGGGGGGGTGGAAGCTGAAGTAAAAGAATTATTGCTCAAACGTTAAAACGACTCGAAATAAAATATGATAGAAAAAAAGCTCCCGGCAAATTTGGAAAAGTTGGAAAAAAAGCTAACTCACTCTTTTTTTTCCTGTCAGTGTTGCCTTTCAAACGGAACCGGCGCCTCAGTTGGCCTTAATCACTTACGTTGCATTGGTCCGCATTTTTCCCTCTTACATGAAAACAACAACAACAACAGCAGCAACAACAACAACAACAACAACAACAACAACAACAACAACAACAACAACAACAACAACAACAACAACAACATCAACAACAACAACAACAACAACAACTCGCGTCAATGAACTGTAGAGGAAACCAACGCGGTCAGAGGATCAATACATCATGACAGTGAAAGGATTAACCCAACTGATAACTGAGCCCAAGATTGGTATTCGGAAACGCTCTGCTCTTTCAACCACGACTATTTTCCAAGGCCACGGAGATGATTAGCGTGGTTTTCAAGAGTGTTTCTCCAGTTAATAATGTAGAAAACTTGTTAATCTGCCTCTAGAACCATAAAAAACACATAAAAAGAACTTGTGTCTATTTGACTTTTGAAATAGTGGCGGTGAAGCGTTGAACTGTTTAAGTATACGAGGCTAACAGACGGCAGCGTTACTGACAGAAGCTCGGGCATTGACAGTCGATCCATTTTAGTACCGTGACGCGTTTCCTATTTAATCTGCTTACTATTAAGGAATTTATAAAAGCTTCAGACACTTTGAAATTGTACAGACTCTGGCCATTAATCTTCTGACCTTTCTAGACCCTTCCTAATGTCAATAGAATCGTCCAATAATACCCAAGACTCGTGGTAAAAACGTGTCTCAGTACTGAAGGGGTTAAGTGTTACTCCGCACCGATCTTGTGAATATAGAGAGCCTGTACCGATAGAAGCTGGTGGTGCGGATGGTGGTGTGGTGGTGAGGGGGGGCGGTGATGAGGGGGGGGGGGTGGTACGGGCGGTGGTGAGGGCGGGACGTATTGGAACATCTCCAGGCTTGCTTCATTCACAAACACCGGATTTTCCCGCATCAACATTAATGAATAAATTTCCATCTTAACCACAGTAGAGCCAAGCCGAGCCAAGCCGAGTCAAGCCAAGCCGGGTAAGTTAAGCCGCATCTAGAGCACGGCATGATTAGAAGAGTACGCCGCAATCTCTCCACTTAGCAGCTTTTTTTTGTTTTTGAAGTCATTATTGTCCTGTGGCAGTGGTGATGGTGGTGGTGGTGGTCAAGGAATATATGAACAACTCACTGTGTTTATATTCCCTGGAGAACTCTGGAGTACTGGGAAAAAATTAAAGGCGTCAGTTCATAAGAAAAATCTGTATCAAAAGTCCATTGTGCAGTATTGAAAGTTCGCTCGTAGGTGCAAATGTGGCCTGATTCATTCAAAACTAAAAAAAAAAAAATAAAGTGTATCGCTCAAGAAACTATCCGTAAACTTCCTTAATGAGTGTTAACATAATTTTGAGCCACTAACAACAGACACACTTGGCAATTGATGTTCAGGCGTGAATATCAACCAGACAGGAGTGTAAATGTCTTTGCTTGGGTTCTTTGTAAGGGAAAAAAGGCTCTTTCCCTTGTTATTGTGGCAAACAGCTGATTACGTCACTAACAGCCGAGACACGTGACATGTGGCCTTGTAGTACCTCAACCAGTCAGGAATACATATGGAGTCTGTACAAGGAAGATGAGAGTCTCCTTGGTGGCGTGTCCTTCCCAAGTCCTTATTTACCTACTAGCGCCATCAAATTATAAGCTTCAGAACCTTCAATCAGAGACGCTCGAGATAATGAACCACCACCACCACCACCACCACCACCACCAGGCCTGCCAACCCTCGCGAGTCATTCTCAGGGTTACAGGGAACGAAGGAATAGATAGATGGATAGATAGATAGAGAGATAGATAGATAGATAGATAGAGATAGAGAGAGAGAGAGAG
>CM035201.1:3177598-3182657 GCA_020233015.1 Callinectes sapidus | reverse complement strand
TCGCTCTATCTCTCTCTCTCTCTCTCTCTCTCTCTCTCTCTCTCTCTCTCTCTCTCTCTCTCTCTCTCTCTCTCTCTCTCTCTCTCTCTCTCTCTCAGGGTTCAGCGATCATCCTGCATCTTTATTAATGTTTTGTGTAATGATTACTTGCCCTCAGTTCAGTTAAAGCTGCGCGAGACACTGTTAGGCGGAGCGCTTGATGGTGGAGGGCGTTCATGTTGTTGTTGTTGTTGTTGTTGTTGTTGTTGTTGTTGTTGCATACCAGTTAATATAATCCCAGTTAATTTGCCTCAAACAAACAAGAAAACATGATTATCAGTCCCAGCTTAAAAGAAGGACCTGATTTATTTGATGACTTTATTACACAGCGATACCAAACAGTTAGAAAAAGGAAACACACTCATCGGTAGCGGGCCAATAATCCGTGACAATGGGCAGAACCACGAGCTAACTGCCCCAACCACCCAATCACGTCACTTCTAGTAGCGGGGCTGTTACTGTTAGAGCGCCGTGCCTGGGTTTGTTATGGTCTAGTAGAAATTTTCAGCTTTTTTGTTTTCGGAGGGCGTGTTTTGGTTAGGTTAAGTTTGTATTAGATTAGGTCAAGTGAGATTAGATTACGTATTCTGATTAGAGTTAATCCCTTCAGTACTGGGACTCATTTTCATCTTTATTCTGCTTGTTATTTGTCGATTTTCTACAGCTTCAGAAACTCATGTGGGAGAATGAAAATAGTACAGACTGAGGCCATTAATTTCCTGACCTCCTCCTTCCTAGTATCAATAAAATCCCTCAAAACTCGTGGTGAAAATGTGTTCCAGTACTGAAGGGCTAAGATTATAATAGTTTTCTTTTCTTTTTAGGTTAGATTAAGTTAGACTAGGTACTAAAGGAGCTTAAGTTATAATAGTTTATTTTTTTCTTTTTAGGTTAGGTTAAGTTAGATTAGGTACTAAGGGAGATAAGATTATAATAGTTGATTTCTTTTCTTTTTAGGTTAAATTAGATTAGGTAAGGTTAGGCATGGTTACATTGGTCGTTCGCACCTGGTGTTATGGGTACAGAAGGCCCACACTCACCTACTCACGGCTGATGGTGAGGGGAGGCTGGGAATGTATGAACGCCCCTCGCTGTGTCCTCCCTGGAAATTATCTGGTGTGTTTGGGTGGTGAAGGGGGCGAGAGTGGCGCCTCTGCTGCAATACTGTGGCGGGAGGGAAGTGTTGCTTGCGCCCGTCTGAGTGGACCCTGACGCCTTTCAGCAGAATAAAAGGAGGAAAAAAGTAAGTCGTTAGATAAATAAACAGATGAATAAGTAAAAATAAGTAGAATATAGATAGATAAAAACTTGTATGAGTAAGTAATTAGAATAAGTAATGGCAATGGTAGAGAATTAATTTAATTTTACTTTATTTTCCTTCCATTCCACTTACTTATTCTAATGATTTACCGATATAAGTTTTTATCTATCTATACTTTACTTATCTAACTTATTCTATGTTCTATTCTGTTAACTTATTTATTTAACGCTTTAATTTTCCTCCCTCCCTCCTTTTATCCTGCTGAAATTTCCACACACTTGTACATATTGAGTAGCGCTTCCTGGACACCTCGCATCATCATCATCATCATCATCCCGGCAGACGGTGTGAGTTCCCCCCCAGTCTGGCTCGTCTCCAAGGGGCGACCTGAGGACCTAAAGAGGTGTCTCCAGAACTCCTCCAACTTTCCCCGTGTTAACTTATGGACCATTCACTATCGCAGATCTAATTTGCTATCATTTCAACACCGCCTCTCCTCCTCAGCTTCGTATCCTTCTTGTCGGCGCTTCAGCTGCACAAGATAAGCTAATAATCACCTTGTTTTATTTCCTTTTTAGTTCAGGTGATTTTAGTTGCTCGTGCTTGTTGTGTTTAGGTTGTCCATTTTAAGATAGTGTTATTCATCACCAGTTGTGTTATTGGCTAGTGAGTGAGTCTTCAATTACCTCGCTATTATCTGCATTTGTTGCTGGTGCTGGTGTTGCTAGTGTTGGTGGTACTGGTGGTGGTGGTGGTGATGGTGGTAATGACGGTGTTGTTGTTGTTGCTGGTGGTGGTGGTGCTGTAGTTGCTGGTGTTGTTAGTGTTAGTGCAGCACGTGTATTCCTGAAGACTTTGAAGATGCACTCAACATTCCTGGCCTCTGTCTCACCCTAATTGCATGTGCTCACTCACGCACCACTTCTTCACGCGGTACAATCAGGCTCTCTTCCTCATCCTCTCAGTCTCAGCTCACCGTCGCACTGCACTCGCCTCCTGTCATTCACGTCAAGCACTTCCTACTCCTCCTGACCTGACAACCCCCCCCCTCCCCCTCCCCCTCCCCCCCGCCCCCCTCCCTGCCACCTGCTGCAAGAGAATCTCCACTTAAGCTCGTATTCTTAAACACTTCCGTGCTTCACCTCCACTATTTCAAAAGGACTTATTCATGTGATTTTTATGATTTATGTGATTTATGTGACCTTTTTTTTAGGGTATTTTTATGGTTATAGAGGCAGAGTGACAAGATTTCTACATTATTAACTGAGAAACACACCTGAAAATCCTGCTAATAATTTCTGTGGCCTTGGAAAATTGTCGTGGTGAGAGAGAGGGAGAGAGAGAGAGAGAGCAAAGCGTTTCTGAATACCGACCTTACTTTCACTTACTTCCACTTAATTCTACTTATTTCATTTCTGTTCTTCCCCGTTCACTTTTTGAATGGCAGACCAGTGTAACCCTTTCATCTGTTTCACTCGTAAGTTTTGAAATGCCTGGCTCTTCTTTTGTAATTTGATTTTTCTTGAGCCTCAGTTTTATTTTCGAGGGGAGACAAAAAAATATAGTGTGACTCGAAAATAGAAAGTGAAAGTAACCTCTCTCTCTCTCTCTCTCTCTTTTTTTTGTTGTTTTCTTTTTTTTCTTTCTTTTTTTAGTCCTCGTCCAGTTCCTCTCCTCCTTTTATTCTATTTCTTTATTTTGATTATTTTTGTTGCAGGGTGTGGCGGAAGCAGCAGTGTTAGCGAGGATTTTTTTTGCTCCTCATGTGTTTTGCATTCTCTCCACTGGCTCATTTTCATGCTAAAAAGGTAACAGTGGTAGCCGCGTGACGAGCCAAAATACTTGATGCAAACAGGGTGCTTCTTTCCGGTAACCTCCCCCTACCCCCCCCCCGTCTCTCTCTCACACACACACATACACACGGTAAGTCTTTAACAAACCTATTTATCTTTTAGCTATTTCCCTTTTTTATTATTATTGAAATGCATAACAAGCATCCGAATCGTCTTTTTTTGTGACCTCATGACGGTGAATTATTTAGCGAAGCATCCGAGGCAGCCCGTGTAAAATATTCATGGTGCAAAAAAGAGTCGTTAACAAACCTGGTAAGAACTGCTGGGGATAACAAGGCCGCTGATTGGTCGTGCTGCCTCCGATAAAATGCTGCCGTTCTTTGGTCTGCCATTTCCTTCACGTTTCCGGTGCACAAACTTAAAAACAACAACAGCAACAACAACAATAATAATAACAACAACGACAGAAACCAAAATATAGATTAAAACAATAAACTGGTTGCATCCAACTGGCGCACCACACACACACACACGCACACACACACACACACACACACACACACACACACACACACACACACACACACACGCACACAAATGTACCGCAGTACTGAAAGGTTTAAAAGGTTATTAATTGAACTAATTAATATTGAATACTTTAGGTGAAGTACTTTTTCTTTGAACGTGAAACAGAGAGTACGATAACAAATCAAAGGCAGCTATAAAAAAATAGGAACACAAAATTGAAACCAGTACTATCAACCGCTTTGGATTTTCCCATTAAAAAGCCACAACTACTTTCAAAGGCCACAGAAATTATAAATCAGGTTGGCAGGTGTTTTTTCTCATTCCCTGGTGTACAAACCTTCCCGAACCGTCACCACAATCACGGAAACATCCTCGAAAACCACGCCAACTTCCACTAGAACATGTCGGAACTTGTCGAGATGAGAAGCCTGCAAGTTTCAACACAATGAGCCGAGAAGAAGACAAATCATAAAGTTAACTATTCCACTTTCTGTCCAACTGGCTAATGCAAGAGTTAACTAGTACTCTCAATCATTCATTCCTTTCTCTGGTAAACTCTGGAACTCCCTGCCTGCTTCTGTGTTTCTATCTTCCCATGACTTACTGAAGAGGAACGTTTCAAGACATTTATCCTTGTGTTTTGGCTAATTCTGTGGACCTACAAGGGGACTGGCAAATTAGTGGGTTTTATTTTCATTATTTTTGTTACCCTCGGCCAGCTTCCCCTTCTGACATAAAAAAAACTGCACTTCAGGTTAGGTTAGACAATTCATCAACAAGTGTCTCGATGTTATTCCATTATTTCTTTCTCACTGGAGCTCAGAGTTTTATTCGCGTGTTGACAACTTTACCAATATTTTTTTATATATATATTTTGTAGCGTTTTCAGCATTATATACCTGTCCGATGATTCACTCCCCCTCACCTGAGATTAAATGATACGTGAAGAGATGATACCGAGCGCTGAGGTACACACACACACACACACACACACACACACACAGAGAGAGAGAGAGAGAGAGAGAGAGAGAGAGAGAGAGAGAGAGAGAGAGAGAGAGAGAGAGAGAGAGAGAGAGAGAGAGAGAGGAGAGAGAGAGAGAGAAGAATGAGAGGAGAGGAGAGGAGCTCGGAGTCGAGAGACGAGAGAGAGGGGGGGGGGGGGTGAGGGTTCTCTCGTTATGAAAAGCTTTGTGAAATTACGTATATCATATCACACACTTTTCCTTTCCGCCCACCACTGAGGCGAGGCTGTGTGGGCGTGCCGTGCTGGGCGAGGATGGTGGTGGTGGCGGTGGTGGTGGTGGTGAATGTTCCATCTGGTGTTTACTTGAGGCACACGAGTCGTAAAGAAATTATGTTGTGTATACTGCAGTTGTGGTAGAATATTGCTGAATGATAACAATAAGGATGGTGATAGTAATGACAATGATGATGATGA
>CM035201.1:3167598-3175098 GCA_020233015.1 Callinectes sapidus | reverse complement strand
GAAGGAGAGAGAGAGAGAGATGGAGACGTTAATGCACTGAGTCTTGGGAGGATAGACACGCGTATGTGGGGGGGGGGGGGGTTGGAGGCTCAGATGACCAATGAAGACAGAAAACTCAGCGAAAATAGAGACAAAACAAGGAAAGCGACGAGGCGTGAGAGATTGAAGGCAAGCAATTAACCTTTTGATTCCTGTGGCTTCTCCTCCAGGTTGATGAAATGGTTGGGGCGAGTTTGGCGGCTCATTGCGAAACACACACAGCCGCCAAAGGGAATGATTGGGCCGGCACAGACTTTTAGCCTCTGTAGTGGTATTTTGGCGCGGTAAAATCCAGTCGCTTATTTCCATGGAGCAAGTGACACTCTCATTAGAAGGCAAAGGAGGAAGTGAGTGGAGCACATAGAGAGGTGTGCGAGTGTTCTGGTTAACGGGGAGTAGTGAGGGAGGCAGTGCAGAACAAGCGTGTTTGAAGGGAAGGCGCGGGAACTGACGGAGGGTGGAGTGGCGCAGAGCTTTAGCGGGCGTGGTGAGTGGTTGGTGTTCGTGCTTGGTGAAATCTCGTTAGGTGAAGTGAAGGAAGTGTCGTATTCTCATTAGCAAGCAAAGAGTTCAGGAATACAAGAGTACCCCCCCTCCCCCCCCCCGACACACACACACATAGGCAGTGCTCGAGTGTACTTCATAAAGGGAAGGAGGAAGGAAGGAGGGAGAGGGAGAGAGGGTGGGAAGGAAGGCAGGGCGGAACTGGCGTTGGTGATGCAGAATACTTCACTTCACACAGATGGCTTAGCGAGAAGTGAGGTGTGAAGTGAAGTGAAGTGAAGTGAAGGGAAGGGACGGCAAGTGGTGATTCAGGGAGTAATAATTAATAAGATGAGCGTCGTATTTACATGAAACTTTAACCATTAGTTTTGATTAGTTGTGATTAGATGATTCTATTAACAGTAACAAGATTTTAGAGATGGTCAGAAGATTAATGGCCTAAAGTCTGTACTATTTTGATCCCCCACATAAGTTTCTGGAGTTGTGTAGAATCGATAAATAGTAAACAAAATAAATATAGAAATGCGTCATGGTATTGAAGGGGTTAATGAGCACAGGATGAAGTGGCACTCTGGCTGTTGAGGGTTGTGGAGCGAGGCATGTAAGAGTATAACTAATAGGAAATAAATGGTGTGTGAAGTGTTTGATATAATGCCAAGAGTTAAGGCATTTCAATGGTATCCCGGTGATGTTGAAGTGAGAATGTAAGGTATTGTACGTTCCGATAGAGAAGACAGTTTTGTTTTTGTAATGATATCTTTCCCTTGATGTTAGATAAAGCGTTACTCGTTATAGCCAGCATTGTAAGTCTGGCGATATTTGTTCCTTATCCATATTTTTTAATTAGTTAGTGTCTGGTTAGGTTATAGTTAGAAAAGAAGTACTCCTGAATAACTACAGACAATTGTGTTCTTCCATACCATTGAGATTCAAGAGAAAATAAAAAGTGAGACATTTTTCAAGCAGTGCACAGTTCTATTAAACAAGGTGGAGTCAAAAGCTTTCCGTGTCATCGCCTCCCCTCCGTGAACTGTCTAACTTTGGTGTAATGACGCGCCTCGTGACGAGAGGGCGTCTGTTAAATGGCGATGAAAAATGCAGTCACCGGCACAGATGTGTGGGAGGGCGCAGGGCTCATGAGGGAAGGTTTTTAAATAATGAAAATCTATACTCGTGTTACTATTAGAGATTGCGCTGTCTGTCTGTCTGTCTGTCAGTGTGTCTGTCTGTGTGTCTGTCTGTGTGTCTTTCTGTCTGCCTCGAGTCTTCCCAAAGAGGAAACCCAGTTTGCAGACAAAACAACAAAGCGATTCGGTCAATAACTCCCCAAGAATAATGAGATTTCAAAAACATTCCGATTCTATTAAACTTTACCAGCAAAAGGCAACAATTCGAGAGGCAGAGGAAGGAGAGCGGGACTGTTAGACGAGTTCCCCGCGATATATATTGCCCTAAAAACTAATCGTGTGTTTTCTGCCACCAGAGCTTGCCGGGCACAATAATTTCGGTTCTTTTCCTTCAGTACATTTCATGGAGCGCCGCCACATGCTATTATCGGTGAAATCTGTTGATAAATCTCATGCATCTTAACTCCCAGCAGGATTCGAAAAGCCTCCGGGACAGGCGCCACAGCTCAGCCTGAAAGGAACCCCGAGATAAAGGTGCACAGAAACGGATAGCATTTGTAGGAAGGCAATTTGGGAAGAAATAATTTTGTGTCAGACGCCATCGGAGACTTTTGAAATGCTTTAGGCGATGGTAAAGAATTCGCCGAACTTATTAAAGGGAGGTTAGGGATACTCTGTTAAAAGTTACATTGCCGGCAGACTGTGTGTGTTAGTGGTGAAGACTGACTGTACGTATGGATAGTAAGGATAGATTGGCACTTTTAGAGACCTCAGTGAAACAAGACTAATTATGCGTCAGGAATCTCTCTCTCTCTCGAAAAAAAAAAAAAAAAAAAGAACTGTAAGAGTCATGACAAATGTATCGGTGGATAAAATGACTCAGAATTTTACATCTTTAGTCTTTTGTTGGGAAATAATGGTGCAAAAAATGTTTTATTTAGTCAGCGTGCAGGCGTGTGGGGGATTGGTGAACCGTGAGTGTGTGTTCCGCGGTGCCTACCCACCAGCTGACTGACTCCCTCTGCTGTAGTCCTTAGTGTGTTTGCTGTTTGCTTACTAAAGTGCCTCATCAAGTCATGTAATTTCCTATATTTCATCATAACACACACACACACACACCTTTGCCTCAGCGTACCACCAATGAAGGTTAGCCTAATAACGCCCCGTATGAGTCAAGTAGTGTCGCGGTGATTCATGTGTTTTGAGGCATCTCAGCTTAACTTCTGCAACATATAATTCGTACATTATGTAAAGCATGTGTCATAAGAATACTGGTAGGCGTGTGTAGCATCTATAGTGGAAATAACTGAATACATGAACACCAGCAGGGAGGCGGAGGAATACAGAATGGTCAAGGCCAGTGCCCGGGCAGACGCCGAGAGGGGAGGTCAGTGTGGTTGCCTCTCGTGGTGTGGAGGAGAGTAGAGGCTCATTTCGCCATAGTATGCATGTAAGATTCTCAGTCTACCTTAACTGAAAGCTAGGATAATGTTTTGTTCATCATGCTGAATACGTATGTGGCATTACTGTTATACTTGTTACTGATTTAACAGACAAAAACCCCGACAGCTGGACACCGTCACTCCTGGGGGTGGCGGTACCATCATGGCGCCGCTGATCTTGCTGCCGCTCTGCTGACTGAAGTGTTGGGTTTGACGGACATAAGTTTTAGTGACTCAATGCTGGCAATGTGGAGCTGCTGAATGCTTCGTTGCTCTCCACTCCGCGATTTGAAAGGTAAGGCTCTTCTGTCTTCTTGTGTTCCAGGGCATCACGCTGCTGTGTTTGGAAAGTTACGCTGGTTACACGTCACTGCTTTCATGGTGGAGGATTGGCATGATGCAGGCAGACCACGTGCTGTGAATGTGGTCTTTAATTATTCGCTGTTAGTTGCCGGGCATGACTTGTAGTGACGTCTGTAGAGAGCGAGAGGCGTCCTGCTGAGTGGTGCGGCAGGACACGGAGCTTCAGTCTTGCAAGCGAAGCACTGTCACACTTTGCAGGGGCTATCAATTGTCGGTAAAATTGCAGTTTCAACCAATATCCCCAATCTCTATCAACACCCCCCTAACCCCTCAAGCAAGGTTGGGGGACTGTGGGGAATCGGGGGTTTTGGGGGGGGGAAGCATATTTGAGTGTTATATGGACTTTGAAAATTTAGGGAAATTCCCTAAATCTAGGGAAATTTCCCTAAATGTAGGGAAATTTCCCTGGATTTAAGGAAATATCCCTACGCAAACCTAACCAACTCCCCCCAGTGAAAGGCCAAAAAATGAGTCCAAACCACCTAACCTAACCTAACCTAACCTAACCTAACCTGGAACGCCCCCCAATTCTACCCTCACATCCATATAAGTTGGAGTAAATTGAGTAACTATTCTACCCTAACCCAACTAACCGTAAAGTGGCACTGCTTCCTCTTCTTTTTGCCGAGAGCACGGTATCGCCCACAGTACCACTGGTGTCTGTCCTCCCGGAGTTTGCAAGGTGAGTTGCAGTTGGGGCACTGCGCTGACTTCGGCAAAACCCCGTGGTCACGAAGAAATTCGTTTGCAGCACTGGACTGTTCAAAGTACTTTGAAATACACCGAAAGTAGCTTAAACTACAGCCTGAACAGGTGTCTTGTACGGTAGCCATGGTGTAAGTGACGGCCTCCACCACAGTGGACTCGCCCCATCCTCGTGTCCAAAAACGTGCCCATCTGTGATTGGCAGGTGAACAGGTGTATTTTGTTGATTGGCAGTGGATAACCTCACGTGTATGCTTCCGTCACGAAACGTCACGAAACGTCATCAACCTACGAGACATCATAACCCGTGAGTGACGTCACACGCATGCGCAGCATTGATAACACACACACGAACACACGCAGTGTTATGTTTATCCACGGAGAGGGAAGCGTCTCTCCGGACTTAGAAAATTTTCGACCGCACCATATTTACGGACCTATAACGGCGTTATTACTATCGACCGCCAGATAACTTGGGTATAGAAATGCTCCTAACAGTGCAATATAGACGTTCAGATGGTAAATTATGACGTGGGGGATATTGGTTGAAACTGCAATTATACCCAATTGTCTCTTAGATGCTCTGGACATTGTTGTGATCTCTCGGAACTCCCTCGAGGCACACGATTTCTATAAGCCTCAAAAATAGAAATAGTAAAGGAGGTAGATTTTGTAGCCGTTTATTTAATTCGGAAATGATTTTAAAAAGATTTTATACGTTTTTTAATGCATTTATCAGCCGTCTTTATCGCAAATCATTACTGCTCATAGGGGATCGACCGCCGCGTGGCGGGATGCCAATGCTGCATGTTTTCGATAAACTATATAAAAACTCCTAAATGGTTTGCCTCTATTCAGAATGACGTAAAAATAAAACGTTGTTTAATACAAATATAAATATAATGAGCGAATACCTTGCCCAACTGAAAAACAAATTAGATAATAAAATCAACTTGGTTAAAGCCACAGTATGGTAAAAAGAACCATTGTCCGAGGCTGCATTCACTGGCAGGATTAGGTTAGTGTGTGTGTCGGCGTGGCCATGCATAGTGGTGGTGGCGGTGGTGGTGTGGAATGGCAGACGGTAGTTAGAATCTTGTCTGGGGCAACGCGGTGTTATTGTAAAAACTATCAATATTTTCGCAACCTGATACCCGCTTTGAGTTACCGGCGGAGGCGCGCCATTATTCTTGCTCGTTGTTTTATTTCGTCGCTTTTCATTTCGGCTGAAGGCGTGGCGAGGCCTGTGGAGACTGTGGCTGAGGCTGTGGCCGTGAGTGAGTGGCTGGGGCTGCGGCACAATGGCGCGGCGCAGGTGGATCAGCCCTTCATTAAGCCCTCAATAAGCTGCGGCCGAGACTGAATGGCCGGCCCGTCTGTCTCGGCGCTAATTAGACCGTTGTGCCAAGAAGCTGTACCCTCTCCCCCCTCTCCCCCCTCTACCTGCCTCTCCCACATCTCTCACCTACTCCCTCTCCCCTCCTCCTGTCTTCCACCTCCACCTCCACCCCCCCACCACTACCTGAGTGTGAGTTACTTGGTCGTAAAGCTTCGAGACTCGGTGATTCATTGAGGTTTTCAAGGGCGGCACTTCCTCCTTCATTGGCTTTGTTGGAGCCGCGTGTTTTCCCTCGACGCGTCTTGCATTGTTGGGAATAGCCGGGATACACAATATTTTTTCCGGGTGTTCATAAAATTCAGCGAGATAATGATTCGAGTTGAAAGTGAAGGATTTAATGCACTGGAGATAAGGGCGTTTATTATTTTATTCCCATTTTTTTCGCGCCAGGCTTGCTGAAATATATCGTCTGTGATAATAATCTCTTAATTTCCATATTTTATTTAATAATTCATACAAACCCACTCGAATTCGCAGCGTGGAATGTGTTTTTCCAGTCGTGCTGTTAGTGCATTACGAGTGTGCTGCGGGGCCTGGGGGGCCTGTGGGGGGGGCTGGCCGGGACTGAAGGCTGGGGTCTGGTGGGGGGAGGGAGGGAGGGAGGGGAGGGGCGAGGACTGTCAAGGGCAATGACGTAATTACTATTCACGTCGTTTTATTGAGGAACAAAGGAAGAGCGAGTCTAATTGCATATATCACGCTGCAGGAAAGGCGTCCATTCACTCGGTACCGCCGCCACCACCACCACCACCACCACTATCAACACTCCCTTACCACCACCACCATAACCATTACTACTACCCTACCACCACCATCAACCCTCTACCATCACCACCACTTTCACTACCGTACCACCACTACCACTATCACCATCAGTACCCTTCCATTACCACCCTATACACCACCACCACCACCACCACCATCATCCCTATACCCTTACCATCCTCACTACTCTCAATCGTGCAGCGTTGCCATCTACACCACCTCTCCTCCCACTTGCCATCCATACCACCGTCATTGTTGCCATCCTCACCACCTTTGCCCTTCCGCTCACCACCACCACCACCACCACCACCACCACCACAGCCACAGCCCTCAGCCGCCGCCTCTCCCCTCCTGGATTATGGCGGTGAGCAAGTTTATGTCCACGTAAATAATCTATGTGTTTAGATACTCCAGAACATTTGCTTATTTGTTGCACACCGCGGGGTCGTGTTGGCAGAGGTGAATGCGTGTGCGTGTGCGTGCGTGCGTGTATGTGCGTGTGTGTGTGTGTGTGTGTGTTGGTTCGAGATACAAGTGGCCCGCCTGCACAGTTCCGCGTTCACACATTCACTTAACCACTTTACTGCATCTAATTTCACCCTCGCTTGACTTTTATAGGGGAAATAAATAGAGATATTGTCGCTTCGTGGATATCAAAGTGTGGGGAATTTTTTTTTCTCTCCTCACCCCCCCCCCTTCCCCCCCCGCCGAGGTGATATATGCAAATCATGTTGTGGGGGACAGTTGCCACGGAGTGATTTAATTTGTGGTGGTTGGGATGATATTAGTTAGTTAATTACATCGTGGTTAGTTTGGTTGGAGGAGGGTCATGGGGGGGGCCATGAGGGAAACTGTGAGGGCCATGGGGGAGACTGTGAGGGCCATGTGTCAGTGCTCGTTTACAGGTGCACTACCGTCAAGGGGGTGATGCTGTGAGGGGGGGGGGGGAGGAGGGCAGCGTGTCAGTAGCAGGAGTGTGATGTTTTGACGTGGCGAAACTTGCTGTTATGCTCACCAGATGGAGTTTAGCCTCTGTTTGGTCGTGTAGTGTAGCAGTGGGAGATCGGTCTCTCTCTCTCTCTCTCTCTCTCTCTCTCTCTCTCTCTCTCTCTCTCTCTCTCTCTCTCTCTCTCTCTCTCTCTATATCTCTCTCTCT
>CM035201.1:3149718-3167498 GCA_020233015.1 Callinectes sapidus | reverse complement strand
ATATATCAGAAGGTTTTGACGTGGGATTAAAAGTATGGATCGAAATGTTAGGTTAGATTAGGTTAGGTTAGATTGAGAAGAACAGCAGTCACCACCAATTCAGTTAGCTTATGTTGTGTACACCCTAAACTCAGCGAGATATCAGGTCTCGCCACAGTTTTCAGGCGTGCGTGGGATTAAAGGTGAAGGTCAGAAGGTCATATTAGGTTAGGTTAAGTTAGGTTAGGTTAGTTTAGGGAGAACAGCACTCACCGCCACTCCAGTTTGTTTATGAGGGACAGAATGGAGGCAACAGCACACCAGGGGGACTAACTAACTGTCTGTCTGTCTGTATGTCTGTCTGTTTGTCTTTCTCACTTGTTTATGCATGTGGATTGTTGCCTGTGTGTGTTTGTGTGTTGGTCTGCTTGTTATTATGTTGTGGTCTGCTTTTCTGTTTGTTTTGTCTCTTTTTTTTTGTCTATCTCTCTATCTGGTTGTTGTTTTTTTGTCTGTTAACTTCTCTCTCTCTCTCTCTCTCTCTCTCTCTCTCTCTCTCTCTCTCTCTCTCTCTCTCGCTCTCTCTCTCGCTCTCGCTCTCTCTCTCTCTCTCTCTCTCTCTCTCTCTCTCTCTCTCTCTCTCTCTCTCTCTCTCTCTCTCTCTCTCTCTCTCTGATAATGCCATAAATCCAAAAGTTTTCAAAGAATATAAAAAATATCCAGTGAGTGGGCCAAGTATTGCTGCTCACCCCAGACCCAACCTCATCACTCACCCCTTCACTCCTCCTCCTCCTCCTCCTCCTCCTCCTCCTCCTCCTCCTTACTCCTGCACATTTCACACTCCTCCCTTGGCCTCCACACTTCACTCCTCTTCCACACACACACACACACACACACACACACACACACACACACACACACCCACCCACACTCGTCCTCTTCTCCTAAACATCTCTCTCTTCCACCATCACATCTCGTATCATCTTCTCTTCCTAGTTGTATTTTTCTTATCTCCTTTTTTATCTGTATTCCCTCCCTCCTCCTCCTTCTCCTCCTGATCTCCTTCTCTTCACTGCTTTCTCTCTCTCTGTCTCTCTCTCCCATATCTCTTGTCCTCCTCCACAGAATTCCAAGGCCTCATATCTTATCATTTTCTTCATAATATTTTCATCGTTCATTTTGGCTTGCGTGTTCCTCATCACCTATTCATTATCTTGACCTCCTCCTGTCTTCTCCTGCCCTCTTCCTCATCTTGTCCTCCTGCTTTGCTTCTCGGTTTTGTCTTCTTCTTCTCCTTCTCTATCTATTTCTTCGTAGGTTTTCTTAGTTATCTGTATTTATTCTTATCTGTTCATATATACTTGCTTATCTATTTTATCCTCGCATTTTTCTTTTTTGTATACTCTTTTCTTTTCCTTTTTTCTTTTCTTTATTCATTCATTCATTGCTTTCTTCTTTCCGTCTTTATTCTGCGAGTATACACAAATCATCTTCCTTTCTCTATTCCTTTCTTTTCTTGTTTTCTCTTCCTGCTTTTCTCTACTATACACATTTCCTCCTTTCTTCCTTCTTTCTATCCTTCCTTCTATAAGCACCTCACCTTTCTTCTTCCTTCCTTTCTCCCTCTCTCTGTACAAGCAGACTTTCCTTCTTTCCTTCCTTTCTTTCTTCTTTCTTTCATTTCTTCCTTCTTTCCATCGTATATACTTCCTTCACCCTCCTTCCTTCTTTCTTTTCTTCCTTCCTTTGTACACTCAAATCTTCCTTCCTTCTTTCCTTCCTTCCTTCATACTTCCCTCCTTCCTCTATACACACCCTGCTTTCCTTACTCCCTTCTTTAACTCCCTCTTTCCCTCCTTCCCTCCTTCCTTCTTTCCTTCGTTTCTCGATACTCGCCTCCCCCTCCTTCCTTCCCAATTTCCTTCTCTCCTTCCTTCCTCCCATCTCCGCGGCATAATCTCATTAGTCTGGCCACACCTGTATCCCGGACACCTTTCATTACCGCCCAGAAATCCATTTGTACTCAGACATGACGCTTCTTATGGGGTGGGGCAGGAGGAGGAGGAGGAGGAGGAGGAGGGGGGTGAGGGGGGAGAGGGTGTGGGGGGGGTGTAGCGGGATGATGGGGATTCAAGGTGATGGGAGAAGACTCGTGTTTGGGTCTTGGGAATTGAAGGAAAGTATTAGGTGTTGTTTGTGTGGGTGTTAGTGAGGTGGTGGTGGGATTTTATCTGATGAGTAGTAGTATTACTGGTGTGTTGTTGCTGCTGCTGCTGTTGTTGTTGTTGTTGTTGTTGTTGTTGTTGTTGTTGTTGTTGTTGTTGTTATCATTGCTTTCGTTGTCATTAGAGACATTGTTGCAAGTATTGCAATGGGGGTCATTACTGTTCTCAGCTCAATATATATATGTATTGAATAGTGATTGTCAGTTAGTACCAAATGACAACATCTGCGGCTCGTCTTGAAATGGGAGAGCAGTGCAGGGCGTGGCTGGGCACGGCTTCTCATCCCATGGCGTCGCTCCCCCCCTGCCGCCCCTGCAAGCCTTCCCTGGCGGCACATGGCGAGGTGCCACGAGGCGCGGGCCACGCCATCGCCGCCCGCTGTGCTGGCTGGCACCGCGGCCTCGTCCTGGCGGTGATGGACTGCTTTATGGCTCGGCTGTGCCTGCAGTGGCGTCAGAGGAGGGCGGCGGCAGCTGACTTTGTTTTTGGTTAAGTTTGACCAAAGCGGAGCACTGCACAGCGGCAGCAGCAGCAGCAGCAGCAGCAGCAGCAGCATTGGTGTGAGGAGGAAATCTTCGGCAGTTCGTTAGACTGTTAAAACAGGTAACTATTTGAAATTCATTTTCTCTCTTTTTTAAGTAACAAAAACGAAAGACGAGGAAGGCAGCCAACCAGAAGACTTTCCTGACTCCTTTCCCAGGAACATGAACATTTTGCCTCACACTGTGTTCCTCTCGCAGACTTCACAACATCTCCTTTGTCAGCCACGGTCAATTCACGCAGTGACTGTGTGTGTGTGTGTGTGTGTGTGTGTGTGTGTGTGTGTGTGGAGGCGTTAGCTGAGGCCTTGGATAACGGAGAGCCAAACAGCGGGGAGGTGAGACAGCTGCCGTTAAAATGAGAGCCAATGGAGCGTGGTTATCAGTGAGGTGGACGCTGCCTCGGGGACTGACTGACTCCACACACCCGCCACTGTCCACACCAGGCTGTCTGTGCCTTTCACGCGCTGCCCCAGACACGCACAGGTGAAAAGCGCGTCTCAAAGGTGCTGCCTCACTTCTGGTTAATTACAGTGACAAAAAAAGTAAATAAATAAATAAAATAAATAACTACCTGCTGCTGCTGCTGCTGCTGCTGCCGCTTAAATGGATCCAGGAAGTGATTTACGACTAAATTATCGGGCTAAGATTTTTTCCTTGCTTCCACAGCTTCCAAAAAATAAATAGACAAATTGGTAAATAACTGAAATAAAAATAAATAAGTAAATTTGAATAGCCAAAGAAAGAGAAAATAAAAAAATTAAAAAAACGGAGAAAGTAACATAGACAGACAAACAGACAGACAGACAGAAACACAGACAGACAGACAAACAAGAAAAACAAACAAACAATAAATAACAAGACAAACAAAAAACAATAAATAAACAAGGAAAAGACACCATCCAAAAGAACATTCTCGGCACAGGCTTCATATCTCAACACATCAGGAGGCTTCAGTTAATGGGTCTTAATGATACGAGTAAGACCACCGGAGGCCCCACACTGGCACAGGACGTCGTTACAGCCCTCACCGCCCCTTCTGAAGCACATGAAAGTCACCAAGTCTGCCCGGCCGAGGCTGAAGGAGGATCATTAAGCGAGTCTCTTCCCCTTCAAGTTAGGATCTGCGAAGAGGAGTCAGCCGTGCAAGGAAATGTCTCAAAATACCACCACCTCCCGTTTTCTTTACGAGCTGCGTCTTCCAGGGTCTTCTTGACGAGGAGAGACTTAGCTGAATCTGATGTCTGATAATCTAGCTTCCCCCCCCTCCCCCACCCCCCACGCCGCTGCAGTAGGAAGGGGTTTATAAATAATTCCTTCATATGTGAGGCTTTTTTTTTTCCTTCAAGATTATGTAAGTAAGTAAGTGTTTATTTTTGTTATTGTTGATGTTACCATGATTACTACTACTACTACTGCTGCTGCTGCTACTACTACTACTACTACTACTACTACTACTACTACTACTACTACTACTACTACTGCTACTACTGCTACTGCTACTGCTGCTGTTACTATTAAAGTCACAAGCAGAAGAGATTAATGTAGCTTGTAATAGTTTATTTTCACCTTTTTTCTATTTTGTTGTTACTTTTCTTTATTTCATCTTCACCTTTATTAATTTCTCCTTGACAGATGCTGGAGACGATGCTCCAATTTTGTCTCAAGAAACATAATGAAGGCGTAGGTATATTAAAGTCGTGTTCCATGCTTCTCAACGGCCATCATGAGAATTATTACAATATTACATCCCTCTCAGCCCAACAGACACAAACCTTTTTTTTCTATTTTATTTCATTCAGGAGAGGAACATTGCACACTTGACAGCGATACACGCCATTACCACCGCTGTTATTAATATTCAGAGAGTTGAGGGAAGTGGATACACGTGGCATTTACTTTACATGAAAAAAGGAGCAATGTAATAAGGTACAATTCGTCTATTTCACTTATCTACTTATAACAAGGAGGACTTATGTAAAAACGTTCGTGTTCAGTAATCAGGGTAGGACAAGGAATGATGGGTTTATATTTAACCATTTCAGTATTAGGACACATTTTTACCACGAGTTTTTGGGTGTGATTAGACGAATTTATTGACATGATAACATAAATACAACATTACACCATTATGCATATTTCTGCCACCTACTTCCTCTAATAACGGAGAAAACAAGCACAAAAAAAAAAAAAAATATTATTGACATTAGGAAGGGTCTATGGACGTGCTGGCGGCCCGGGTTCGAATCCTTGCCAAACCTAATTGTCCAGTGGGGGATGTAGCACCCTCCCGTTAACCCTAGTGGTGCCATATGAGCTAAGCTGTTGCGGCACCTAATTGAATCATTTCCATTTCCATCAGTAGGGTGAGGTTTGGTGCAGCAGTGAGACTCGTGATGCTGTGAGTCCCTCCCTCCCCTCCTGGTGTACACGCGGGCCACACTGGCTGCCCTCCAGGGTTTTAAATTTATCGCTCGCCTCTTTGACTGCGACAAGTTATGGTTCTGTAAAGTTGACTCTTAAGTTTTAAAGTTTGGTTCCGGAACTTTTTTTCATGAGCGTGTCTCCAACTTTTTTATTGTGATTGGTGGTTTGACTTTGTTGTTGTTTATTGAATTGTTTTTTCGTTTGTTTTTTCGTTTAAAGGGTTCACGTCATCCCTTGTTTTCTTTTTGTCAATTTTTTTTCTTTTTTTCTTCGTTTGGGGGTTAATGCACAAATCTGTTTCTTTCTCTATTGATGTCTGTGTGTCCACTTTGCATCACGATCGACAGATTTGCTTTGTTTTGCTTATTTATTCGTTTCTGGAAGATTTGCTCCAAAATATACACCTCTTCCACTCTGTCTGATGCTGAATTAAGTGAAAAAAAAATGTACTGAGAAAATTTTGTACCACCATACATACAGAAACCTTAAGAAGACTGGCCATGTTGACAGAAAATCTTAGGTATGCAACTTTTTTCTTAGACGAGTTTTTATTCTTAAAGTCTACCTTAATCTGAAATCTGTATTGTACCTACTTATCTCATCAACACCTTAAGATTTACCACTGATGAGATAATGGCTAAAATACAACACCAATTTCAAGAGATTAAGATCAATTCCAAGACTAGCAATTCGTCTAAGAAAAACCTACATACTTAAGAACCTCTGTTAACACTGGACCTCTGGATAGTCTGCTGGGATAGAACTGGCATCGCTGGAGGTAATGACTGGTGTTGTGCCACTCACCATCCACGAGCCAAGAGTCACCACCACAGCCCGGCCCACCTCCCTCCCTTCCTGGCGCAGTGAACCATGAACCACCTCTTGAAGCACCACTAAACATTCAGAACGCCACGCCTCTCCACCATCACAACGGTGTAACTATTCCCTTACATGACTACTACATGATGCATAGTGTGGATAAGGATTTAGATACTCTCTCTCTCTCTCTCTCTCTCTGGAAATGACACACGAGGGACATTCAGTAAGTCGTGGTGGGCCAGCCTCCCTGTGTGACCCGCCTGGTGGTAACGAGGCTGATCCAAACCTCCCTTTCCCGGACACTGATCTACATTTTCTTTGTTACCACACAAGTAATATCTCTCTAGAAAGACACTCCTTCTCTCTATGGCTGCACTTTTACATAACCATCGTGTGGGTGTGGGCGTGCGCGTGTGTGTGAATGAAAGAAGGTGCACTATATATCTCCCAGACTAATAAAACAAACACTTTCAGTAAACACCGTCAGTAAGGCATGAGAGCATAAATACAAGATATACAACATTACACCATTATGCATATTGCTGCCACCTACTTCCACTAATAACGGAGAAAACAAGTGCAGAGGAAAAAAAAGAACATGAACGTAATAACCATAATCACCTGTAGCGAGACACTTTACATTAATGACTTCTATTCCAACCAGGTGCTGAGTGTTTAAGATAAAATTGAAACGCTTTAAAAGGAATGCCGGGGTTCTCTCTACCCAAACGTGTTCATGGGAGGGTGAAGAACACGAACCAGCGGAAAATTTTACTCTCTTCATCTTCAGGAGGAAAAGAAACTATAACAGGTATTCAAACCAGGTGTTGTGGGGAGGAGGAGGGGGAGGAGGAGTGTTTAAGACATTATTTAATATTTTCAGGAGACCAAGGCATTGTTATTATCATTATGTAAGGGTAACTAACATATGGTAAGGAAAAACCCTTCTTTCTTCTTTATTTTGAGAAGGAGAGGAGAAGTGGAAAGTAGTGAAGACATTACTAAAAACATTTCAAAAGGCGATTAAAGAACAATGGAAACGTTGTTATGTAGGAATAATTAACATAAGGTAGCGAAAAATTCATATTTCTTCTTTATTTTCAGAGGGATAAGAGAAATACGCGTTTGGAGAAGTATGAAGTATTGAAAACATTTTCTTCTTTGGTAGTTCTTTATTTTTTTTTGTTCAATAATTTTTTTCCACATTTCAGTTCTTTCTTCTTTATTTTCTTTGTCCTTCTTTTTATCTCTTCACATTTATCCACCTGTTCATTGATCTATTTATCTTATTTGCCTCTTCATTCTTTTTCCATCGCCTTTTTCCCTCTGTTCTTCACTTGATCCCTGTTATTCTGCTGCCTCTTGAAGTGTAGCCCAGGATTTTCGTGTCAATATTTGCTTCCCTCTTGATCTGAGCTTAGTTTTTTTAAGATTTGCATTCGTTCCTCACTTCACAAAATCGTGGCAGCTCTGGACATACACACACACTCTCTCTCTCTCTTTGTCTCTATCTCTGTCATCATATCTTTTTTTTTCACTTTATCTATTCTCTCTTCGTTGTTTCCCTGTGCTCTTTCTTTATCCTGCGTTGTCGAGTCTCACAGTTCAGTGCTTCAGTGCAACGTAACCTTGTAGAACTGTAAAGCATAGGAGATGTTCTGTGTTTGTGTATTCTGCATTGGGAATTAGATGTGTTTCTCTCTCTCTCTCTCTCTCTCTCTCTCTCTCTCTCTCTCTCTCTCTCTCTCTCTCTCTCTCTCTCTCTCTCTCTCTCTCTCTCTCTCTCTCTCTTATTCAGTATTCAGTCTTTTTTAGAGAGAAAGAGAAAAAAAAGAGAGAAAGAGAGAGAGTGAGAGAGAGAGAAAGAAAGAGAAAGACTTGCTTCCCTTCCTTCCTTTCCTCCTTCCTTCCTTTTTTTCTTTCCTTCTTTCTTTGCTCGTTCCGTTCTAATTCTTATTTTCTTGCTGTACAAAGCTCAAGGTTATTTCGTGACCTGTGCTTTTTTCCCTCACTTTTTAAGATTTTACTCAACATATTTATTTCATATTTTCTTCTGTTGACATTTGTTATATATTGAGTAATTTCTTATTTCTTTTTTTTTTATAGGGGAGAGGATGAAGAAGATTATCATGTCTTTCTTTGCTCTTTTTATTATTTTTTCTGTTATGATTCTTCTCGTGTTTTCTCCTCCTCTCTCCTCCCCCCCTTACCTCCTCTTCATCTTCATTAACATCCTAATCTAACAGCAGCAGGAATAGTAGTAGTGGTGGTGGTGGTGGTGGTAGTAGTAGTTATCTTAGTCTTTGCCAATCTGGAACCTAAAATTTAGCTGCCGTTTGAAATTGACTCCTGCTCGCTTGCACGTCTTTCCTTTCCTTTACCGGACCACTTACACAACATTACCGGCCTTTGGAAACAAGTGTGTTGTGTGGAGCAAGTGTTCCGCCTCACTGCTGCCCTGCCGAGCCTCTAATTCTCTATTACCTTAACAACACACCCAACTAAGATTACAAGAGCACTGAGTATTCTGAAAGCAGTTCCTTCCAAATAAAGACAAAAATTCAATTCCCTCCCTCGTGTTCCTTGCTTGCTTGCTGCCTCGCCGCTGATCATCCAACATTGATTTCTTATTCGTTTGGTACCAAGAAGCCGCCGCCACTGCCGCCCCCCCGCCGCCGCCATCAAAGCGAGGTGCAATATTCAATTCCGTGTTACCTACAACCCGCCAGCACATGGGCAGAAGGAGCCTCTTGCTGTTCAACCCACAACCCGCGCTACCCACGCCACCTGTGACTGGGAACTGTCTTTGGGAGCGCCAGGCACCGTATTAACAGAGATTATTATGTTTGTAGATATTTTTAGACGAATTTCTAGTATTACAATCTTAACCTCCCGAAATTGGTGTTGTATTGAGTCATTATCTCATCAGCAGCTTCAAATTTACTGTTGATGAGATGATAGCTAAAGCAAAACACCAACTTCGGGAGATTAACACTAGAAATTCCTCCAAGAAAAAGTTACATACATAAGAATCCCTATTAATACGGTGCCAGTACTTTGGTGGACACGTTAATCTTGGCACTACATCTACACGTTGGCACTTCAAGGTCATGTGACGAAGGGGAAGCACACCCAGCCGTGCCGCCACTACACTTCCCCCATCGCCAAGAGCCAGTTTCGTAGCCCGCTGCGTGGCGCTGTTACGGTTCGTGTGTTCCGAGGCTTGCTCCCATCTGGTGCGGGAGACGAGATCCATCAGCCAGCAATTTGAGAGGCAGCGTGGAAGGCAAATGGTGCGCCCTCCACTCCCCGCCTGACCTCCACTCAAGTCCCGCCGCCTCGCTCACCACACATCTGCTCCGGACACGTATCTGCCGCCGCCTCCTGCACTAACCTGATTCCCTCGCCCGTCTTTATGTCATTACTCCTCAGGTAAGTCGGTGTTGTCCGCAAGGTGACCGCATCTCCGCCTCCCATCTCACTGTCACCGCCGCCTTTCTCAACTAATATTACCTCAGTGCATTCGCTAACGTTTCAGTATCGAATCTTCACTTTTCATAGGTTTCAATAATTTTTACGAGTGTTTTGAAGGATATGTTCACGATTGCAGTGGTAGAAATTCTTCTTCACCACCAGTCAACACCACCAGAACCTGACTAATCTACACACCACTCGAAAAAAAAAAAAATAAACTGTTCCAAGGTAAGGAGAGCGCCATACAGTCAAAACACAAACTCCCTATATCTCTTCTCCCTCACATCCACTCCTCTCCTTGCTAACCCAACACTCGAGGACGACGCTTCCTCCCCCCCCCCCACCCCACCCCCCCAAAGTCTGACCAGCAGCAGCCCCGCCACCCACCACCACCACCACCGCCGCGAGGGTCTGGATGAGATGTTAATTCACGGAACCCATCACTCTAGCTAATGGATAACGACATAATCACATTTGTTCCTTTCTACTCAACGCTGCCTCCTTGCCACGCACCTGCTCCGCCCCCCGTCACTGCAATCTGTCCTCGCAGCTGTTCAAGGGGGGAGGGTGGGGGTGTTTTGGGGGTGTTTGAGGGCAGGGGGGAGGGATGCTGAGTAAGTGGGGAAGTTTTTGTTGAGTCAGAGCGAGGTTCAGCCCCCGACTCCTGTGCATCACGGCCGCACTCTGATTAAATTAAAGGTTGACGAGGGAGTTGTTATTGATTATTGGAGAGGACAGAGAGAGAGAGAGAGATGGTTTTGTGTGCGTGTGCGTGTGCGTGTGTGTGTGTGTGTGTGTGTGTGTGTGTGTGGAAATGGATCAGGAGGAATTTCCCAGGCATAGCTTCAGAATTTCCATCACCCATCCCTGCCTCACCTCCTCCTCCTCCTCCTCCTCCTCCTCCTCCTCCCTCGCCCCCTAAACCCCTAACCCCACCCTCCCGCCCCGCCAGGTGGTCACACGGTCCGCTAAATTACTAAAATTCTCTATTACAACGCACAATGGCCTTTAATAATATCGCATGTGCGCGTTACTCATAAAAAACATTGTCACTTCATTTTGGAACTAATATCAACATGTACTGGACGTGTTTCCTGGCAACCCACGGCCCTCCCACACCCCTCGACGCGGCGTGTTGTGTCACCAGACTTTGCTCGGGTGGGGGGTGAGGAGCAGGAGGAGGAGGAGGAGGAGGAGGAGGAGGACGAGGAGGAGAGGGGGGGAGGAGATAGTGGGTGGAGCTAACAAGCATAACTGAAAGTGATACCGTGAGAGAGAGAGAGAGAGAGAGAGAGAGAGAGAGAGAGAGAGAGAGAGAGAGAGAGAGAGAGAGAGAATGTATTGGTGTTTCTGTTTATTTCACGGTCAGTTTACAAGATAATTCAGGAGTTTAGTTGATAAAAGAAATGTGTGGGGTATATGTAAATCTGCAGTCACGTGTGGGCCAGTGCACACACACACACACACACACACACACACACACACACACACACACACACACACACACACACACCACTACCCAATATTACCACTCCAATCCAATTCAGTAGTTAAACATCATCCACAATTATCTTTACTGAACAACTAGTCAGTCCAGCAACTTACTCCACCAGAGACACTATTTTCTATTCACAAACTTCTCCTTTAGTTTGGTTATCTTCTTTATGGACTGGAATCTTACATAAGCATCTTTTTTCTCTCCTGTTTCCAGCCAGTACCACTCAACATGAAAAAAAGAATAGCATTACTAACTCAAGAGATATTCTATTATTCACATTTTTACGTAAAGACACTGAACTGGATTTTGGCAATATATTTGATTCTAATCTTTATGTGCGTATTCAGATAAATATGAAAATGCGTCTCAGTACTGGTCTTAACATAGAAAAGAACAGTATAAACTCATAAGACATTCCATTAGTCACACTTCTACGTAAAAGAAGAAGAAAACACGAAAATTAATCGCATTTGTCATGTTCATTAACTTTTGCTATAATTAAATAACTTTCATGAATTGCAGAGATGAAGTAGTTTGTGAGGCGGCGTGAGGAGGGCGTGGTGGAGGCATTACAGCACCTCTCACGTCCATCCTGTGACTGATTACCTTAAGACTAGTAAAAATGTGTGTCCCGGTACTGAAGGGGTCAATAAAGAAAAAAAAAAAGAACGATGTCTCTTATAAACCTTCATCCTGCATTAATGTTCATCTTCCATCATGTTCATCTTTTGTAAATGTTCACCTTTCACTTAATGTTCCGGCGAGGTCTGCAGAGTACGTGGCCCAACAGACACATACACCAGCTGCCACTTCACTTTATTGCTCTCTCTCTCTCTCTCTCTCTCTCTCTCTCTCTCTCTCTCTCTCTCTCTCTCTCTCTCTCTCTCTCTCTCTTTCTCTCCTACTTCGTAACAGTACGTAGATTCGCTCGTTCGGGTTTCTTATTACGTACTACTTTGTTCCAAGAAACTTTAATTGGTTATATTATTAATTGTGACCATATTTAGCGTAATGGTGGTGGTGGCGGTGGTGGTAGTAGTAGTAGTGGTAGTAGTAGTAGTAGTAGTAGTAGTAGTAGTAGTAGTAGCAGTAATAGTAGTAGTAGTAAAAGTTGTTGTTACACTACTACTACTTCTTCTACTGCTACTACTACTACTACTACTACTACTACTACTACTACTACTACTACTACTACTACTACTTCTAAGACTACAACCGTCATAACCAATACGGGATACCATTAAAACAATCCTTGCACAAAAAAACAGAAAGAAGTAGAAAAGTGAATCAACAACAACAACAACAACAACAACAACAACAACAACAAACCATCCACTCACAACCCCAACCCAACCCAATCAAACCAAACTAAAAAAACAAATAAACAACAACAAAAACAAGCAATCCCTTAAAAAAATCAATAAATAAAAAAAAAACTAACCTAACCTAACCTAACAATGGCAGCATTACGAGGAAAGGAGCATCATTGAGTAGTGTGTAACAAGTCGAAGTAGAGAGTTACAGGAAAGCGCACTGACGGAGGAAGGAAGGAAGGAAAGGGATATTTGCATCAAAGGTTTGTCCCTCGTCTTAATGGCCTCAGCTGGTAGGGTCTTTGGTGCAGGGGAAGGGACAGGGGGGAGTGGGCAGGGGGGAAGGGGTAGAGTAGGAGGGGTGTACAGGGGTGAAATGAGACAGACAAGCTTGAAGGACTCGGGCGCTTCTTTGCTAATTGACGGAGGAAGTGCAGGTAAAGGGTGGACATGGACAGGCGTTGAAATAGGTGGATATTCACGGGACATTTGTACACGGCGTGGAAGTGTTGCATAAACGTGAAAGTGCAGCGCCGCTTTACCACTCTTGTCTAGATTGTCTCCACGGCAAGACAAGGAAGGCTACGTTGTTAAGGAAGGGTGGCTGCTCCTGTGCCCGGCTGAAAGGAGGTTCGGTTAATGGGCTAAAAGGTTCACGTCCTTAACCCCTTCAGTACTGGGATGCATTTTTATCACGAGTTTCTGGGTGTGATTAGAAGATTTTAGTGTTAAGTTAAGATGAGTCTATGGAGGGCGGAAGATTAATGGCCAGAGTCTGTACTGTTCTAATGAGTTTGTGAACAACGTGTAACTCCACTTCCCTTAAAAGCACCATTATGGAGGAGGAGATAGGAGGGGAGGGGAAGGGGTAGTTAGATAGTTAGATAGTTTAATGATTGAGAAAGAAAAATTGAAAAAGAAAAACAAATACACATAAATCATGTCTAAAGTAACAAAGAAAACTATACAAACTAATAATATCTAAGGTAACAAAGAAAATATATAACCTAATAACATCTAAAATAACAAAAGGAAAACTATATAACCTAATAACATCGAAAGTTACAAAGCAAACTCTATAACCCAATAACATCTAAAACAACAACAAAAAATAAAAACTAAATAACCTAACAGCGTCAGCGGTGCACAAGACGGCAAAAGAAAGAAATGTCACTGGTTGAGCTTGGCAAGGAAGGAAGGAGTGAGTGAGTGAGCGAGTGGCTGTGCTGGACTTGGCTTGACTTGGCTTCGCTGTCTGGAGTTTTCATGGACAGTTCCTCTTGGCCACACTTATTTCACGGATGGCCTTGCGGTGCAGTCCCGTGGCGCGATGGTGGCTGGCTGTTCGCTGTCCTTGCTGCTGGGGAGGGCATGGGGGCGGACAGGGGGGGGCAGTGGGGGTGTGTTTCATGCTCCAGTCACCATGGGAGCATCAGCGAGGGAGGTGAACCGTGGCTGCTGGGGAAAAGAAGTGAAGCTAAGCCTGCGTCCGGTCAAAGGTGGTGGTGGTGGCTGGTGTTCTGAGGTAAATGTCAGACTCTTGAAGGGGTGAGGAGTGGGTGAGTGAGAGGACTGTAGGAGAGAGAGAGGTAAAGGGACACTCTCTCTCTCTATCTATATATATCCAGTGAAGATTGATGGATTGATTGTGTTTAGTGTATGATAATGAGGGGCTTTCTTTCGTCTTCTTCTTCTTCTTCTTCTTCTTCTTCTTCTTCTTCTTCTTCCTCTTCTTTGTAATCCGGTGATGTATAAAGCCACGTACATGTTGTGATCTGTGAATTTATGGAGGAGGTCTTTACGTTGCTCAAGTTCTATGCTTCTTCATTTTTTTTCCTTTCTCCCTTTTTTTTCTCCTTTTATGATCCTTCTTCTCTTCCTCTTTTTCCACCTCCTTCATTTTCTCCTCCTCCTTCTTTTTATTTATTTTTTCTCCTCCTCCTGCTTTTTTTTCTTCTTCACCTTCTGCCTCTGCTTTTTTTACCTCTTCTTTCCCTCCTCCTATATTTTCCCCTTCACTTCCTCTCCTCCTTCTTTATACCGATGACCACGCTTCAAATCTCTCCTCCTACACCGGTTTCCATCTGAGAGACAGACACTCCGGCCAAGGGCAACACAAAGACAAATAAACAAAATAACTAAAAAGGTTCCGGTTGATGATGCCAATCGGAAAAGAGAATAGTCCCAAAAGAACATCCAGAATAACTCTCCTTTATCAACCTTTGTGTCTCCTCAGTGTTTCGATCCTTCACCTCCCAGCACAAGTGAGAGGTGTCGAGAAGGAAGAGAGAGAGAGAGAGAGAGAGAGAGAGAGAGTGGGAGAGAGTGAGTGTGTGTTCGTGTGAAATGGAAAGCCAGTGAGCAGTGAGGAATAGGAGTAAGATAACGTTATATGTGACTTGCTTGCTGCTCATCACGACCCCTCACTCAGCATTGGTTCGGCGCATGGGAGTCTTGAGAGAGAGGTGTGTGTGTGTGTGTGCGTGTGTGTGTGTGTGTGTGTGTGTGTGTGTGTGTGTGTGTGTGTGTGTGTGTGTGTGCCAACATTGAAGTCACTCACGGGGAAAGTCAACCAACCACCAGATTTTGCTTTAAACACTGACACGTCGAGCCACTCACTCGCCTCGCCTTTGTGTGACCTCAAGGGAAGGGACGATGATTAAAAAGCTTGCTACTCCTCCTCCTCCAGTGTGTGCGTGCGTGTGTGTGTGCGTGTGATGTGGCAGGGCAGAAAGCCAGACGGATGAAGCAACTTTCTCAATAAGCTGCCTCACTCGCCCAGTCCTAAAAGAGGAGTGGAATATTAAGCAGGTCACGAAGGCCGCCGGGATGAAGAAAGAAAAATATGAAAATGAACACGACGCAGACCAAACTTTCTGTGCTAGTGTGAGGAAAGAGGTGGTGGTGGTGGTGGTGGTGGTGGTGGTGGCAGGGGGGGAAGGGTGGTGGTGGTGGTGGTGGTGGTGAGATGGCCAAGGGAAACTAAGAGACTAAGTAAAGAGTGGTGTGTGTGTGTGTGTGTGTGTGTGTGTGTGTGTGTGTGTGTGTGTGTGTGTGTGTAAAAGTAAATAAGTTAATAAATAAATATATATAAATGAATAAATGAATAAGTTACGAGAGAGAGAGAGAGAGAGAGAGAGAGAGAGAGAGAGAGAGAGAGAGAGAGAGAGAGAGAGAGAGAATCTACGAGAACAAGTTAACAAAGAAATATCACTAGAGAAAAGGAGGAAATGTAAATGTTAGAGAATATTTCAGTCTTACATTCTGAAGTTATTATATACAGACAGACAGACAGACAGACAGACAGACAGACAGACAGATAAATACATCAACAAAATAAACAAGTAAGTGAATAGATAAATAAATGAAAAAAATTAATAATCTTACCGAGCAACCCAAAAGTTTAAAACTCATAGACTAAAACTTTTACCAGAACACACGAGCAACACACACACACACACACACACACACACACACACACACACACACACACACACATACACACACACACACACACAGTTAATCTTCTCCTCCCAGCTTTACATATTCCTCATTCCACGCTGTTCCTGGTCCTGAAGTGTGGCGTTATTTCCTCTCCAATATATATACAAAACACATCATTATAAGCCTCAACATAATGGCATTACCCGCCGCTTTGTGCCTGGTTAATTATGTGAAGGCTAATCTCTCTCTGTGCGGCTATTGGGAGAGTACATTTTTTTCCCAGATAAACACACACTATTAACATTTTTATTAGGATTACAAGATTGAGAGAGAAAGCAGGTTCAATTATAGAGGAAGATTTGCCGGATTGAAAAAGAAAGTAAAGAAAGAAGGAAATATACAGAAACCAAATAGGAGACAGAAAGGTTAGAGAGGATTAAACAGTGTTGGTTGAAATCAGTGTGTGGTGCCGGAAACCCGAACTGTCAGAATAACAAGTCGAGTAAATTGCACACGAATGTAAACACGAAAGGAAATACAAGGGCATATAACCGAGAAAATTAAGCAGAGGCGGTTAAAATCACAGAGGGAATGTGTTGTTGCAGCAAATCTTAACTGTCAAAATAACTACCGGGCTTAACTGGGCCCGAATAGAGATAGAAAATGGGAAATAAGAGAGGGAAAACTGATGAGATATGATAGAGAGGAAGGTTAAGTGTAAGAGAGAGAGTAATTTGATGTGTAGGTAGCTTCAACGAATGTAAATAGAAGGAAAATGGGAAACAGAGAATCGAGAACAGAGATAGGAAATAGGAAATAAGAGAGAGAGAGAATTGACGAGATATAATAAAGAAAAGTTAAGTGTCACAGAGGGTAGTTTGATATGTAGGAAACTTAAACAATCAGAATAACGAATATAAATAGAAAGAAAATGGAAAACAGAAACGAGAAACGAGAAAATAGCTTGCTTAATCAAAATCATAGAGGACGAGAAATTACACGGGAAATATTAATGCAAATAAAGTAATAGAGAAGACAGAAGGAAGATCATATAGACTAAATAAAGCAAATAAAGGAAGAAAGGAAGGAAAGTAGGAATGAATGAATGAATGAATGAATGAATGAATAAATGAAGGAAGGAAGGAAGGAAGGAAGAAAGGAAGGAAGAAAGATCATGTAAAGCAAATAAAGTGATAGAGAAGACAGAAGAAAGATCATATAGACTAAATAAAGCAAATAAGATGAAGAAAGGAAAGAAGGAAGAAGGAAGGAAGGAAGGAAGGAAGGAAGGAAGGGAGATCATGAAAACCAAATAAAGTGAAAGAGAATAATATAATCAGCTCGCCAGAATAACGCAAACCAGGAAACAGAAGGAAGATAAACGAGAAAATCAAACACAGCCAACTGGAATCATGGAGCGGCGGCGAGGGAGGGAGGGAGGGAGGGAGGGAGGGAGTGTTATGCAGCAAACCCCCGGAAATAAGTGAAAGGCAGAGTGAGGCGTGAGGTTCGTGCTGCGTCTCCTTCATAAAGGGACTGAATCACACGTGGGACGGCGCGGCGCAGCACGGATATTGAACTGCCGTGTGTGTGTGTGTGTGTGTGTGTGTGTGTGTGTGTGTGTAAGACTCCTCAAGGCAACAGAAGGCACACTGGTGATCCTCTTTCTTCCCTGCGTGTCTGAGGTTCTGGTCTTGTATCTGGTGAGGTTAGGTGAGGTTAAAAAGGTACAGTAAAGAGATGGTCACCTCAATAGAAAAGCTTATGCCCTTTCACTACTGGGACGCGTTTTCACGAGTTTTGCGGTGTGAATAGACGATTTTGTTGACGTTAAGGAGTGTCTGTGGCGGTCAGAAGATTGATACCCGGAGCTTTGAAGGGAGCTTTGAAAATAAAGTACACATATTTATGGATGGGAACGATAGGTGGAAATGACTGAGGTATGTTTCTTTATGGACTGCCACGTGTAGACTGATAGCTTCCAACAACTCTCCTTCCTTTATTATACTTCTTTCTTTATCTTTTATTTTCTTTATTTTCTTGTACCGTAAGAGTTGCACTA
>CM035201.1:3121001-3133560 GCA_020233015.1 Callinectes sapidus | reverse complement strand
TAAGGAAAAGAAGGACCTGCTGCCAGTTCCCCGCTTCCGTCCCCAGGCTAGACCCAACAGCCACCTTCTCCCCCCGTGCGGCGCCCAAGGCCGTCACGGCCCAGCACAAATTTTGGCCGAAATATCTCAAACTTGATTTAAATTTTTATCAGAATATAAAATCGACGATGGCAAGTGAAAAAACGTGAGTGTTTGCAAAATGTTGAAGATTAAGCTGATCAATGAAACAATGCAAGGCGGCTTCTATCTCTGGGTATTTTGCACTAATTGTGAGTGTAGACTACATGTTTGCTGGCCGTGGATAGGAGCATGTTGCTGTATGGCTGGAGAGTAGCAGTAATCCAGTGGCAGATGCTTGGTTAATAGGGAACTTTAGAACATTAGTCTCTGGATAGCTAGGATGAGTAGACACATGTTTACCTGTCATACAATATATATATATATATATAATATATATTCTTTTATTATTCATTTCTCTCTGTGATATTATAATAGTATATTTATTTGCTGTCTGCATATATATATATATATATAAAGTTTATAGGTTTGGAATTTTTCTTCTTTGGGATCAGTTTAGGCCTAAAATTATACTAAGTTCAGTTTAGGCTTAAAATAATAATAGTAAGTCCTGTTTAGGCCCAAAAAGAAAGTTTAAGGTGAGATTTGCACATAGGTTCTGGGTTGTGCTTTGGGATCAGTTTAGGCCAAAAATTATACTAAGTCCAGTCTAGTAAGTCCTGTTTAGGCCCAAAATATAGTAAGTTTAAGGTGAGATTTGCACATGGATTCTGGGTTGTGGGAGGGTCTTGTCTATCATGTTAAAAAATTCGCTCCTCCGTCCGCTAGGGGGAGCGAGGGTGTTTCTATGTGCAAATCGCAGCTTAAAGATAGTCTAATTTTGGGGATTTTTGTGGTTCCTCCATTGTATTTTTTTGTATTTGTAAGTAGAATTGCTTATTTTCTAAATAAATATATATTTATATGAATAGTTGATTTTTCTTGTTCCAAAGATTTTTTTTTTTCTGATATTTTTTGACAAATAAAAGTCAAAATTAGAAACTAAACATTTATTAAAAGTTCCAACATCTTTTGCATCCAATTGTCGACTTTTATTGGTGGGCCGGACATTGTAAATCTGCGGTTCCTCTTCTGGAGACGACTCCATCCAGACACACTTCCTCGGCAATGCATTGCTGGCACGGCAGGACAGCTCCATCTTGGCGTGTGGCAGTGGTGGTGGTGGCGGTGTCGAGTCGTCCCTGGATTGGTGTTGTCCTGCCGGGCATATCTAGGGCTCGAATTGTTCCGTTCCTGAGGGGTGATGGATGACCAGCAGTGTGCCATTGGGTTGACTCGGTGACCAGCAGTTCCTATACGCAAGGAAAATAATGATAATGGTTTTATTAATGAGTTCTGTTGGGTTTTCTCCAATCATATAGAAAGTTGAGTCATCAGCAAATAGTATGGTGTGGAGTGTGTCGGAAATATTGGTGATATCATTAATGTATAGAAGGAAGAGTATAGGACCCAGTATACTTCCCTGTGGGACACCCAGTTGTACTGGTTTAGTTGTAGATAGTGTATTGCTGAAGACTGTGTACTGCTGTCTGTTATGTAAATAAGATTTGAACCATTCATGAACACATCCTCGGACCCCATAGTGAAACATTTTATCAAGTAGAATACTAGGTTGAACAGTGTTAAAAGCTTTACTGAAATCTATGAAAATTGAAATAATGGACTTGTGGTCATTTAGAGAAGTATAAAGGTCAGTCATAAAAGTGTTAATTGCATCAAAAGTGTTTAATCCAGGTCTGAATCCAAATTGCCTGTTATTTAAAATGTTTCTCTGCTTTAGGAATAATATGAGTTGCTTCTTCATTAGTGTTTCAAATATCTTAGAAAAAGTTGATAGTATAGAGATGGGTCTGTAGTTAGATATATCAGATTTACAACCAGTTTTGTGTATTGGGATTATCTTAGCAAGTTTGAATCTTTCTGGGAAAGTTCCTGATGCAACTGATTGGTTAAAAAGAATAGTGAGGGGTATGGTAAATAGGTCTATGTTTTGTTTAATAATGTGGACAGGTATCTCATCTATGTGTCCTTTCTTGTTTTTGAGGGCGTTTATTGCTTGAATTGTCTCATGGGTGGTCACTGGCGGCACAGCCATAGAGTGAGGATAGTTTCCACTGAGGAATGAAAGGGGGGAACCTTCTGATTGAGGTAATTCATCAGCAAGTTTAGGAGCAATATTTGTAAAGTAAGTATTAAAAGCCTCGGATATGTCATATGGGGAGTTCAAGGTATTATTGTTAAAAATAACTGAGTTTGTTGGTGAGGTTTTTGCTTTATTTGAGTTACTAAGTTCATTTATTGTGTCCCAAATTTTTCTGGTGGTAAGACGAAAGTCGGAAAATTTTTTATGATAGTAATTTTTCTTTGATTGTTTGATCAAATTGGATAGGTAGTTCCTGTACTGCTTATAGATATCAAAATCAATTATTCCTAACTTGTAAGATTTATACAATTGGAACTTCTGATGAATTGCCTTTATAATGCCTTGAGTGATCCATGGTTTTTTAAGTCTTTTAGTTGAGATCAATTTTGTTACTTTAGGGAAAGAAGTGAAATAAATACTATGTATTGTGTCCAAAAATAAATTGCAATTAATGTTGAGATCTTGGTGAGAAAGCAATGAATTCCAGTGTACTGCTGACAGCTTAGTTGTAAATTTTGTACAGTTTTCTTGGTTCTTTAGTCTGAATGATATTTTGTGGTTCTCCGAAGGCTTGTCTAGGGTTGGGAGGTTTAGATACACTGGAAGATGATCACTCAGGGGAAAGAGAAGAATTCCTGGAGAGGAAGGAACAGTGAAGTTTGTCCATATGTGATCTAAGAGGGAAGGAGATGCTGTGGAGTTGTTGTCAGGAAATCGTGTTGGTCGAGATATGAGAGGAAAATAGTTGCATGATTGCATCATGCTCAGGAAATTATTTGTTGGTACATGGTGATTGTGTTCAAGCAAGTTGATGTTAAAATCTCCTGCAAAAATGGATTTATTATTAGAAAACATGGTCTGTGAGAGAAGATTATCCATAAAGGCAGTGAATTCATTTATTTGGTGGTGCTTACTGTGGGGGCGGTATAGGGAGGAAATGATATAGTTAGTGTTGCCTATTGTGACTTTAACAGTACAAAGTTCCACATTTTCTGTACACATACAATATTCATTCAATAAGATGGTGGGTAGAAAGTCCTTGACATAAATAGCAACACCACCATAGCCGTCAGGTCTGTGTGTGTGGTAAGATTTGTAGCCGTCAATTTCAGTTAGGTGTGCTGTACATGGTTTAAGCCATGTTTCACTAATGCACAGAATGTCAGGAAGCTTAGGAAGTGATGTAAGAAGAGAAATTAGATTATCATAACTTTTGCTCAGGGATCGGGTGTTCACATGGAATATACTTAGAAAATCAGGACAGTTTTTAGGGAGTGATAATTTGTAAGAGTTAATGTCATGGTATTTACAAATGTTATCTATATCTATGGAGTCAAACATGGAATTGACAAGTTCCAGATCCATACTGTCATTATTGTTCAGTACATCATTGTCAAAGAGAGAATTATATAGATTTGTGTCAGGGAGAGCCATAGCCAGAATAAGAAGTATACAAGAGATTCACAAATACAAGAAGCTCAAAAGAGTACAGAGGAGAAAGTGTAGGAAAAAGGTAATATATGATGAAGAGATAGAAGGTAGGAGGAAAGGTAGAGTGATATGGAGACTAACTTTCAACAGTAGAATAGTTGAAAGGTAAGCAAGGAGTTTAGAGGGTAAAACAATAAATACAGGAATATGTGTCTGCAATAGGTAATGCCATTTTTAGTACTTAATAAGAAATTGAGATCAAGTCAAAACCTGTTAGCCAGGACAATGGGTGAAATATTCTACTATTTTATTAAAATGTAAAGAAAGTTATTTGTGAAATTACATATCATATCTTATAGCAGAAAAATCATTCTGTGCTGGCTGCCGCCTTGAAAATTGGGTGCTTATCTAAAAAGGCTGCCAAGTTTTGTTCTGATGTAATTATGTATTTTGTTGGGGAGTTCCTCAATTTGACAATAATTTTCCCATCAGAAGTGTAGCACTGCTGGAGAATGTGTTTGTGTTGTGCTTTGATTTTACGTATTATTGTGTATAAGGATCGTCTTTTGGGTGTTAATGATTCATTTATGTAGAGTTGTGGCTTAACTGTAATGCAAGCTTGCACTAGTTCATACTTTTTAGCACGGTTGTGAAGTTTTACCTAACAAAATAAAAAAAAAACATGAAAAAATATTGTTGTATAATCTAATCTAATGGTATAATCTGAGTGTGTTACAGACTGGGTATATAATTATCCTGTAGGCCCTCTACAAAAGTTTGCCTAATTGATATGAATGGATTTAATTTAGACAAATGTACAATTCTGTTATCTACTTAAAAATCCCTATTGTATAATATATATATATATGTATATATATATATATATATATATATATATATATATATATATATATATATATATATATATATATATATATATATATACACAATAGAGATTTTTAAGTAGATAACAGAATTGTACATTTGTCTAAATTAAATCCATTCATATCAATTAGGCAAACTTTTGTAGAGGGCCTACAGGATAATTATATACCCAGTCTGTAACACACTCAGATTATACCATTAGATTCATACAATTACCACACACACACACACACACACTGACCCACCTAGAGTGAGAGAGGGATGCAGAATGGCTGGCCACAGGAAGTATTGACTGGCAGGAAGACAGAGTCATTGTGGAGGATGCCATTATGTTGGGAAGCACTCAGTGTGGAAAGTCTGGGGAGAGTCACACCTGCGGCAATCCACTATGGAGTCCGGCAAACCTGCAAAGGTGTTTAGAGACAACAAATGACACACACACAAACACGTAGAATAATTTACCAAAGAAATAACCCATAAAATTGTGCACAAATTCAAAGAAAGATTAGGTAAGGTATAAAAACAGATTTAATGGCCGTATTGTTAAACACTTTGCTCTCTCAACATCACCCTTACCACACGGGTATATCTAGCACTGCTATCCATTCATTACAAAGAAAATATAAGACACACGAGCTATCCACTATAAATTCAATGTAATACATCACTTAAAAGTATTATATTCACGAAGGGGCGAATTTAAAAGTGTAGATGTCAAAATGAGGTATTTTGTCACGTCACCCCGGCTTGCTTGCGTAGCCTAACATTGCCATCAATCACCGCGATTTCTTTAATAAAATGCTAATATAATACACCTACGCACTAAACCCACTAAATCTAACATAATATATTGTTCTACATTTAATATATATATCCACAGCAAGCAAATTTTACAGCGTAATGTTAAAATGGGGTATTAAGACGATCACTCATCACTTGGGTTTGCGTAGGCTATCATTAGCGTCGTCACCGCTATTTCTTTAATAAAATGCTAATATAAGACACCTACGCACTAAATCCACAAAATCTAACGTAATATATTGTTCTACATTTAATATATATCCACAGCGAGCAAATTGCAGAGCGCAGATGTTAAAATGAGCCCACCTCACCTGGGCTTGCATAGGCTATCAGTAGCGTTAAATCACCGCGATTTCCTTATAAAATCATTATTATACGACACACACGAACTAAATCCACAAAATCTAAGGTACTCCATCATTATCCTTCTAATCTATACACTGCAGGCGAATTTGAAGCCATATTTACTGATCTGAGAGGAAAAATCGGTTTACTTTCCCTGACTGGTAACAAACACCGTTTCTACCATCACTAAATCTATAATAAAATGCTCTAATAAGACACAACGCACTAAATCCATAAAATATAACGTAATTCATCGTCATTCTCTCGTTATTCCATTCACTGCACGCGCATTTCAAAAGTTGACTATCGTTATGGCGTAATATCAATTCACTACTTCCCTGGCTGGTCACCATGTCGGCCGGCCATTACCTACACCACCGCTATTAATGAATTGCACACCTATTATGAGACACACGCAAATCAAATCTACAAAATTTAATGTACTCCGTTATACTTTTAATATATTCATCACTGGGACCGAATTTTAAAGCGTGGATAGCAAAATGAGGTATTATGTCTAGTAGGTTACATAAAGCTGGCCTCTAGTAAAGGCTACCTCCACCACCGCTATTAATGAATTACACACCTATTATAAGACACACGCAAATCAAACCTACAAAATCTAATGTACTCCATCACTGTCATGGTCATATATTCATAACTGGGACCCAATTTTAAAGCGTGCATGGCAAAATGAGGTATTACGTCTAGCAGGTTACGTAAAGTTGGCTGGCGTTGCGTACGATAATCGGATCATCACCGCTAAATTCTTATAAAAACACTATAATAAGATACACATCCACTAAATTCACTAAATCTAACGTAATATATTGTTCTACATTTAATATATATCCACAGCAAGCAAATTTTAGTGTAATGTTAAAATGGGGTATTAAGACGGTCATTCCTCATTTGGGCGCTTGCGTAGGCTATCAGTGGCGTCAAGTCACCGCGATTTCCTTATAAAATAACTATTATACGACACACACACACTAAATCCACAAAATCTAAGGTACTCCATCATTGTCCTTCTAATCTATTCACTGTAGGCGAATTTGAAGCGATATTTACTGATCTGAGAGGAAAAATCTGTTTCCCTTCCCTGAGTGGTAAGAACAACGGTTCCTTCCACCGCTAAATCTATAATAAAAGGCTATAATGAGACACACAGCACTAAATCCATAAAATATAACGTAATTCATCGTCATTCTCTCGTTAGTCCATTCACTGCACGCGAATTTCAAAAGTTGACTATCGTTATGGCGTAATATCAGTTCACTACTTCCCTGGCTGGTCACCATGTCGGCCAGCCATGACCTCCACCACCGCTATTAATGAATTACACACCTATTATAAGACACACGCAAATCAAACCTACAAAATTTAATGTACTCCATTGTTGTACTTTTAATATATTCATCACTTGGACCGAATTTTAAAGCGTGCATGGCAAAATGAGGTATTATGTCTAGCAGGTTACGTAAAGTTGGCTGGCTTTGCGCGTACGATAATCGGATCATCACCGCTAAATTCTTATAATAAGATACACATCCACTAAATCCACAAAATCTAACGCAATATATTGTTATACATTTAATATATATCCACAGCGAGCAAGTTTTAGAGCGTAAATGTTAAAATGGGGTATTAGACGGCCACTCCTCGGGCTTGCGTAGGCTATGTGGCGTCGTCACCGCGATTTCCTTATAAAAATGCTACTATAAGATACAAACGGACTAAATCCACAAAATCTAAAGTACTCCATCATTGTCCTTCTAATCTATTCACTGCAGGCGAATTTGAAGCGATATTTACTGATCTGAGAAGGAAAATGTATATTCGCTGTCGGGGGAACCCACCAACCAGCGGCAGCTATGTGCATGTCCACCAATAATTCCCCTTTTTCTTTTGGTTACTTGTGGTGATTGCAGAGTGATTTGATGGGTAACACCTGACACAACACCATTGCAGACACGTGAACACTCACCTCGCAAGTCAAAATGATGATGGCACTCCTAAAATGGTGTGAAAACTGAAGAAATATGGAGGCGGGCTGGGCAATGTGTGTTCACTTCACAGAGTTCAAGTTAAGACGGCCATCTGGGTGACGGGCGGCAGAAAGCTGGACTCTGATTGGCTCCTGGCGTGGAGGGAAGCAGAAAGCTGGACTCTGATTGGCTCTCTTGGGGTGGTCAGGTGGACTGCTACTGTGACGTTAAGTACTAACACCTGACGTTACACATGGGTTCAGCCAATCACAATGCAACATTTTCTAGTAGGGAGAATTAATGTCCACAAACCTCGATACAACACCACAACGCTATAATAACTACTCACTACACTTAACAATCACCACAATGCTTCCATTATGACCAGGGGACGCCATTACATAAGAATACACACAATAATTCGCTAATTCCGAGACTCTACCGTGTAGGAGGTGTTGTTGTAATGTCGAGGTAATGATTCGCACGCAAGTAACCTCCCCCTCCGAAGCTTCGCTTCTTAGGCCTAAAAACTCAATTGTTCTACCTTAATGACATATAAAGGTGGGAATGTTGGTAATCCATCACCGGAAACGCAGGAATTAGGCCTATTATAATTCAATACATTAGGATCTTCACTTGCAGTGTTTCAAAGCAGTGACAGATGGACAGTCACTCACCGCCACCCCACACCCACACAGCCAGTCACGCCCACGCCTCACAAATACCATTGTCAGAACTATTGTAAGATGAGAAAACAGCAGAGGACAAAAATAACAAGACGTGAACTAGCCAGGCGAGGTGGCGAGGTGACACACGACAGCTAGGCTATTTTGTACTATGAAACATTTACATAATCAAGTAAACTTCTTACATGATTACTTAATCTAAGAAGACACAAGCCTTAACTCCATGTCTCCAACTCAAGTGATGATACAAGCCCTACTTCAGTCAGGGCTGGGATACCAGAAAGCAGTGTTTATCCACCAATCCATCCCTTCTCTAGCACCTACTAAGACATCAACTCCTGTCAGAGGTCATTGCAAGGAAGTGATAGTTTCTAAATCCTTCTTGCATCAAGTAGCAGACAGCTTTTCACTCTTCTGCATCAATCCTGCAAGCCATGCACCAGCAATGTTACTTGAGCACTGTATGTTAGAATGAGAAGGACAGAGCAGCCAGCAGTCACTCTAGAAGAATTCCTTTTGAAACAAACAAAAAGATGGGTTAAACCGGCAAAAGTCAAGGAAATCAACTTCTAAAAGATTCAGGTCAAGCTAGTCAACTGACAGCAGTCCCAACCAAAGTCATGAATTTAAACAATTGTGCTAGAGGCATGTACTACCATAGATGAAGTGTTGCACAGAATAAACAATTATTTAAGATGCTAATATTTCCAAGCCAAAGTTCACTCAAGTCATGTCAAACAATTCATACTCAACATTGACACTTGAATCTCCATACTTTACATACAGTAAAAACACAAAAAACAAGAATTTCCTTCGAGTTGTGAAAAAAATCATATATGTAATGTGACAATCTATAACACATTCACAAGACAACATTTTCCCCAGTAACAGTACTTGCTTCCAGCCTCCCTTGTTTTGCCCCCAGATCACATTGTGATGTCACAGTGACATAGGCCATGAAGAGGTCTATATTCAGTTGCTTGGTCCATAATGGTGTTTATCTCATCCCCAGCAAATACTAAGCCATCTTTAAGTAAAACAATAAGTGCATGTTACTTGAATAAAATGCTGGTACATCTATCATCTTTTTATGTACATTTGACAATAAATTACACAAAATATACAAAGAGGATACCATACATTGCAGTTTATTCTAATGAGCTCAGCCTATGGCTCTCATTTTTTTTTTTTGCTTTTTTAAAAATTATAGAACACAATTGTGGCTAAAAATATTTTTTTTTAAGTACAGTCAGAATATTCAGGACATCCCTAATATGTAGTACTTACGGTTTTTCACAGCGACATTAACAACAATATCAAACATAAATGATGGAAGAATACATTTTTATGAACTCCTTTTTATCTTTTTCTCATTACTAAATTATAACACCAGCAACATTTAGACTCACACAGAGGAAACCACACAGTGACTGGAGCTGGGCAGCAGGAGACTAGTTTTGTCTCTGGGTGTGCATTGCTGGGTGCTGCTGCACCAAGCTCCTTACTATACCAGCCTTCTCCTCTCCTGGTGGCTCAAAACTGATACTCCTGCATCATACTGACTCATTACAAGCTAGTAGTGCCTTCAGGTGGCATTAAATTACTGGTCATACTTTGATGTTATTGGTGCTACATGAAGCCATGACTACCAAGTAAATATGCCGCTTTCTACACAACGATATTCTCAAGTGTTTCACAAGATAAGCATACGAATATCAACATATTTTGGGAAGTGGCAGTGCCTGTGAATATTTCAAACACCTATGTATGTAATCATTAGCTGGTATCATTTGAAAAATTATATTTTACTGGTCAACCATCACAAGCAATATATATATATAACAGAGCTGGGTAACCGTTCATAAAATAGCTCAAAATGCTCATCACTGGTAATACGAGTTTGCAGGAGAGACATTATCCACTTGGAAATGTCAAAAATACACTAGATAAATACACCATGTAAAACTTTTTGAGCTCACAACCTCCAAGTTCTTTAATCAAGAAGTTTAAAATTTATTATTAACATTGTAAAAGCAGCAAGGAGCATCGGCATTGGCCACTGAACACTCATTTTACTGTAGCCTCTTATGTAGATAGTGATAACAAATACTCTGATGTAAGCCTACATACACTATTTGTGCTTGCCATAAAGTATAAACATTGTACACTAAATTAGTCAGAAAAAAATTTCCTGGCATGTTGTATATAGAAAGAAAACATGTATAGTAGTAGTAGTAGTAGTAGTAGTAGTAGTAGTAGTAGTAGTAGTAGTAGTAGTAGTAGTAGCAGTAGCAGTAGTAGTAGTAGTAGTAATCATACTGTAGAAATAGCAGCACTAATGTAATAATGATATATAAAGAAAAAAATATATAAAAAAAGTAGTACAGAGGACAAACCTAAATATAGGGAATTCTTTTGGCACAAAGATGAATTTGTAACTACCCTAGATTCTGACTGCTACCACCTACCCTACTGCACCAGCAGCAGCCACAATGGTGCAACTACCAACACAAACCCAGGCCCAACACACACAAGGAATCTGATTGCTGCAGGATAAAAATCATCAATTCTAACAATACCACACCTGCAGTGGTGTGGCAAACATAAGGTTAACACTGAGTTGTCAGGTCAAGGACATGTGCTTGCTATCCAGCCACATTTTAGTCCACAAATCACTAGAAGAATTATGAAATGCCTAATTTTTTCAGATTAAAATAAATAAAAATCTACACAAAAACCAAGAGATGAACTGGCAATGCACTATACTGCACTTAAGAGGCATGTAAGAAGAAAAAAACTGTAAATTTCTCTGATGACAAAAGGAAGAGATAAAGGAGAAAAAATATCAAGGAATGTAATATTAAAACACTAGTGACAATTAAAGCCATTTACAGAATCCCACAATAGTGCAAGTCCTCCTGGACATCCAGGACAAGGAAGTCAAAAGTCACTGGCAAGTCCCAAAATCAATACAATTTTCAGGGCAGTGGCAAGTTAAGTGTTCTTTAGTCAAGGTAGTCGATAAGTCACAGTACACTGGGTATAAAAGCTCACTTGATGCCTCTCTCTCTCTCTCTCTCTCTCTCTCTCTCTCTCTCTCTCTCTCTCTCTCTCTCTCTCTCTCTCTCTACCTGACAGATGGAAGAGATGAAAGGAGGAAGGGAAGATAGAAATCATCTGAATAATGTGTATATTGAAGGAATATCACATTTGGATACAATAAACAAAATAAACTAGTGTGTGCTATTCATTGAGACTAGTAGTGTGCTAAACATCACCAAGGAAACACAAGTTTTGACTCCTTAACATTAATCGTTATTCAAAAATCAAATAAGATAAATAAAAGTGAATTCCAGAATAATTCTTTGTAAGACCATCTCCTGGATTATAATTTTATCTAAATAGCAATAAATCTAATGAAATAAAAACATTTCTATATTTTTCTTAATTCATACAATTGCTTTCTTAGTGCCTTGCTTTAATTAAATGAAAAACAGAACATAAATAAATAAATATACACTGTTGAAAATACAAGAATTCATGACAATGAAAGATCTGGTTTACATCAGATAACACTCAGAAATAAAACCTTTACACATAAAAAGCCACTTTTTGGGGGTAGCCAGGATGTGGTCTGTTTTTCAAGTGTTATGCATTTTTCTGCTAGTTTGAACAGCTGAGAAAGCCCAGGGGACCAGTCACCATGAGGAACAACTGTCAACACTGCATCAGGCAAAAACAATCAAGAAACAATAAAGAAATACCACTTGTAGAAGACCTTTATGCAAAGACAATGTTTATATACATATATATATATATATATATATATATATATATATATATATATATATATATATATATATATATATATTTTTTTTTTTTTTTTTTTTTTTTTTTGTCATTTTACATTACCTAACTTAAACTACCATCTGACAACATCGTTAACACGTAACATTCTACCGTCAATCTCACGCAGTACAGAAATTATACAGGTACCTCTTTTTTTAAGCGAGTTTGTCTTACAGGTTTTTTAAAATTTACGCAAGGTCCAAAATCCAAATAAACGTTTAATTTTTTTTTTTTTTTCACTTAAATGCAATAATTTCATTGAGTTGCCAACAGACATCTGATGTGAGTTCCAGTGCACCACCCAAACAATAAGTCACACACATACACACATACACATACATATATATATATAT
>CM035201.1:3091850-3120901 GCA_020233015.1 Callinectes sapidus | reverse complement strand
ATACACACACACACACACACACAAACACAAGTACCTCTTGTTTTACGCTAGTTCACTTTACGTGTTTTCAAATGTATGCAGGGTCCAAAATCCCCCCAAAAAAATCCATAATTTACATTTCTTTTCACTTATATGCAATATTTCATTGAGTGGCCAACAGATGTCTTATGCGAGTTCCTTTACGCCACCCAAACAACAACAGTTACACAATCACATGTGCGTACAATATATATATATATATATATATATATATATATATATATATATATATATATATATATATATATATATATATATGCCCTCACTCAATTACATTATTATCATGGCAAAATTCACTGTCCTTAATCTCCATAATTCCGAGTATACCTGAGTTCTAAATGACAGGAATATTCATTACTTCCTTTTCATGATGAATACTAATTGTCACAGGTGGAGCCTCACTAGACACTTTGGAGCCATAATATGCATGTTTACAATGGTGCATGATTGTAAACATGACGCTGATGCAGTCGTCACACAATTCAGTATACATTTGATATCCATGGAGAGAGGAGCTCATTCTGTCAAGGAGCTAATAAATTGTGTACATTTCTATTTGAATAAATATAAGAGTATGTGTGTAATTCACTGTCTTAGCCGCCTGCTGGTCACCCAGGCAGCCTCTTACCTACGGAGTGAGCTCTGAGCTCATAGACTGATCTTCATGTGTGTGTGTATAGTTTGATTTACATTGTTTTTGTTTTCTTCAAGAATGCAACTCTCGCATAAATCGAGAGGTACCTGTACTGTGAAAATTTTTATATAAAGAGAAACATCAGCAATCGGAAAACTACCATGTGTATAGCAGCTTATGATACCTTAATATCTAACATGGCGGGATGCAACCCCTAGTAACACTGGTTTGTACATATTTCTCTGAAAGATAAAATTAATAAAACAAAATTCACATGTAACAAGGACTCAGGAAATGAAAGTAAATGCTTTTGAAATGTTTGACAATGATTCAATGAATTTGATATGATGGTTCTCATGTGAAGGCATCTGAAGCATTATTTGTAGCATGGGTAAAGGGAAACAAAATACAGTAAGTCCTCTTTATACGGTGCATATGCATTCCTGAAAACCTTACCGCAAATCCAAATTACCATATACCAAACCCATTACAACAAGTAATAATAGGTAATGTGTTCCAGCACATCGAAAGTCAACCCTATAGACTTTTTAAAATACATGAAAATAGTCATATAAAAAATGTAAAGTGCTGCATTTTGGGGCCATTATGGTTCCATCACTGTGCATTGTGATAATAATATCCACCAAAAACAAGCTGTAAGGATTTCACTTGTGTTCAATGTTAACGAAAAGTGGGAAGAGACTGATTGTTGTGTAAATTTAATTGTTCTTCATCCTTTTCCATAACATGCTTCCACATATTTCCCTTGTAAAAATAAGAAATACGAGTAATTATGAAAACACAAGTTCCACATGTTATTATGCTCTTTCTTGCTCACTAATCTGCTGGTCAGACTTCCAAACAGTTTGTGTATGGGTTCATAATGACAAATATTGTTGCTCTAATGTTTATGAAGAAATTCAGTGAACAAGCTAGATTAGTGAGTGAGAAACAGCATAATAGCATGTGGAAGATATGTTTTCATAATTACTCATTTCTCATTTTTTACAAGGGAAATATATGGAAGCATGTGATGGAAAAGGAAGAACAATTATGTTTATAGTTGCAGTGTTTGGACAACAATTTTATCACTTGTGCATGCAGAATAATTCCTACAAAAGTCTCACTGGAAGACATTTCCCAAGACACTGTATGTGAATTTTTCTTACCATAAATAGAATCGAGAATAGTAATTACCAAACACTGTAACTGTGAATTTACCGGATAACAAAGTACCACATAAGGAGGACTTACTTTACTCACACCCAATAACACAGACTTGCTGGCACACCATGAAAGATGGAGGTTAATTTTACTCTACTCAAGAAACACTAACCATGCTGCTTTGGCCTCCCAATACAAATTGTCTTAACACAGTGCAACTTTCTCAAACATGGTGCAAAATTGGTTTCAAAGTTTGCTGGCATTTCAAATGGTGTAACTTTACTTTTAATGCAATAGTTGAGATTTTTGTGCTACTAGTCATGTCAAACAATAAATATGATCATAGCTGTCTTGCACTGGTAAAATTGTGGGACACAGCATTATATAGATCATGACTATCTTAAGGTAGTAAAAAATAAATGAGGAATAGACTTGCTCCTTAAAACTTTAGTAAATGATGCCATTTGAAAAATGTCCTGCAGGTGCATATCAATGAAGGTAATTTTGTGAAGACTGCAGGACTTGTTGATTGTTGGTGAGAGACAGACACGCTTGTGGTACCAGTGAGGCAGTGAAGGGTGCAGTACAGTAGACTAAGATGTAGCATGGATAACCTATGACATGATGGATGAATGGTCTATTTCTAGCAGTATATAAAAATATGATAGATACACTAAATAAGAGAAAAATTGTGATAGGTGACTCTAATAAAGAGATAATTAATAGTGATAGTGATAATGATGATGATAATATAAATAATAATAATAATAATAATAATAATAATAATAATAATAATAATATGATGATGATGATGATGATGATGATGATGATGATGATGATGATGATGACAAGAGGGTTATAATTCCCACATGTCTTGCTTTGTACCATTATGTTTCACTACTTTATATATCTACATCTGACACCTTGTGTCAGGACTGAGACCGCCTCCACTAGATCTTATTGACTACCACACGAGGATACAAATAAAGGTAACACTCCCTGTAATTACACCCCAATCCCTCACTCTCTCTGCCACACCACCTTCCTCTCTCTACCAATTGGAAAAAGACCATTTCCTAATTTCACATTGCTTTTATTTATTACTCCATTTTTTATTGCTCTTTATCATTTATATTCTTTACTGTTAAAAACCTAGTCATGTTCTTATTTCTCCTTCTTCCTCTCTCTGTCTTGTCTTGCTTATCTTCCATATATCTTACTCTACTTACTTTATTCTTCCTCCACTTGTTATTATAGATCTAAATCTCATGACTACAAGATCAACACACACACATACACAGACAGACACACACACACACACACACACACACACACACACACACACACACACACACACACAGATTCCCAAATGGTACCTTCTTAGCCTCACATTTCCATCATTACTGAATCAAACAGACAGAATCCTCAAGCCACAATTCACAATATGCCAAGACAAAATGCTTTTGGCTAACAATTTGCAACTTAAGTGGTGAAAGACTGAATACTGAGTTACCACTGCTCTTTCTGCTCGCTCAACTTACACTGGAAGGCTCATTCCCTCTTTGTACCCCTGCCACACACATCACCTGCCTTCTGCAATACTAATACTTGAGTAGCTTAAGGTTATTACTGGTAGATACATTAACTCCCCTCCCCCCCCCTCTCTCTCTCCACTTCACCCTGGAGAGGACAAAGAAAGTAGTTTATCTATATTTTATCTTCTTTTCATCTGTAATTTTCAGTATGAGTTTGTGAATATTGACATTTCCGGGTTATTTCTGAAATGACAAAAATTAATTGCTGTAAATTATGGCACAGAGAAATCCTATTTTGTATTGAAATTTTACACTAAAATCTTCCACTTTTATTGCAAATTGTTTCAGTAATAAAACTAAAAATAACCTACAACAACAGATACATATCTTCAACAAAAACGAAGTGCCTACACCCACATACACAAACACACATTTTTTATTATGGGAGAGCTTCCTAACAGCTTTGGCAACAACACATCCACCACAAAAACCAAATATGGGAGAACAGCACCCTGAAGTACTGCAGTGTCTCAATAAACACACAGGATTTTCTGAGATCCTACCCCTCATAAGGAGAAAAGGGAGAAATGGAGAGTATCCAAAATGTCTTATAATTGATCTGATGTCATTTTCCTTTCACCAGTTAGTTTTCCATCTTTTTATTAGAAGAAAGCAATGTTTCTTCAATGGAGAGGTGGATGAAGGGATGCAGAAGTGCTGCTTCCAATGATTTCTGATGTCTGTACTTTGAGGACCTGCATCTCTCCAGCCTGACTCCATAAGGGCCTGACCAGCAGCTTTATACTGGCACAATACTATGTTAGATTATCACAGCCATAATTGCTTGTTCTAGACATGGTGACTGAACAATGGCTTGCACTCTTCAAGCCCACAGGTCAACTCTTATCTTTCCATGACAAGGAAGAATGTGACGACTTACAAACATTTGAGATTCTGAAGTGCCTTTGGGGGAAATTCCTCATGTGACTAAAAAAAAAAGGCAGATTTTGATGTTTCATGGTGTAAATGAGAAAATGTACATAGTACAGGAAGATGGAGAGCAAAGAGCAAATGCAGATGATATTAATGAGAGCAGCTGGTACTTTCCTATTTCCTTAATCATAGAACACTTCCATCACTTTATCACTCCACTTCTGATGGGATCCTTCTCTCTCTCTCTCTCTCTCTCTCTCTCTCTCTCTCTCTCTCTCTCTCTCTCTCTCTCTCTCTCTCTCTCTCAACAGCAGGACTATCTGCCACAAATTCACTCATAGCTTGCATTTGTTGGCTCACACAATTGTTCACACACACAGAAAATCTTTGCTGTATATAGTGAATAATTTCATGAACTGCAACCTTGGTAACTTTTAGTCTTACAGGAAATTAACTTTGGGAATATAACATTTGGTCATGTTTTATGGGAAAAATTTAAGTATGTGAAAAGGAAAAATGAAGGGATGTGTATGCAAAGTATACGAAAGTAAACAGAAATGAAGAGAAAGTGAAAATAGGACAAAAACCACAAGATATCATGAGAACAAAAATATCAATTAAACCATAAAGCTTCCTTTCAACACCCTTCCCATTCATATCCAAGTTTAAGAGATGTCATGTGTACACTCTGATGTTGGAGAGATCAGACAATAACACTTTTCAATTAATGAGATATATAAACTCCATTACAGAAGAAACAAGCTCTTACATATTGTGCTACTTATCAGTTCCCTCACTCACACAATTGACAATCAAAAGTAACGTGTCTAATCAAACTCACTCCATTTGATGATATTTGCAATCATAGGTACAGAGATTTAGTGTTGTATAGCATTTTCCTTCCCACAGACTCATATTAAATATTCTCTAGTAAATGACAACCAAGATTGACTTCGTCTTAAGATGGGTCTCCTTTCACCAAGCTTTTCTTCAATTCCCTTGTGCTCAGTGAAAATATAACATATGAAACAAAAAATAAATGTCTTTTTGTCCATTTCTAATACATAACATTACTGAAAGACCAGGAAAAAACGTACGAACGAGTAATACTAACATATCCATAGCAGAATAAATAAATGCAAGTAAAAATTTGAACCACCAAGAATTCTCACCTGACTTCCTGTGAACTGAGAAGATTCCCATTGTACATTCCTACTAGTCTGTCTGCTAAGGAACCAACAACAATTCAGTTCCTCCTCTACAAGTTGTGTCTGGCTTCATGAAAAACAAAACATAGCTACCTGGCACACACTTTGTCTTTCCCTTTATGTCAACTAAGCACTAGTAGAACACACTATCCTTGGTCTGTCTAAGCTGTTGGAGAATGTAATAACCGTGTCTTAACACTGGCCAGAAACTACAACAAAACAACATTAACAAGCCTGCATTAACCAACAGGCTGCATCTGTGTTTGGCATGTTTGGTGCTCCACAGTTTTACCATTTTGTTGTTCAAGCACGCGCATGCGTGCCCACACACACACACACACACACACACACACACACACAGTAGGACCAAGAGAATAACATCATATACAGTCAACAAGAACAAGTCTACTCACATGAGATGCACAGTCAGGCTCACCTCAAGACTTCTCTCCACTCTCATCCACAAGATAATGACCCTCTGCACACATCCTTGCTGAGGTATGAACAGAGAGCAGCTCTCTAACACAATGTTCGGTTGATAAAGACTAAGCTTACATTAATCTCATATAAACTAGAATTAATCAGGACAGGAAGGAAGGATGGAAGGAAGGAAGAAAGGAAGGAAGGAAGGAAGGAAGGAAGGAAGGAAGGAAGGAAGGAAGGAAGTCTTCAAGACAGAGAGAGAGAGAGAGAGAGAGAGAGAGAGAGAGAGAGAGAGAGAGAGAGAGAGAGAGAGAGAGAGAGAGAGAGAGAGAGATGAGGAGAGGTCTTCAATAAATAACTAATACTAAGAATAGGCCAATAAAGGAAAAATAAATGTATGTAATTGCACAAGTATGCAGTAGAGTTCACACAAAACTCTTCTAACTTATTGCCTCTTTCCTGGAATCTGATCCTGACTGAATATATTACTCTGAACATGAATAATTACTCATTACAGGCTCTCCTAGCCAAAACATTTTCATAACTCTAGATGGAAGGGGCTACAGAGTTGGGAGAAAATCGTATCCCAAGAAGATACAAAGGACCATCATCATCCTCTAGTGAGTCAATGTATGTACACTTTACAATTATATTTTTTTGTTCTATTCCAGGGAGGAGAAGTGAGTATCAAATCTACCCTCCCTTCAGGCATTTCATTCATTAAATCACACTCAACAAAAACTGACTGAATATAAACCATACTGGAAGGGTCATGTCACCATTCGCCACATTCAAACAAACTAGGCAGTGGAGTGAAAAAAAACATACCCATCCATCCAACACACACTTGAATTTTACCATTATTTCACCCTCATATTATAAAAATAGTCAATTCTGCAGCTTCTTGGCAATGTCCTGACCCAGTACAATTCCATTCTGGCCCTAGGGGAAGAACTGGTCACCACAAGGAATTGTTTGAACAAGGACTGTGTTGCCAATTGTAAACACGGAGAGAATAATTGAAGGACACAATGCTGACCATCCCTAAAACATTGAGAAACTCAGGAATACAGAAAATAGAAGTAAAAGACATGATGATGTCCTCCCCTAGTCTTTGGTGATAAGCTGAGATGATAAGAAAGACTGATGTGGGTGAAGGTAGAAGGGCAGGGTGTAGTTGGTGCATTCCCTACCCTCTACTGACAGGGAGTGATGGGGGTGGTGGCAGGGAGGCAGGTGGGTGGAGGTTAGAATGCCACCAACCTCACACTACCCTTATCATTCCTTGTCTACCATATCAACACTCCCGTCGTCATCATCATCCTGAAATGTGAGACGAGATGATGGTTAATTTTCTACACTTCAATGTATGAGTGATGGAAATATAAAGATTACGTATTTTGGGGGGGGAAGAAAATAATCAAAATTTCTCTTCATTGCTCACTACTAAGCTTAGTCTAGCATTCTTTTGTTTCTGGAATGTAAACCATGGTGTAAGGAATGTAGAAATCTCACTCAGATAGGAAGGACAGTCCCACATAAAGCCGTACCAAGTACTGCTGCATCAAGGAAAGAGTGCAGAGAGACATGACTAGTGAATCAAGGAAAATATGCATATGATACTAATTTTGGAAGCAGAAACAATAACAATAAAAAAGAACAGAATACAACTAAGGAAAATATGACAATACTAATTTTGGTAGCAAAAAGGATAAAAATAAACAAAGACCAGAATAAAAAAAAGAAAAGCTTGGTATTAATTTTGGGAACAGAAACTATAAGAATAAACAAAGAACAAGATATAATAAAGGAAAATAAGATGACAATACTAATTTTGGGAACAGAAAAGATTGAAATAAACAAAGAAAAGAACAAAATAAAAATAAGCACATAATACTAATTTTGGGAGCAAAAAGGATAAGAATAAACAAAGAAAAGTATATAAGAACAGAAAGGGCAAGAACAAAAGAAGAATGTAAAGATGTTAGTTTCTGAAGACAAGGAGGTAACATAAGCATAAAACACTGCCCTTGGCCTGATAAGAAAACTCCACACCCACGCACAAAAACCAAGATGTGTTAGTGACAATGAGCACAAGAAATAATCCATGTTGATTGAAATCAAATTAACCAGACTCACTTCTTTGAAGGAAACTGAACTCAGACTTCTCGGCTTAAGAATCTTTAATGGCTGAAACAAAAGAAATCAATGCAAAAATGAAAAAAATTCAACACAATGCACTGTCTAAAATCTTTGAAATAAAAAAAATATGTCTATGAGAAAGTTTTTTTTCAATTTTGTGAATAACTAAAAAGTTTTACAAATTTCTAAAATCATAAAAACTGTATACACTGATAGAAGAAAGCATGAAAAAAAAAAGATAAAAAGACAAATGCAAATTGCCTGTTACTCACCTGTACTTGCGCCTGGCCTGAGGAAATGATAGTAGAGGCATTAAGGGAAGCATTAAGGCCCGCTGATACCTCCACCCCACCGTCCAACCCAGGCTCCAGCTTAGGAACCTGCACCAGGGGTGTCACCACCTGCAGGGGCTGCCCATCCTGCCCCTGAATGTTTGCCACCACAGTTTGGTACACAGGTAGTGGCACAGTGATCATGCCAGACACTGGATATGACCCAGACACGTTGACGGGAACTGTAACGAAGAGACAAAATAGGGGATATAAAAATGAGAAATCAAACTCCCAAAATATGAAGAGAACAACATAAAACTCCAAAAATAAAAGCACAATAAGACAAGAAAAAAATAACACCACTCCAAACTTCAGAAATATGAAGAGAACAACACAACTCCAGAAATGAAAGCAGAATAAGACAGGAAAAATTTCACACCAATACTCCAAACTCCAGAAATATGAAGATAACAGCAGCATAAAACTCTAGAAATAGAAAGGGAACAGAACAGAGGAAAATAACCCCATTATTCCAACTTACTCTGCGAGCCGTCCTCTCCAGTGAGTAGAATGGTGCCCTCGTGCGCCAGTGTTCCCTCCGACACCTGGTTGAGGTCAATGGCCACAGAGCTGGCGGAGCCACCACTCTCTCCGTCTAGTGACTCTCCATTCTGTGTTGCAATCTGCGGAATCAACATTCTCATCCCTTACCAATTGTCTGTGTTAGTCAAGGAAAGCAACTCAGGGGAAGACAGAGCATGCAAAGGGATAGCTTTTACAAGAGATTCACTTTCCACTTCTAAAGTCTTGCATACTCTATGCTGCCTTTTATTTATCAATCTTTATCCATATAGTGTGTTGGCAATCCCAAACAGGCACCCCCCACACACATATACACCAAGCCTTCCCAGAAAAAAATATATTTTCATTCTATACTGTACCCTAAATAAACTGTTCATTATTATCAATATCATTATCATCATTATTATCATCATTATCATTATACTATTCATACTCTAAGTTCCGTCTATCCCATGTGGAAAGAGAGAGTATTGTCATCCACCAGACTACACCTCAGCTTATTAAATATAGCATAACTGCCCACAAATTTCCACAACTCATTTTTATAAAAAAAAACTCCAATGAACACACTAGAGTATAACATTATGACTGACTCACTTTGGTGTGTTAAATTTACATGAAAACAAAAACTGAGCTGCAGAATGTTTCATGTTTGAGGTGTGCTGAAAAACTGTTTCTTAAAAAGCTTTGAGGGGAAATGCATAGTACGGATGAAGGCACAACCACAAAACAGCAAATTAGATTAAAAAAAAAGTTATTAAACTCCATCCCTGGGTTATCAAAACAAACTTCACAGGCGACATGAAAAATGTCATAATAAACATTAAAACACATTCATCATGTATCACATACTTCATATTATGATGTTGAAGTAAAAGGTCTTTAATAAAACTGATATCTTGGGAAACATTTCCTTTTGGATTAAATAGGGCGTTTGTGAAGGTCAATCAGTTGTTACTACAAACTCTTTGATACTTTTCAAGACACAACAAATGAAGGAATTTGAACCAAATTTGTGAAGTTTTTAAATCACAGCAAAACTAAAAAGAATAAAAAATAAATAAAAAGCTTGCAAATTATAACAGCAGAGCAGGGAAGAACAATGATCAACATCACTATCTCCACAGCTTATGATGGCACCTTAAGTTAAACAACAATAAGACAGTCTCTATGCTGTTCATCTACTCAATCCATTTCTACCATAAATCTTTACATGAATAAGGACAATCTATATAACTAAATATTCAAATAGCTTATTATGGCATCTAAATAAAACTAACTAACTAAATAAATGAGAGCTTTCACATAATTCACTGACTCAATCCGTCTTTTATCTCAAATCATTTCCTTTCAAGAGTATCTAAAACAAACAAGCCTCAATCTCTCCTTAACCAAACACTTCTTCACTTGTTTATCCTTCTCCTTAACTCTCTATTACATGTACTGCTTTATTCTATCCTGCTATTCACCAATTATATCTCAAATCTTTACCTTCATGAGTGCATATATGAAAGAATATGAAAGAACAACCTCTAACTCTCCCCATAACAGAGAGAGAGAGAGAGAGAGAGAGAGAGAGAGAGAGAGAGAGAGAGAGAGAGAGAGAGAGAGAGAGAGAGAGAGAGAGAGAGAGATTCTCTAATTGTTAAATGGCTTGTGAGGAAAGGAAAGGAGGAGGAGGAGGGGAGAGAGAGAGAGAGAGAGAGAGAGAGAGAGAGAGAGAGAGAGAGAGAGAGAGAGAGAGAGAGAGAGAGAGAGAGAGAGAGAGAAAACCCATCACCACAGCACTACCTCCTCCTTGTCCCAACTTAACACTACATAAATTTGGTTGTTTGTACCTTGGTGTGTTGTGAATTATCTTGTAAAAGACAGAGAAAGGAGAAAGCATTCATCACCACACCAACCACCACCACCCCTTTTTCCTCCTCCTAACTCAACAATACCTAGTTAGTTGATCATTAGAAAAAATGTTCTATCCTTAAACACAAAATTCTACCTGACAAGCAAATTAGATGCAAGAAAGAGAAGGAAAAAATGTTGTTTGGGGCCACAAGACAGAAGGCATCAGAAAAGAAGCCATCAGGAAATAGTGAAAATAAGAATTAAGGGGTTAGTCAATAAAGCACCAAAGCCACTTATAGGTAAAAAGATCAAATTAAAACTAAATATGAAATAAAACAGAATGACTGGAAATTGAAGTCATAAAATAACTCAAAATTATTAATACAGCACTAGACTAAAATAAGCAAGAAAAAACTTACAGAATACTAAAAATTATCTAAAAAAACAATAAATAAATAAATACACAAACAAACACAAGAAAACTTCTAACATAATTCACGTTTCACATTAAACACAAGACGAGCAACACATGAACACTCACCGTCGCTATTCCCTGGACATGTGCTGTTGTGCCATCAGGAAGCTGAATGACAGGGTTAGTTGGGTCAACCTGGACGATGGAAACAGTTCCATCTGGGTTACTTATTGTCTGCACCACTTGCCCTGAGTAGACTGAGTTCGTCTGACCAATGATCTGCTGAACACAGGAATGAATGCATGCGTTAGAGTTTCATTGCTATTCATTATGTTACATGGTGTTTCTATTCCCTATGCTATATATATATATATATATATATATATATATATATATATATATATATATATATATATTTTTTTTTTTTTTTTTTTTTTTTTTTTTTTTTTTTCCCCTATGTAAATGGAGGTGGCCAAGGGCAACAAAAATAAAACAAAAAAGCCTACTGAAGTGCTCAGTCCCTGGGAAAGTTCAGATTCATGAGCCAAAAGAATGGGATAAGTGTGTTGATACCTCTCTCTTGAAAGAGTTCAAGTCATACACAGATGGAAATACAGAAGCAGGGAGAGAGTTCCAAAGTTCAAAAGAGAAAGGGATGAAAGACTGAGAATACTGGTTAACTCTTGCATTAGAGAGGTGGACAGAATAGGGGTGAGAGGAAAAGGCAAGTCTTTTACCGCTACTTCCATGCTAACTGCTCTTCTGATCTCACTAACTGCGTGCCTCCCCTGCTCCCACGGCCTCGCTGCACAAGACTTGCTTCTTCCTCTCACCCCTATTCTGTCCACCTCTCTAATGCAAGAGTTAACAGGTATTCTCAGTCTTTCTTCCCTTTCTCTGGTAAACTCTGGAACTCTCTGCCTGCCTCTATATTTCCACCTGCCTATGACTTGAACTGTTTCAAGAGAGAGGTATCAAGACACTTATCTCATTCTTTTGGAACATGAATCCGGACTTTCCAGGGACCGGCACCAAAGTGGGCTATTTTGTTTTATTTTTGTTGCCCTTGGCCGCCTCCCTTTCTACATAAAAAAAAAAAAAAGTCTTGTGCAGCGAGGCCATGGGAGCAGGGGAGGCACACAGTTAGCAAGATCAGAAGAGCAGTTAGCATGAAAATAGCAGTAAAAGAGAGCAAGAGAGGCAACATTGTAGCAATGAGAAAGAGGCTGAAGACAGTCAGTCAGAGGAGAGGAGTTGATAAGATGAAAAGCTTTTGATTCCACCCTGTTCAATAGAGCTGTATGAGTTGTGCCTCCCCAAATGTGTGAAGCATACTCCATACATGGAAGGATGAGGCCCTTGTATAGAGTTAGCAGTTGGGGAGGTGAGTAAAACTGGCGGAGATGGCTCTGAACACCTAACTTCATAAAAGCTGTTTTAGCTAGAGGAGATGTGAAGCTTCCAGTTTAGATTAGAAGTAAAACATAGACTGAGAATGTTCAGTGTAGGAGAAGGGGACAGTTGAGTGTCATTGAAGAAGAGGGGATAGTTATTTGGAAGGTTGTGTTGAGTTCATAGGTGGAGGAATTGAGTTTTTGAGGCAATGAACAACACTAAGTTTGCTTCTCCCCAATCAGAAATTTTAGAGAGACCAGAAGTTAGGCATTCTGAGGCTTCCCTGCATGAGCTGTGTACTTCCTGAATGAAGGGTTGGTCATCTATGGAAAGACTTAGAAAAGTGCAAGGTGGTATCATCAGCATAGGAGTGGATAGGGCAAGAAGTTTGGTTTAGAAGATCATTGATGAATAATAGGAAGAGAGTGGGTGATATGACAGACCCTTGAGGAACACCACTGTTAATAAATTTAGGGGAAGAGCAGTGACCGTCTACCACAGCAGCAATAGAATGATCAGAAAGGAGTCTTGGTCATCCTCTTTTAGAGATTTTGGTGAAACTTTTGCTGTAGCTCTAGACATATCAAAAGCTTTTGATAGAGAGAGTGTGTGCACAATATATATATATATATATATATATATATATATATATATATATATATATATATATATATATATATATATATATATATATATATACTATATATATATATATATATATATATATATATATATATATATATATATATATATATATATATATATATATTGATTTATAGTTTTAGTTTTCCATGACTTCTTCAACAACACATCTCTCATGTAAATCAAGAGGTACCTTTATCCACTGCTAAATGTATTATGTTTAGATATTCATTATTAAGGTTTTTATCACCTCTAACTGATGGTATAGTGTGCTTTTATGCTTTTCTTTTAGCTGCTTGTTCTTTCATATATTTGAATTAAAACATTACTAGAATCATATGGCCAAGCAACATCCATCACTAACATACAGTAAATTCTTGATTCATGAAACCTATACATATGTGAACTCAAAACATATGAAATTTGCAGCATCACCCACTGCACTTGTCACAGATTTACATGTTCATTCGATTTGAAAAAAAAATCTTTTGTAAATCAAGAATTAACTGTAAATGAAATGGCCACAAAATAAACATAAAAGCAGAAACATCACAGTGAACAAAATCTTTTACAACACTGAAGAAAAAGGGGATTAAGAGACCTCTCCCACCTGACTCTTGTCATCTTCCTCCGTAAACACTGGCAGCAGATCGTCCCGGCCATGGAACTTGTAGCAGTTGATGACAATTTGACGCAGCGCTGTGGTCCACGACACCTGCCAGGAAGAACATAATTATGGTGCTCTCAGAAAACACAAGTAATCCTAATGTAAATATTCACGTTATCTCAACCACCCCAAAACTGAAAGAATTAAAAACTCCCTGAACTGCACAACAACAAAAAAAAAAAGGTAAAAGAAAATGGAGACATCCCACCTTACACAACATGACCACAAAACTAAAGCCATGAATAATGGAAACAGTTCTCATCAAAGGAAAACCCAAGAAACAAGTCCCACCTTATGTTTCTGATCCTCAGATCGTGCATCCATTCTCACATTGGCCCACGGGACGTCCTTGGGCCACCATGGAGGTCTTGTCGACTCCTTACCCCAGCCTGGCTTCCCTCTCCCTGCAATGAAAGTTATGGCTGTGATGGCAATGGCAGTCATAGTTATAAGTCTGAATACTGCAGTTAAAGTCAAAGAATCATCAATTATTCCCACTTAATGCTTATCCTCACTCTTAAATCCACAATATATAGTACAACACAAACAGTTCAATAAATTACTCCTAAACACTTCATACACAAAAAAACATACAAGTAGGCAGCTCAGCATCCAACTAAAAGTAAAAGAAACACTCCTCACCAGTAGAATACTTCAGCATTAGGGGAATGAAGGCTCTTAGCTGTGCCTGGGTCATCTTCTCCACCGGGGTTGGGATACCATCAATGATCAGTGGAGGCAGTTCATGCAGAGATGGGTCATCCTGGGGGGGTGGGGGTGCCTGCTGGGCCAAGGCATTCTCCAGCTCTGTCATCAGCATCTGTCTCAGTGTCTTCATCTAATAGAGAAAAATACCTTAGCTATCATCCTTGATTTTTAAGCTGAACTCTATCACAGCTAATACAACTTTGTTAAGAGATTATCCTTTGACACCAAAATACTTGAGGACTTGTTAGGATAAACAAAACTGTAGAGAAAGAGAAGAACTTACCACATCTTCCAACGGCTTTGCACCAAAACACTTGAAGTCGTTGCCACCAGACTTGCTGGGAGTCGCTACGACCACCACCGCCTGCTGACCGACACGCGTTGAATACTCGTCAATGGTCGCCTTTAACTTCCGCAGGAGTCTTGTTTTCTGCCGCTTGCGTATAGATGGATTGAGCTCAAAGCAGTGGTGCCTCTTGCGCTTCTTAGCCGAAGTTATTGCAGCAGCAGCAGCCACGCCAACAGGACCTGTACCTCAGCATGGAAGAGAGGGGCAAGATGAGGAAACTGCTTTTCAGCGTGGAGGGAACAGGAGAGGGCAAGACAGCGGAATGTTGTGTCCATCTGTCTGTCGGTTCATTTTGTTTGTTGTGGCTGCTCAGAGCGACTGCAGGACAAGGTTGGGTGAATCAGAACAGAATGTGGAAAGGTGAAAAAGAAATGCGTGTGGTGTGGAGAGAGAGAGAGAGAGAGAGAGAGAGAGAGAGAGAGAGAGAGAGAGAGAGAGTCAAATGATAAACTAACTGAAGTGAATAAATAAAAGAAAAAACAAATAGAAAAGAAATAAGGTCACATAGATATTACAGTGGAAACAACAATAACAACAACAAATAATGATAGTGTGGTCACAGAGCTAAGAATGCATCATACACAATAAATCAATCAATAAAAATAAACAAATAAAAACAAATAATATATGAAATCCAACTCCTTCCCTCCATTCAGGGTACAAAAAAATATGTTGCAAATCTCAAAACAAGAAAAATATTCATATACAAGTTAGTGTGACACTACATGCATAAAATAATTCAAAGCATAAAACCATTGAAAAAAACTATTTCCATCTCCCCCAAAACACTTGCATATATAAACTAAACAAAAATCTTTATTAATCCATGCTGTGGGGACTTCAACTTTCACTACACACACAAAAACAAATATATAATGGAAAAAAAAAAAAAAAGGTTTTGTTTAGGAATTGCAAAGGTCCAGCCAACAACCAACATGCATTACACTATTTCCAATGGGTTTTTCCTTTTTTTTCCGTATTTTGCCCCTTCCTTCACCAAGTGCATCACCACTCACCACCAGGGACATCACCACCAGCCATGCCTCACACCCACATCCACCTCAATCCACTTATAACTTCATATCTTCATTCTTTGAATTGTAACAGTAAAATAACATCTTTAAATACACTCATGAAGGATTTTAATGCACTTTGATATATGATTAATACAGACTTGTTATAATCTATCTTAATACATGATTACTTGGTATATGTTTATGTTTCTATATTATGTAGCAAGTTGACTCTAATTACTGTTTCCTAGTGTTTATTCCTTCAGTCCTTTTTTCAAGCATGACATCCCTGGAGGCAGTGACACGCATTGGCTCCCTCCACCACAACGAAAAAAATATTCCCTCTCACCTGCCCACCCACCTGCCGCCGCTAACTGGGCGGTCACGTCATCAGTGATTGGCATAGACCCATCGTCCTCCCCAAAGCTCCCTGGCGACGATGGAACATCATCATCATCGTCGTCACTGGTGATCTGAGTGCCAACGCTGTCCCCAACACCTCCCCCCCCTCCCGTGTCATCAAGTGGCTCAACTGTTGTTTCACTGGTCACACTGGTTAGCCCCGCAGCCTCCACGCTATTCATCACCAGCTGTGAGGGGGATACCAATTACTGCAAGTTAGTCTCATGTTGCAATTACCAGCCAGCAGGGAATGTATCAACCTTCAGCTCTGAGATAAATTCAAGTTATCACAGTCAAAATTAATTTCAAGTTACTATAGTCAGTTCTAAGGCCTGGAAATTTAGTTAAATCTTATAGCAGTCAAAACTGAAACTCAGAAATTTGAATTAGTTAAGGATTAAAGCAGGAGAATTTGAAAAGAGATTACTGGAGATATCTATGTCATATTAAGATTAATCTAAGGTACACAATAGAAAATATTTATTCTATATTAAAAGGAGAGTGGTCTCCCTTACCTCCTGTCCACTTGTCAGTGCCACACGCCATCCACGTAAAGATGATGCATCAACACTGTTCATCACCAGCTGCAACACATCATACCACATCAAAACAAGGAACACAAACACAAAGCTACAATAATACTGACCAAACATTAGAGTCAAAATCCCAAACTTATGAAATGCTGTAAGTGAATAGAATAAGTAAACCTTTTTGTATGAATGTTTACATACACATAACACTGTAAGTCAAAGCAAATTTGAGTAATGAAAGGAAGAGGAACAAAGAAAAATTGAAAAAGAAAATGCAGGGTTAGTATAGCTCTACATATAAATATTCATTGGTGGAACATAGATATGCCTCACTATAAAATATAAAACAAAAAGAATAACAGAAGGAACAGAAAAGTTTCAAGAAAGAAAAGGGAAAAAGTGAAAACACTATTCTAATCCAAAGACAGATTAGCAAGGAGACCATAACTGTTTACATATAAGCAAAGTAGAAGGAGTACTCACATATGAGGAGCCTGAGTCAGAGCCTGACATTCCCAGGCCCCTTTTTGCTGTGGAGGATGGGAATGATGATGATGATGATGATGGATGTTGCCAGTCCCACCTGACCTGACACCTCCAGTGGTATCTAGAAAACACAATGCAGGTGCCACGTTAGGAGAAGTGGTGGTAATAAGCGAATCAAACATGACACACAAGTCAGGAGGAGACAGGATGACAATGACTTCAGAGGGACTTGTTTCACCCTTAAAGGATGTATGTGTAGCTGTAGGCATATTGAAAAAAATTTTAATAAAAATCCCACACAACTTATATCTTGCCAAAATATAGTTTCATATACCAAGATAACATGTCAACGTCCATTTTATCTGCTGGAAGTTTCATGACAGTGTGTGGAGCCCCAGCATGTGGGGCAGATTTCATCAAAATAGCTCTTTGGAGGAAACTGTGCTACTTTTTCTGCCACCATCACTTCAAAGTTTGTCACACATCACAGCTGGTAACCAGTTTTCTTTGCTTTTTTTTTCACAGTAGTAAACCTAATAGATCTCTTTTGGGAACGGAAATGAATCCCCAAAGTGCCACAAAGTGCTGCATAAGCAGGCTTGTGATTTTTAGGGCCAGTAAGGCTTTGTGTGGTTCCAATGTGGCTGATCTTAAGAATTTTACACTTTTGGTGGACAGCTGATATACATGACAACTCACAGTGACCACTTTTTGCCATTACAAATTTGAATTGTAGAGGGGAGAAGCTTTGCATCTATTGATGCTCCCCATCTCACTGTGACTACATGAATCAAGTATCTATTGATGCTTTCAGTCCTTTAAGGGTTAATGGAGGAAGGTATTGTAGTTTCCTTTAAGTTTTGTTAAATAAGAATACTCTTGTAAATATTACTTTTAAAAACACTGGTATATGTATTAGCAATGAACAGCAAACATGTACATTTCAATAGAACAGTCAATTCAAACATATCTTAATCCAGAACTATTAAATTACAAACTAATTTCATACTAATACATGTCAAGCTATACAGATTCTTTACTTTTAGGGCTCACCAAATATATAAAATGGAAAAAATCTAACTAATTGATTTAAATGAAACACAAAATGGAGGTTTGCATTTCATTAAGTTAGAAATCATACTAAAGATAAATGGGACTGAACATTTCTTAATTCTTTATATGCCACCTACTCCACTTATCACAATACTATGAGGAAATAGTATTGTGAAATATATACTGTGGATCTATTAAACATTTATAGCATTTATAAGATGGAGTGAGTGTTTTTAATACTGAATGACAATGTTTAATCTTTAAATCTATATACAGTTCTGTGTGTGTGTGTGTGTGTGTGTGTGTGTGTGTGTGTGTGTGTGTGTGTGTGTGTGTGTGTGTGTGTGAAATGTTACTGCTAGAATTGTTCTTTACCCCCTAATCAATGAATCTATCAATAAATTTCTGGCTCTGTCTCTCTTTCTCTCTATAATCCCACACAAGGCACCACCATTCCATTCAAACTCCAAAACAGTAATTTCTTTATTAAATCAAAGACAATGGATTTAAGTATTTTTCTAAGGGATATTTAACTCTATAAAGGAAAATTGAATATGAAGCTAAACTGCGACAATGACCCTGATGAGAAAAAAAGATTTAGATAGAGCTAACAGCAGTGGCAGATCCAGGATTTTTTTTTTTTTTTTTTTTTTGGGGGGGGGGGCAGGGGTGAGTGGGAGGGGGCACAGTGGTAATCTGAATTCCTGTACCCCTGGAGATTGATAGTGGTAAGCCTTATCAGCTATTTCTTTTTTACTTTGCAATCTTGAGGGCATTCAAAAGAAATATACATAGGCATTTTTTTGTAATAAGGGCAGTACTAATTAACTAATATGAATGGATAATAATTTGGGATGGACTTCATTCCTCTCAGCCCTCCTCCCCTCAGATACCCACCATTGGATATATATATATATATATATATATATATATATATATATATATATATATATATATATATATATATATATATATATATATAAAAGCTCAAAGAAAACGGAGTTAAGGTTTACATTACAATTGGTCCTTGTCAGAAGCACATCACAGGACAGCCTGCATGTTGTAGCAGTAGACTCACTCTACTTCATGTGTGAATTTTTTGTGCGTTTGTTTATTACTCACATATTGATGCTTTGGAAAATCAACACATTATGCCAAAAAGAGAGTGAAATTGGGTTAGATAACCTTAGGGTAATTTTAGAGTTAAATTAGCTTTGATTATGTATATATTGATTTGGTTGGTCAGGGATATAAAATAGGTAAACAAATTTGCATTTCTTGAACAGTCTAAGGAAAGTAAACAACCATATTTGGAAAAAAAAAGGATCTCTTGTAAATATTTACCAGAAACTGCAATCCCCAAAAGTAATGGCTAGTTATTTAGACTATCAGCAGTGAGAGAGCTCTATCAGTGCTCCCTAATGTAAAAAAAGACAAACAAATATTAGTTGTGAGGAAAACACAGGAATATCATAGATCCTTGTCTCTATATTCCAATGCTACCAATTTATTACACGTTTGTTATTGTGACTGTTAGCACTGAGAGGGCTCTATCAGTGTTTTTAAGTTTCAAAAGACTAAACAAATATTAGTTGTGGGCAAAACAGGCCTATTGTATCCAGTGTTTAACATTTTATCACACGTTTGTTATTGTGACTCTGTCAGCATGGAGAAAGCTCTATCAATGCTTTTCAGTGTCAAAACGGTAAACAAAAATTAGTTATGGGCAAAACACAGGCCTGTTAATGAGTTCATTATCTCTGCTTCATTCCTTCTTATTCCTCCAATCATCTTACTTATTGTGGCTCAAATAGGTAGAACAGAGGTTTATCTATGGCCTAGGGTGTCGAGGAGGTAAACAACTATGGAACAAGGAAAATAACATAGGCCAACGATAGAGCCCCACATTTCCACGACTCTACAGCAAATTTTCCTGATACAAAACACGGTCAAAACAGAATTCTCAGTGTCTGAGATTAAAAGGGTGACAGGCAGAGCTCTAAGAAGGCAGGATAAGCCCATGAAGACCCAAAGAACCTGAGACTAGCACAGACAGAGCTTCTCTCCCTATCTCTCTACAGCATCCCCACCAAAGCTCTCTTCTAAGGCTATAGCCAGCCTTGGAAAGCCTTTCTGAGAGCTCTGGTGGGTCTGGTGGAGAGCTCTATATTCAGTGACATTTGGCGCAAGATGGGCGGGACTGAGCAGGCCCAAATGAGACAGATTTTAGAGTCTGCCTGGTCCCGGAGCCTGCGTACGCATATTTCACCTGCGTCCTGACACACCATTCTGCCTCCTGCTGCTCCTCCTCCTCCACCTTATCTCCCTCTCTCCCTCACCTCACAGACTCTACTTGGAGGTGAAAGGCAAGTCCTGGGAATTAGAGCTGGGGGCCGGACACCAGGGGACGCCACTAAGAAATTTCCTCGGTGAATTGTTGGTGTGGGAGAGGGGAAAAATATCGATTTTCTCCATGGCTTTGCTGGGGGTGTCTGGGTCTGCCATGTTGAGTCTGCGCAGAAGGAGACAGAGCAGAAGACCTTTAGGGGGTGATAAAAGGTGGAATTTGTGGCCTTACTCCCTCACCTTTGCTTCCACTGGGCCTCTCTGTCCCCTTGTCACCTCTCTGCCACCTCACCTCAGGGTCAGGGGCGGCCGAAATTATCAGGAGAAAGCTTTAAAAATGAACGAGAAGGGAAGAACAGGGCACGGGATGGACTGAAATATTTGAACACACAGAGCACCAGAGACATCTATTGGCCTTAACTTACATATTACTCTCATTTTGACTATTCCTGCCTATTCTCACTTTAAGTGTGTGCATTTCCGAGCTCCAGGGTTGTTGAAAATACGTATTAGGCTATGAAAACTTGGTGAAATAAGCTACAAAAGGAGAAATAAGTGATTGTGATGTAAGGCTGAGATGCCAATTTCTTATTTTAGTGAAGTATTTTAGCCCTTGTGTCCTCGTGTCACTCTCTCTCTCTCTCTCTCTCTCTCTCTCGTTAAGTGAATCACAGGTTAGGATATTGCATCAAAGAATTGACCAGGTGAAGTAATATAGTAATAACTGGGAATTTTTGGCTAGGTGGGGATATGAAGGGAGTGGCGAGATGTAATTTCTACGTTTCTGTTTCCCTCAATTTCAATTTGTTTACGACGCATTGAAATGTCATCTGCATCAATATGACAACCTGTGTGGTAGATTATTGAAATAAGCTCCCCAAACACCACTGTTCTGACCTAGTTTTGATGTTTCTTTAATTATTTTATTTTTTTACGTAAGTTGGTTGGTGTCACTTGTTACAGACCTGAAACATATTTCCCTATTGCAACTCAATACGTCACTTTGAGATAGAAAAGTGAAAATTCCCTCCCCCAAAGTTAATCAAAATAGAATATACAAGTTTTTCTAGCCACGAAAAACTCTGAAGACATGATGATAATAGTGGTAATATTTTGCATCACATTATAAGAGAAGAGGAAAAACAGTCACAGAATAGAGAATAGATTATGATTCGATGAAATGCTTTATTTACATTATTACTTGATATTGAGAGGTCTATGGCTTCGGTACTGCTTTCTGGTCCATTGTCCCACTGACTACTCATTAGGTCCAGTCAGTCAGGTGTCAAGTGTTATCCTAATCTGTTAGGTTAGAATGGAGGTCTGTGCTCAAAGGTGGTTAATCTGGCAGGCTTACCAGGAACAGGCCCAGTCTTTTATTGAAATTTGCAGCAGAACAGTCTGTCAGATAACACATCTTTTGGGAGAGTTAAAATGCTTGTGACATTTGATGGTAAAGCTAGTGACCAAGCAAGCTCTCTGTATCCACTGTTGGGCTATCCAAACTGGTACAACTGTAGTTTAACACAATATAATACATTAACCTGACAATACCTAAGCACACTCTCTATCTCTCAGCTAACACTGACTCTTACCTCAGACCAGCAGCAGCAGCAGCAGCCAGCACCATGTACCAGTGTCGACCCCTAGCAGTGGCCGGGCTGCGTCTGTACAGCAGCAAGGCAGCACAGGTCAAGCAGACCCGAGACAGGATCATCCGAGTGGACCATGCTGGGGAGCTTGGGGCAGACCGGATCTATGCTGGACAGATGGCAGTGCTAGGTGAGAAGGAATTGCTTTTGAGGGGTTTTTCAGGCTTGTGATAGTCTTCATGTCTGTCCAATTATTTCTTGAAGATTGTAGTTGTTTATTATGTCATCTCTTCAAATGTTTTTTCTTGGCTTCTGCTCCTTACCACCCACAGGTCATTAATGCATGTATATGTAGGTAACCAAAACAATCTGAAGTTTGTAAAGAAAAGTACATAAACCTTATACTACCTCTCATCTCAGGTAGACAATGGAAGGTGTATGTTTCAAGAGCACTTTCACATTGTTCTTGTTATTCTACAGGCAAAACAAGTGTTGGGCCAGTCATCCAGCACATGTGGGACCAAGAGAAGGAGCACAAGGCCAAGTTTGAGGAGCTGGTACCCAAATACAGAGTGCGACCCACTGTTCTCCTCCCCATCTGGAATGTTGCTGGCTTTGTCCTTGGTGCAGGTGAATGCTCAAACATTTCAACTCCCTTATTACACTACAGCACTACTCCTCTTCATGGTTTGTTGAGGCTGTGCAGGCTAAGCATCACAGCCAGTTGTGCCCCAAAGGTGCTGTATATGGCAGTTATATTTTCAAATACCATAGTACTCTTACTAGATATGAAATAGAGAAAACATAACTGTGTAGGATCTACTCTCCGTTTTCCTATCTCAGGGACAGCATTACTTGGGCGAGAGGCAGCCATGGCATGCACAGTGGCAGTGGAATCTGTCATCACTGACCACTACAACTCTCAGTTGCGGGAACTCATCAATCTTGGCGAGGAAGAGAATAAGGAACTCGTAGAAGTAATAAAGAAATTTCGCGACGATGAAATGGACCATCACGACACAGGCCTGGCTAACAATGCTGAGCAGGCTCCAGCTTACACTGCCCTGACCAGTGTCATCAAGACAGGGTGCAAGGCAGCTGTGTGGCTGTCTGAGAGAATCTAGTTGCAGGCTTTTGTAGTCTAAGGAATTCATCTCCTCAGTGGGTAGTGGGTTGCTGGGGTTTTGCACATACAGTTTGCCTTTCTACTAAATAATATACAGTGATCTACCTCTTTCCTCAGCAGATGGGGAATTATTTCCTTCATGACTATCTTGAATCTCCATCTATTACACTCATACTGTGAGTGCACATAGCTTTTTATGATAACGTGTATATTTTCATTATTCATGCTGTCACTTTCCATAGAATGACAAAACATAGGCCTGCTTATATTCCTACATTTTGCAGTCATCCTGCTTAGAATGACAAACAATCCAGATCTGTCTTTATCCTTATACACTGTCAAGTCTTTTTGAAGTCTAATCAACTCTTTCAGAATTGAATACATACCGTTTGAAGATCTGTATATGACAACATTGTTTTCTAATTTATACACACAGACATTTATGTTTATAACAAATCATACAACTTATTCTGAATGTATACATAAATCCTATATTAAAGGTTATTCATGTAAACTTTGGTGTAAATATTGTTAAGCCTGATCACAGTTTTTTGTAATTGCTTTGAAATGAAGTATTTTTTTATTTCACTTTTTATTTACTCATACAATCAGCTTCGTAAATTATGAAAAAGTTGCATATGTAATGAGAGTCAATGATGAGAATGTGATGCTTGGTTTTTGAGCGGTATACAATGCTGGTCAAAGGTGAGATGGCCAGGTGTTGTCAACATGCGTGTCTTAATGCATGGAATTGGCAAAACTAAACATAAAAGGACATAGTTGAACAACCACAATTATAGATCTACATAACAAAATTAAGTCTGCATACACACACCAGCTGTGCTCTTAAACCTCTGGGAAGTGGAGGAGATAAGCTGAGATAAGGAGTTTATATCATTGACAAGTATGTATTGTGAATAATTTATTCACTAATTATTAAGAAGACCTCTTTGTTGTGTGGTACATTGCTAAGCTTGCAGTCTGAAGGTTGTGAGTTTGATCCTCACAACAGTGCTTCAGTGAGAGCAGTGATAGCCTTGGCAGTCTTGTAAGCTTAATCAGAGTCACATGACCTGTAAATGTAGTGAGCGTTGGGACATGGTAGTTTGCTGAGCTGTTTTCTGCTGACAAATACCCACACATGTACTGTAAATATGTAATCTGGTTTCCACGGCATGATTATGACAAGAGCACAAATGAGACATGCATTCATTCACGTCATTCAAGGCTCAAGATTCAAGGGGAGTGGCATGGCACCTCTTACTCTTACTTAGTGGCAATTTTATTGTGCTACACATAACACATGGCCAGAGTCAGTCCCTTCAACATGTAGCAGCTCACAGCTGCTACTTTCACTCCTCAAAAGCAGTTTTGTCATAGGGACAGCAGCGAATAAGCATAGAAAATTGTTCAAAGTCGTCGACTTCCAAAGGACACATGGCCTAGCCTGCAGCTGGGCATTTAGATCCTTTTAAATATCTAAAAAATACAACTCCAATTTTTCAGTCTGTGTTCAAAATCATGTTTTTGTTGTCCAGTGACCTTGAAGAGCAAAAAAAACACTACAAAAAGTAGTAGTAAATGTTGTCTCATGAGTCATTCAATAAATGAGATGTATAAGAAAATATCCAAGTGAGCATGTTATATTGTGGTGAGTGTTTCCATTCTTATAGTATAAGAATAAAGATATACACAAATATTACTGAACAGTCTCTTCAGATAACCTGGTGACTTTGAAAAAGCTTGGTGAAAAGACAAACGTGACAAGTGAGACTCAGGCCAACATTCTTAAACACTTTAGTGTCAGACTCGTACCTTCACTATACTCAAAGGACTCCAATACAAGATATACAAGTCTTTACCAAGATTTTTATGGTTCTAAAGACAAACTAAGAAAATTTCAACATTATTGAGGAATGAAATAATATTGGAATCTTTGGAAAATAATCTTGGTAAAATGATTTGATATTTTCAAGTATGTTTTTATACTTTAATTGACATATTAATGAGGTTTTCACATCCTTGATAGAACAAATACTCTTAGGAACCCAGTTAATCATCTCTATGGCCTTCAAAACTAGTCACGGTGAAGTTACATGGGATACTTTTATACTTAAATGGCAAATTAACAAGATTTTTCACATTATTAAAAGGAGAAACACTCTTGAGAATTCTGTCTGTGGCCTTGAGAATTCGGTCTGTGGTATGTGAGCGAAGTATTTCTTAATACCAACCTTACAACCAACCAGCACTACATTAACTTGGTGGGTGGGTAAAGCTTGAGTTTCTCCTTGAAGGCACCTATGTCTGTGATAAAGTGCTCCTTAGGGACACAGCTCTCCTCTCCCTCAGGCACCAAGTAGTCTACAATGCCATTTTTGTCTGTCAGGATGAAGTAACACATATTGCAGGATGACATAAGAATGCCTTTTTTCTTTCTTTTTCTTTTATACACCAAAATATATATAAAATATCCACTCAAATGACAATCATTAAAAAAAGTATAATGACATCTAAATACTACTATGAGAATACAAAGGTAAATAATAAGATTTACAAGTGTCTTTCTTTAACTTCTGACATCAAGAGTCTTGGATGGAGTGAATTACAAGAGGAGCAAGGCACTCACCCAGCAGGGCATGAAGTGATGGGGGCACACCAGTCTCTGGATCACTGGAGCCCACAACCTGTACACTCAGCTTCTTGTAGTTTGGTGATTTGCTACTCATTAACTCCTGCAGGCATTCCACAACCTCCTTGTGTGTCATCTCCTCAATTAAACCAACCTAAAGGAATAAAATCATGCTGTTATACCAACAAGAAAATAATTCTAACAAGTTCAATCTTTTTATTCTTTTGTCACATCATTCTTCATTTTATCCCACATATTGGAAATTCACAACTACTGTTTTTTGTGTTATAAGTTTGTTTCCAGGAAAATAAAAAGAATTGTGAGTGGTTAATAACTGTGGTAGAAGGTGCAATTGGAATATACTGATAATTTTGAGATAAGAAAAACTGGAATTCATACTTTCATCTCTTCCATTACAAACACACCGCGTAGTGTAGTGGTAGCACACTCGGCTCACAACCGAGAGGGCCCGGGTTCGATTCCCGGGCGTGGCGAGGCAAATGGGCAAGCCTCTTAATGTGTATCTAGTCCCTGTTCACCTAGCAGCAAGTAGGTACAGGATGTAACTCGAGGGGTTGTGGCCTCGCCGTCCCGGTGTGTAGTGTGCGACACACACACACACACACACACACACACACCCAGCCACTGGGGGCACAAGCCAGTGCAACTCAGTGCCGGTCCCAAGCCCAGATAAATAGGGAGGGTTGCGTCATGGAAGGGCATCCGGCGTAAAAATATCTGCCAACTCAATATGCGGAGCTTGTCAAAGACGAGTGATCCGCTGTGGCGACCCCAAATGGGAATTGCCGAAAGATGAAGAAGATCTCTTCCATTACAAGTGATTCTCTGAAATATACTAAACAATTCTGTAACATACATTTTTCCTTTAGACATTATAAAATTTTGGCAAATCTAACTTCCAAATATCATAATCCATTCACTGAACACAACTTGAAGCCATTACATCAACCCACCTGTTTCTTGAGCCGGTCAAAGAGGTACTCCCCATGGACAATCTCACTCCAGTTACGATCAACCTCTTCCTTCAGAGTGAGATCAATAGTTTGCTTCATACTCGTGAGAGTCTCCTTCAGCTCAGCCACCTCTGCTCCTCCCATGTTCCTCACTGTCTTCACAAACTCCTGCACAAATGCATCAATTCTCTGGTCCACATGTGAGGCACTACAAGTGAAGGGGAGGAAGGTAAGACTGAAGTACAACAGTAACACCACAATACCAGAGCACCATATGAGAAAAAAAGACACCATGAAAATCTAAAATGAAATGGAGCTCCATCACAAGTTTTTTTGTTCACATACGAGATGCTATAAGTGAAGTAGAAACAAAAATCCAGATATAGGATACAGGAAAATATCAATACCAAGATACATAATGATGTCTATGCATAAATGTGCTTTTGAAACTTTGAACTAAACTATACCACTTGAGACCATCAGGCATCAATGCTTTTAAAACAACACAGCTTATTCAACACACAAGACACCCACACACACCTGAACTTGTTAGCCTGAGTATTGACAGTGATAGATAGTCCCAGGATGCCATAGGTGTTGTGGTTGGTGCAGTGAACATGATACCCCAGTTGCTCCTTAGTCCGTAGCTGGTCAAACACTGGTCCCTCCATCACCATCTGTGTTAGGAAAAGATGAAGAAATCACAAAATACTCAAACAAAAGAAATCACCAATAAATCAAAGGATAACCACAATGGCAAGTAATACAACAAATACAACAATAACAGAAAGGATGAAGAAATGACAAAAACTCAAATGTGAGAAATCACTAACATATCAAAGGATAACCATAATGGCAAGTAATACAACAAATATAACAATAACATAGATAATAAAACGCGAAGAAACACTGCAACTACACAGTGAAGATCAGAACTCACATCAATAAACTCGTGCATAACCTCCAGTTTGAGTGATCCCTGTTTGTGCTGGTAGTAGCTGATAATAGAGGAGTTGGTGTTGGCAGGATTGACAGCCTTGGCCCTCACTGCCCATGCACCTTTGGCCAGCTCATGAGTGCACAGCTGTGGGGAGAAGATAAATAAATAAAAGGGACACCGTGGTACAATGGAACCACGAGTGCTCTGGGGCCAAGACATCCCCAAGCACAAGCACACGGGTTCAAATTCCACCCATGGTCCAAGTGGAGATTGGGCATCCACTCGGGGTAATGGTTCCCAAATGGGTGGGCTTTAAAATAGGAGGTCTCCATTAGGTGGTCTCCTTTAACCTGTAAATTCCTGTAAAAAGCCCACATTGTATAAAAAAGGTAAATAAATAAATAAAAAATAAATCAGAAGCATGATGGAGGTTCACAAGTGTAAAAGGGACATAAAAAGAGTGACACATGTCAAATTGTAAGGATCAGGAGCGAATCTGTGACAAAGGAGCGCAATAAGAGTAAGGCCAGCATACCACCATACCTCCATGAGTGGGTGTTGAGGTGGTGGACGTAACCTCTTCATCACCAGGCCATACAGTTCCTTTGCCTCCTCCCTTGTGTTGTTGCCCTGTGGACCAAAGAAGTGGCTCATTGACTCACTCATTAGATGCACTACAATAACAGCCATGTCACCTTTATATCACAAAAAAGTAAAGAGTAAATAGCTGATTTTCAAAGCTCCTCATACAGGAAACATCATCCTTTCACTATTATCATTATCAACAAAACTACACGTCCACTTTTTCACCGTAAGGTAATGGAGGAAAAGAATTCTGTAATAATACTAACTTGCACTAAGATGAAATGCTTATATATGTATATATATATATATATATATATATATATATATATATATATATATATATATATATATATATATATATATATATAGAGAGAGAGAGAGAGAGAGAGATATAGAGAGAGAGAGAGAGAGAGAGAGAGAGA
>CM035201.1:3062189-3087189 GCA_020233015.1 Callinectes sapidus | reverse complement strand
TGAAGACAGGAGGACCTGCCGCCGCCCAGCCCGCCGCGGCACCACCACCATCACTGCTCAGGCACGCCACATTTTCTCATAATCCAGAAAGGGAGCACAGGATTTGGAAGGGACGGGGAGAAATAGACGGATTACGGCCTGCACGAATCTGAGGCTGAGGTCTTATGGATGGACGTCCTTCCCTCGCGCGGCTCCCAAAGGGTGGGGAGGAGGAGACTGAAGGGTGCGAGGGAAGGAACAGCAGGCGTAATCTTCCATCGACGACCCACCTGGCCGGCTTCTCAGAGACTACCAGCCCGTCCCCTCTCCACCGCCACGCCAGGGACGCCACAGTCGGCGAGGCCCCACCACGGGATGACACGGAATCCAATGACACATTTCAGATGACATGTCGCGGAATAGAACGTCAAATTGGCCGACATTGTTTTCATTTCTGATTGAAGACAGACGCCGCGACAGATTTGATGACGTGCTCCGATAAAAGAGTGAGCGCTTGTCACTTGCTTGTTGTATTTCTCTCAACATTACCTGACTGGAGGAAACTTGAATGGTTTTGACATATTTATTTAATGAGGACACTTTCCCGACACACGCTTCACTCTTTGCGCAAATATTACTGCCTCAATTCACGTGGAGAAATATAAATGATTGTTGTTATTTGTAAATCATTGTACATTTGTATACCGGAGGCTGTTTGACCTTGGACACTTTACTGATTCCAAGTCATTAATTAGCCAAAAAGGCGTAAAAATCAAAGATCTGTTTATCGAAGGGTTGTGTGTGACCAGCACCTCCCTGCTCAGAGAAGACCAAGTGCCCTCACTCGGCGGGTCATCCCCTTGACAACACTTCAGGGATAACCCACACCTGTTATCTTGATGGTCTTATTGGTGCTGCGTCATCTGAGGAACGAGAGGAACCCTGACACACTTTGACATTGAGTGGAAAATTATTAGAATAAATGCACCGTAACAGCGAGGTTATCTAATGCAATATTGTAACAAACAAGTGGTCTGATGATGGAAAACATTTGAGTATTGACCGTAAAAAATAACCTGCAAAGTACTTTATTGTCTGCTTAACACACACACACACACACACACACACACACACACACACACACACACACACACACACACACACACACACACACACACACACCATTAAAAACAGATCCTAAACATTTTTCCCCAGCACGGCCAGACTGACCAAGGGCGATGAAACAAATTAGCGGAAAAAAGGCAGCTCAACGAAGCCTTCTTTCACTGAGCTTCAAATTGGGAAAGTCACTCTCATTTCCACGTTGTCTGATGCTCGCCTTTTGAAGCAGCGCTGGTGATTGGAAAACGGATAAAAGAGGCCGAAGTAAAAAAAAGAGAAAATGGAAAAAAAAAGTATCATGGTAAAGGGATGAATTAAAAGTACCAGTTGACTCATGCATTAGTGAGATGGACTGCATGACTGACTGAGGAAGTGAAGGAGAGAGAGAGAGATGGAGACGTTAATGCACTGAGTCTTGGGAGGATAGACACGCGTGGGGGGGGTGGAAGCTCAGATGACCAATGAAGACAGAAAACTCAGCGAAAATAGAGACAAAACAAGGAAAGCGACGAGGCGTGAGAGATTGAAGGCAAGCAATTAACCTTTTGATTCCTGTGGCTTCTCCTCCAGGTTGATGAAATGGTTGGGGCGAGTTTGGCGGCTCATTGCGAAACACACGCAGCCGCCAAAGGGAATGATTGGGCCGGCACAGACTTTTAGCCTCTGTAGTGGTATTTTGGCGCGGTAAAATCCAGTCGCTTATTTCCATGGAGCAAGTGACACTCTCATTAGAAGGCAAAGGGTTCAGGAAGTGAGTGGCGCACATAGAGAGGTGTGCGAGTGTTCTGGTTAAGGTGAAGTAGTGAGGGGCAGTGCAGAACAAGCGTGTTTGGAGAGAAGGCGCGGGAACTGACGGAGGGTGGAGTGGCGCAGAGCTTTAGCGGGCGTAGTGAGTGGTTGGTGTTCGTGCTTGGTGAAATCTCGTTAGGTTGTCCCAGTGAAGGAAGTGTCGTATTCTCATTAGCAAGCAAAGAGTTCAGGAATACAAGAGTACCCCCCCTCCCCCCCCGACACACACACACATAGGCAGTGCTCGAGTGTACTTCATAAAGGGAAGGAGGGAGGAAGGAGGGAGAGGGAGAGAAGGAAGGCAGGGCGGAACTGGCGTTGGTGATGCAGAATACTTCACTTCACACAGATGGCTTAGCGAGAAGTGAGGTGTGAAGTGAAGTGAAGTGAAGGGAAGGGACGGCAAGTGGTGATTCAGGGAGTAATAATTAATAAGATGAGCGTCGTATTTACATGAAACTTTAACCATTAGTTTTGATTAGTTGTGATTAGATGATTCTATTAGCAGTAACAAGATTTTAGAGATGGTCAGAAGATTAATGGCCTAAAGTCTGCACTATTTTGATCCCCACATAAGTTTCTGGAGTTGTGTAGAATCGATAAATAGTAAACAAGATAAATATAGAAATGCGTCGTGGTATTGAAGGGGTTAATGAGCACAGGATGAAGTGGCACTCATGGCTGTTGAGAGTTGTGGGGCGAGGCATGTAAGAGTATAACTAATAGGAAATAAATGATGTGTGAAGTGTTTGATATAATGCCAAGAGTTAAGGGTATTTCAGTGGTATCCCGGTAATGTTGAAGTGAGAGTGTTAGGTATTGTAGGTTCCGATAGAGAAGACAGTTTTGTTTTTGTAATGATATCTTTTGTTTGATGTTAGATAAAGCGTTACTCGTTATAGCCAGCATTGTAAGTCTGGCGATATTTGTTCCTTATCCATATTTTTTAATTAGTTAGTGTCTGGTTAGGTTATAGTTAGAAAAGAAGTACTCCTGAATAACTACAGACAATTGTGTTCTTCCATACCATTGAGATTCAAGAGAAAATAAAAAGTGAGACATTTTTCAAGCAGTGCACAGTTCTATTAAACAAGGTGGAGTCAAAAGCTTTCCGTGTCATCGCCTCCCCTCCGTGAACTGTCTAACTTTGGTGTAATGACGCGCCTCGTGACGAGAGGGCGTCTGTTAAATGGCGATGAAAAATGCAGTCACCGGCACAGATGTGTGGGAGGGCGCAGGGCTCATGAGGGAAGGTTTTTAAATAATGAAAATCTATACTCGTGTTACTATTAGAGATTGCGCTGTCTGTCTGTCTGTCTGTCAGTGTGTCTGTCTGTGTGTCTGTCTGTGTGTCTTTCTGTCTGCCTCGAGTCTTCCCAAAGAGGAAACCCAGTTTGCAGACAAAACAACAAAGCGATTCGGTCAATAACTCCCCAAGAATAATGAGATTTCAAAAACATTCCGATTCTATTAAACTTTACCAGCAAAAGGCAACAATTCGAGAGGCAGAGGAAGGAGAGCGGGACTGTTAGACGAGTTCCCCGCGATATATATTGCCCTAAAAACTAATCGTGTGTTTTCTGCCACCAGAGCTTGCCGGGCACAATAATTTCGGTTCTTTTCCTTCAGTACATTTCATGGAGCGCCGCCACATGCTATTATCGGTGAAATCTGTTGATAAATCTCATGCATCTTAACTCCCAGCAGGATTCGAAAAGCCTCCGGGACAGGCGCCACAGCTCAGCCTGAAAGGAACCCCGAGATAAAGGTGCACAGAAACGGATAGCATTTGTAGGAAGGCAATTTGGGAAGAAATAATTTTGTGTCAGACGCCATCGGAGACTTTTGAAATGCTTTAGGCGATGGTAAAGAATTCGCCGAACTTATTAAAGGGAGGTTAGGGATACTCTGTTAAAAGTTACATTGCCGGCAGACTGTGTGTGTTAGTGGTGAAGACTGACTGTACGTATGGATAGTAAGGATAGATTGGCACTTTTAGAGACCTCAGTGAAACAAGACTAATTATGCGTCAGGAATCTCTCTCTCTCTCGAAAAAAAAAAAAAAAAAAAGAACTGTAAGAGTCATGACAAATGTATCGGTGGATAAAATGACTCAGAATTTTACATCTTTAGTCTTTTGTTGGGAAATAATGGTGCAAAAAATGTTTTATTTAGTCAGCGTGCAGGCGTGTGGGGGATTGGTGAACCGTGAGTGTGTGTTCCGCGGTGCCTACCCACCAGCTGACTGACTCCCTCTGCTGTAGTCCTTAGTGTGTTTGCTGTTTGCTTACTAAAGTGCCTCATCAAGTCATGTAATTTCCTATATTTCATCATAACACACACACACACACACCTTTGCCTCAGCGTACCACCAATGAAGGTTAGCCTAATAACGCCCCGTATGAGTCAAGTAGTGTCGCGGTGATTCATGTGTTTTGAGGCATCTCAGCTTAACTTCTGCAACATATAATTCGTACATTATGTAAAGCATGTGTCATAAGAATACTGGTAGGCGTGTGTAGCATCTATAGTGGAAATAACTGAATACATGAACACCAGCAGGGAGGCGGAGGAATACAGAATGGTCAAGGCCAGTGCCCGGGCAGACGCCGAGAGGGGAGGTCAGTGTGGTTGCCTCTCGTGGTGTGGAGGAGAGTAGAGGCTTATTTCGCCATGGTATGCAAGTAAGATTCTCAGTCTACCTTAACTGAAAGCTAGGATAATGTTTTGTTCATCATGCTGAATACGTATGTGGCATTACTGATATACTTGTTACTGATTTAACAGACAAAAACCCCGACAGCTGTACAACGTCACTCCTGGGGGTGGCGGTACCATCATGGCGCCGCTGATCTTGTTGCCGCTCTGCTGTGTTGGGTTTGACGGACATAAGTTCTAGTGACTCAATGCTGGCAATGTGGAGCTGCTGAATGCTTCGTTGCTCTCCACTCCGCGATATGAAAGGTAAGGCTCTTCTGTCTTCTTGTGTTCCAGGGCATCACGCTGCTGTGTTGGGAAAGTTAGGCTGGTTACACGTCACTGCTTTCATGGTGGAGGATTGGCATGATGCAGGCAGACCACGTGCTGTGAATGTGGTCTTTAATTATTCGCTGTTAGTTGCCGGGCATGACTTGTAGTGACGTCTGTAGGGAGTGAGAGGGGTCCTGCTGTCCTGCTGAGTGGTGCGGCAGGACACGGAGCTTCAGTCTTGCAAGCGAAGCACTGTCACACTTTGCAGGGGCTATCAATTGTCTCTTGGATGCTCTGGACATTGTTGTGATCTCTCGGAACTCCCTCGAGGCACACGATTTCTATAAGCCTCAAAAATAGAAATAGTAAAGGAGGTAGATTTTGTAGCCGTTTATTTAATTCGGAAATTATTTAAAAAGATTTTATACGTTTTTTAATGCATTTATCAGCCGTCTTTATCGCAAATCATTACTGCTCATAGGGGATCGAGCGCCGCGTGGCGGGATGCCAATGCCGCATGTTTTCGATAAACTATATAAAAAGTCCTAAATGGTTTGCCTCTATTCAGAATGACGTAAAAATAAAACGTTATTTAATACAAATATAAATATAATGAGCGAATACCTTGCACAACTGAAAAACAAATTAGATAATAAAATCAACTTGGTTAAAGCCACAGTATGGTAAAAAGAACCATTGTCCGAGGCTGCATTCACTGGCAGGATTAGGTTAGTGTGTGTGTCGGCGTGGCCATGCATAGTGGTGATGGTGGCGGTGGTGGTGGTGGTGTGGAATGGCAGACGGTTGTTAGAATCTTGTCTGGGGCAACGCGGTGTTATTGTAAAAACTATCAATATTTTCGCAACCTGATACCCGCTTTGAGTTACCGGCGGAGGCGCGCCATTATTCTTGCTCGTTGTTTTATTTCGTCGCTTTTCATTTCGGCTGAAGGCGTGGCGAGGCCTGTGGAGACTGTGGCTGAGGCTGTGGCCGTGAGTGAGTGGCTGGGGCTGCGGCACAATGGCGCGGCGCAGGTGGATCAGCCCTTCATTAAGCCCTCAATAAGCTGCGGCCGAGACTGAATGGCCGGCCCGTCTGTCTCGGCGCTAATTAGACCGTTGTGCCAAGAAGCTGTACCCTCTCCCCCCTCTCCCCCCTCTACCTGCCTCTCCCACATCTCTCACCTACTCCCTCTCCCCTCCTCCTGTCTTCCACCTCCACCTCCACCCCCCCACCACTACCTGAGTGTGAGTTACTTGGTCGTAAAGCTTCGAGACTCGGTGATTCATTGAGGTTTTCAAGGGCGGCACTTCCTCCTTCATTGGCTTTGTTGGAGCCGCGTGTTTTCCCTCGACGCGTCTTGCATTGTTGGGAATAGCCGGGATACACAATATTTTTTCCGGGTGTTCATAAAATTCAGCGAGATAATGATTCGAGTTGAAAGTGAAGGATTTAATGCACTGGAGATAAGGGCGTTTATTATTTTATTCCCATTTTTTTCGCGCCAGGCTTGCTGAAATATATCGTCTGTGATAATAATCTCTTAATTTCCATATTTTATTTAATAATTCATACAAACCCACTCGAATTCGCAGCGTGGAATGTGTTTTTCCAGTCGTGCTGTTAGTGCATTACGAGTGTGCTGCGGGGCCTGGGGGGCCTGTGGGGGGGCTGGCCGGGACTGAAGGCTGGGGTCTGGTGGGGGGGCAGGGAGGGAGGGAGGGGAGGGGCGAGGACTGTCAAGGGCAATGACGTAATTACTATTCACGTCGTTTTATTGAGGAACAAAGGAAGAGCGAGTCTAATTGCATATATCACGCTGCAGGAAAGGCGTCCATTCACTCGGTACCGCCGCCGCCGCCACCACCACCACCACCACCACCACCACTATCAACACTCCCTTACCACCACCACCATAACCATTACTACTACCCTACCACCTCCATCAACCCTCTACCATCACCACCACTATCACTACCGTACCACCACTACCACTATCACCATCAGTACCCTTCCATTACCACACTATACACACTATACCACCACCACCATCCATCCCTATACCCTTGCCATCCTCACTACTCTCAATCGTGCAGCGTTGCCATCTACACCACCTCTCCTACAACTTGCCATCCATACCACCGTCATTGTTGCCATCCTCACCACCTTTGCCCTTCCGTTCACCACCGTCACCACCACCACCACCACCACAGCCACCGTCACCACCACAGCCCTCAGCCGCCGGCTCTCCCCTCCTGGATTATGGCGGTGAGCAAGTTTATGTCCACGTAAATAATCTATGTGTTTAGATACTCCAGAACATTTGCTTATTTGTTGCACACCGCGGGGTCGTGTTGGCAGAGGTGAATGCGTGTGCGTGTGCGTGCGTGCGTGTATGTGCGTGTGTGTGTGTGTGTGTGTGTTGGTTCGAGATACAAGTGGCCCGCCTGCACAGTTCCGCGTTCACACATTCACTTAACCACTTTACTGCATCTAATTTCACCCTCGCTTGACTTTTATAGGGGAAATAAATAGAGATATTGTCGCTTCGTGGATATCAAAGTGTGGGGAATTTTTTTTTCTCTCCTCACCCCCCCCCTTCCCCCCCTCCGAGGTGATATATGCAAATCATGTTGTGGGGGACAGTTGCCACGGAGTGATTTAATTTGTGGTGTTTGGGATGATATTAGTTAGTTAATTACATCGTGGTTAGTTTGGTTGGAGGAGGGCCATGGGGGGGTAGGGCCATGGGGGGGTGTGAGGGCCATGAGGGGGACTGTGAGGGCCATGAGGTAGACTGTGAGGGCCATGTGTCAGTGCTCGTTAACAGGTGCACTACCGTCAAGGGGGTGATGGTGTAGGGGGGGGGGGAGGAGGGCAGCGTGTCAGTAGCAGTAAGAGGGAGTGTGATGTTTTGACGTGGCGAAACTTGCTGTTATGCTCACCAGATGGAGTTTAGCCTCTGTTTGGTCGTGTGGTGTAGCAGTGGAAGATCGGGGTCTCTCTCTCTCTCTCTCTCTCTCTCTCTCTCTCTCTCGTGTGTTCTGTTTCATATGTGCACCTGTAATTCTGAGGGAGAGAAGGCGTTTTAAAGGTTAGTGTTCCATTTTGTGATGTTCAGTTCAGCTCCTTCTCTGCTTCCTTACTTCTAAAACTGAACGTAGACAAAATATGTAAATACCGTGAGAGGCGGCGTGTGAGCGAGGGGAGGCGGGCGAAGGGGTTCATTACATACAGTTCTATGTGGTGCACTGATTAAATTAATCCGGGAGTAGTTCTTGTGAAGGCGAGGACCAGAATTTCATAGCGGCGGAAATGGCAAATGGCGGCGCTGCTTCAATTCCCCGCCCATTGAGTGCTACTGGACACTGACTGCACTGCATTCACCGCCGCTGTACAATTCTGCATTTAGATTTTACGAACCTGCACCACCACCACTATTTCAGCCGGAAGTTTGGCGCGCCCTGCCTGAAGTACGCCGCTGTACCTCCCTCGCTAATGACCCGCGGGGCACTGTGGGGGCTGTTGGCTGGCTGGGGCGGCGGTGTTAGACGGCACGACTGTCCGGTCTAGGAGGGAAGGGACTTGGGGCGGTGGTTAATGCAGGCAGGAAGTTTGGCAGTGCATTACGTAAGCCGGGGAACTGTCCGAACGAAGCAAGGGTCGCCTGGCAGAGGTGAGGAACAACAAACAATGAGATTAACTATGAAATAATGAGAAAAAACCATGAAAGAGACAATGAAACGATGAAAATAAAAGAAAGTAACTATGAAACAATGAGCAATATTAATAAAAGTGACAATGAAACGATGAAAATAAAAGAATAACTGAAACAAAGAGAAAAATGACGAGAGAAAAATAAACTATGAGATTACGAAGCATTGAGGTAAACCATCATTCCAATTCCAAAACAACGAAAAAAAATACTACCGATGAAAACTTTGAAGAGGAAAAAGGGAAAGAACGTTAACTTCAAGATGGGAGTTTCCAATGGTTAACATATGGATCCTGTTAGTAGCATGGGAACTGGCAGGTGTGATGCGCGGCCTACAGGGGAGGGTGGCGATGCTGTATGCTGGTAGTGTGGGCATCTTGGCGTTATGAGAGATGCAGGAGTGACGAGGTGTGAGGGAGACAATGACCGCAGCTGAATAAGGGATGATAGGTAGGATGTAAGGGAGATACCAAGAAGGGAAGGACTTGAAGGGAAATGACAGATGTGGGTTATGAGGGAGAGAGAGGAGTGTTGGACTGTGAGAAATGATAGGTGTGTGTGTGAGGTGTGAGGTGTGAAGTAGGTAGTGGTAGACCTGGGGAGTGTGACGGTGGTGTAACTGATGCATTGTGACGGAGGGAGTGGCAGGTGTCGAGTGTCAAGTGTGAGGGAGCGGGTGATGTGAAATAAGAGGTGGTGAGGCCAGGCGAGGTGAGGCGGCAAGTGTGGTGATGTGGCTTAGGTGGTGGTGAGTGGTGGTGATGGTGGTGGTTGTAGCTCAGATGTCTGCGGGAATGACAGGTGGACAGACGAGGGGACTGACGGATGGTTCCCCTTGGCTTACTTGAACACTGCATGACTTGTTTCCCTTTCCCTCGCTGTAAGAAAAAAAAGTGACGATCTGTATTCATTTATGTTCCCGGGAAGTCGCTTTCAATATCTGGAAAACAAACGATGCAAGATTCACAGGACAAAGTTTCAACATTTTTTTTTTTTTTTTGACGTTTGTGTGGGTTTTTGTGAAATAAAGTTACGAGGAGACGGAAACAATTGAACTATAAAATCAAATAAATCTATATGCTAATCCTTTCACTGCTGCTATTTGTCGGATCTAAATTCATTCTCACCCACACAAAGACCATTTTCCAGTTCTACAGCCACATGCAAACTTTTATCTATTCGTTTATCTATTTTCTCATGTAGGAGCAGCGCCGATCAAGGACAAAACAACAACAACAACAACAACAACAACAACAACAACAACAACAACAACAACAACAACAATAACAACAGTAGAAAGAAAAGACTCGCTAAAGTGCCGCTCACATCGAAACGACAAAATCTATTCTTTTCATCTCTTTCTTTCCTGGCGATGCGTATAAAGATTACAGACTTTTTAGTGCCGTGAAGTTTTGCGTACTCAGGGAAAAGCGAAAGGATTGCATACGAATAGACAAACAAAAGTAAGTAAAAAGAGCGTCCAGACTTACACGTGGCTGGCTGTCACTGAATGGAAACAACGTATTTATTTTCACGCGTCGTTATCATTCATAAGTTTGTCTCGTGAAAGGAAGAACATAAAGAAAAAAGGCAAAGATGGAGAAAGATATCAATAAAAAGAAAAAAAGTATATCTTCATGGTAGATTTCCTGAATGCAAGTCGTGCTGTTGTGTAGATTTTGTTGAAGTAGACTGGTAATTGCGTCAGCAAGTCAGCAGTTACTCTTTGTCATCACGGAGACCATCATTCCTCGTTAAAATTTCACACCTAACACTCGGATTTCCAATGTTGGCCGAGTGTTTTTGCTTCAGACAAGATGAATACACCTTCTGCAGAGAGTTTTCCACATTTTCGTGTCACAAAAGGTTCAGGATTTTCGCTGCAACACGAAACAATTAGCAACACCAGAAACAATGTGATCATTTACAAGTACCTACGAGTGTGTAATGTTGTAAAGTACTGAAGTCCCTAGTTAGTAAATTTCAAAGCGTTTACTTGACTAACCAAATAGCTTCGGGCATCACCAACACCAACCACCACCACCACCACCACCACTAAACACAACCATTACCAACTCTAATCCTCCCCCCCCCTTTACCACCACCACCACAAAATAATTTCAACATGACAATGCTCCCCAACAATATCAAGTCTTGGCGAGTGAGAGGAGGGGAGGGAGAGGGAAAGGGGGGAGGGTGGGGGGCGGTAGAGGTGAAATATTGGCAGGCACCAGTCTGGGATTTTGCTATGAAATGTTGCGGTGGTGGCTTCAGTTTTCTTGAGCATGGCGCGTTCATATCCATACCGGGGAAGGTTTTTGAGGCATTCCAGGCGAGTGTGTGCAGCCTTCCCTGACCTGAGTTATTGACCAGCAGACTGAAGCACCGCCGCCAGTCTTCCCCGACCTATCTAGTCCTTCCTTCCTTCCTTCCCTCCCTGTCTCACGTCTCAAGCAGCGTTGGAAGTAGCAGGAGTATTAGTAGTTGTCTTGGTGGTGGTGGTGGTGGTGGTGGTGGTAGTAGTAGTAATTTATCAACAACTGTATTGGTATTTTATGGGATAGTAAAATTTTTTAAAAATGTTTCAAATTGTGTTGTACATTTGATTAGTTACTCTTATTTGTGGTGGTGATGGTGGTGGTGGCAGTTGTTGTTGTGGAGGTGTTGGTGGTAGTAATTGTGCTGAATTTGATTTGTTACTGTTATCTACATTTATTTGAGCAGCAACGGTGTTGGTAGTTGTGGTAGTAGTAGTAGTAGGAGCAGCAGCAGAAGTAGAAGTTTTGCTGTACTTGATGTTACTGGTATTATCTACATTCATTTCTACAGCTTCAGTATTATTATAGGCAACACCAGCGTCTGTACTTAGCCAATTCCTTATGTAGTGGTGGTGGTGGTGGTGGTGGTGGTGGCGGCGGTGGTGGTTCCTCGGTAAATCCTGCTTTCATTTTCGTTAGCACGTTTCCCGACTTAGTGTTCTTCCTAATTATCATTTTTCAATATTGGGGTAAAACTTTGGCAACCTGCACGAACACCACACTCATCTTTACTGCGAGGCATTCTGGAATCGACACACACTCAAGACTTAATAAGCCAGTGGACTGAACCCCGTTAGTACTGGGACACATTTTCGTATTCACTCTGTTTATTATTTGTCGATGTCATACAGCTTCAGGGGTCGTATCAACAGAGATTCTTAAACATGTGTCTCTTTCTCAGACGAATTTCTAGTTTTAAAATGAATCTTAACCTTCGGAAATTAGTGTTGTATTTCAGCCATTATCTCATTAACAGCCTCAAATTTACTGAAAAAAAGTTACATACTAAAAAGTCATTGTTAATACGGGCCTAGAAACTCATTTTGGGGATAAAAATAGTACAGAATCTTCCTCTTCTGGTCAATCTGCCCCTAGAACCATATAAAACACTTTAAAACTCATATAAATTCACGATCAATCTTTTGAAATAGTGGAGCTGAATCACAAGTATGTTTGAGAATACGGAGGAATTGGCAGAGAAAAGTAACGAGTTTCTTCTTTTTCTGGTTTGGTTTGGCATTGTAATCTATAATTCCTAAATAATAAGAGATCTGTGCAATGCGTTACTCCGTTATTGTCTGCTATTTCACACCCATCGCTAACTCAGGAAGACCCCATCGCGTGGCTGCCTTGCGTGACTGGCTGAGCGCGTCCCCTCCTCACCAAAAAGTCCATAACATTTTTGCAGTAACAAGTTCGGGTTCTTAATTGGAACTGGTAGATTATCAACGCAAGACGCGAATATTTCTCGTAAAAATGCACGTCTGAGGAGAGAGAGAGAGAGAGAGAGAGAGAGAGAGAGAGAGAGAGAGAGAGAGAGAGAGAGAGAGAGAGAGAGAGAGAGAGGGAGGGGGGAGGGTGCATAAAGCTGGTGTCATCGTCCTCGTCGCTATCTTCCACCACCACCTCTCTCTCACTGCTTAAGGAGGCCAGTACTCATCACCGCCACCCCTCCCCACTCCCCTTCCCCTCCTCATACACCCTCCCCACCAGCCCCAATTAAAAGGCCTAACCCTCATTTTCTTTCTCATTGTGTGTCTGTTCGTTTGTTTGTCATAGGGAGGCATGTCTCAGTGTTAGCAGCGTATTGAGTGTAGGAGAGAGAGAACTGTCACTGTTTATAAGTCATTGTCACTCGCACATGACAGAACAAGAGCAGCGTCACAGCATTACAGTACAGACAGACCCATGAGTTGAGGGAAGTGGTGCTACGTGGGTCGTTAGGGAGGCTGTGGGCTGTGGGTTCCTCTTTGAATCAGGTTTTAGGGGTCGAGTAACGAAAATAGGAGGTGAAAAATCCAGTCTGCTCTAGATTGGATTTTTCAGTGTGGATTAGTGTCTGAATCAGTAGAGTTGGTGCCGCCCTACCCTGTTCTTCCCACTTTGTATCACCTCGGGCCGCTGTTTGTAAGTGTCTGAAGGTGGAGGCGAGTGTACCTGAGTGCTGATTCATCGTTAGCTGTAGAATTTGTATGTGTGTGTGGTTTTCATTCCGTATTCAGAAACACTTAGCGCTCTCACCATCACTGCCTTCCAGGAACTATATTTGGAGATACTCGTGTCCTTAAGAGTATTCCTATGGTTCTGGGGATAGATTGGCAAGATTTCTGGTTTACTTAAAGGAGATATTGTCCTGAAAATAAGACTGGTTGTCATTGTGCCCTTGGAAAAATGGTTGTAATAAGTAGGGAGTGAGTGTTTCTGAATATTAGCTTAGTTCAACACATGGTATTTTTAGTTTTCCTTCAATCGTGTGTATGTGTGTGTGTGTGTGTGTGTGTGTGTGTGCGTGCGTCCAGCATTCCCTAAGGTAGCTTATTTGTGATACTTTTCGCAGAATTGTTCAAATTGTTCCGTTAATTCAGTGTATTCCAAGGTTGTAATTTATGAACGAATGTAGAATCGCCTAAACCTTCCGGTGCAAAAACACGTTGCAAATATTATTACACGCATGAATTTAACATAATGGAGTTGAGTATTTTTGTGTAGATATTATAGTATTTTGTGAACGATGCTGGCAAATTCATTATGGAAGTGGAGCAGCGGGAACTAAAGTAAAACAGAGGCGCCTTGTCTTTATTGCCTGCACGGCGAGGCAAGACAATGTGGCGGGAAATTTTTTGTATCCGTAATTACAACAGTTTTTCTCATTGCCAGAGTTATCTACTGGTCAGACTTGAGTGAGCATACCGCATTTCACCTGGAATTTGGAGCATGTTTCTTGTAAATTAATGGTGATTGCAAAGAATACCACGGCTGTACCTCAAATGGCTTGTAATTGGAATTGGAAACATTGAGTATATTTTTCCCCATTTTTCCTTACTTATGTTGGAGTAATAACATACTTACATAGAAACCTTAATGGCAGCAGATCACACTCACTGACTGCACCACCACCACCACCACCACCCCTATCCCGTCCCTTTAAATAATCTCATCACACAAAAGTCTCTCACTTAGACAGAACTTTACCTCTCCCTTACCATCTCATTTGCGGTAATGGCGGGGTGGTGAGCTGCTGCTGCTGCTGCTGCTGCTGCTGGTGTTGCTCCTCCTCCTCCTCTTCCTCCTCACCGCCAGCCTGCCTGTCAACTCCTTCACCGCCACTATAATGTTACAAACTTTCAGGCTCCACAAATTTCACGGGGGCTTTTCGTTCTCAAGGTGTTATGTGTTGACTTCAAGAACCAGAATTGTGTCTTAGTATTTCTCTTTTCTCTGTGGACCATTTTCTGAAACGCCTCTGCCACACATCACCACCACCGTCAAAAGGCTCTGGGTGAAGGTCCACGAGGTTTCAATTGTGGGCTGCTGCTGGGGGGGGGGGTGTTTGTTTCACTGTAATAATGAGAGATAAACAAGAGTTCTACACAATTAACACGAGAAAAACAGTCTTGAACACCCAGGTAATTATCTGTGTAGCCTTTCAAAATAGTGATGAAGGAGAACAAAGGGTTGGTTAAATACTCGCTGCCTCTCCATTAAGGTCCAGGAAAACACAAGTTAAGCTGCAAAATGATCTTTATTCTCTTTTATTATTTACAGGTGCAGTGAGTGTGCTAGACGGCTGCTGTTACTCATTACTGTCATCAACATTACTCTACATCCCTCGCCCGCCACACACACGCACGCACGCACGCACGCTAAGGACCTACTACTACTACCTGTACCTTCAACTGGCGGCACGTCTACTTCACTACCGCTGATGAACCTGACCGTCGTGGCGTGAGTGGACAGGTGACAGGTGACCGACGGGAGGCAGACTGACCTGTGACGCCCTAGGATGTGTGAAGGGGACGCAGGAGTGATAGAGGGCATTATTATCCACGCCCTTCGTTACTCCCACCCTGCCAGCCCCCCTCCTCCTCCTCCTCCTCCTCCGTCACCCGCTGCTCATGGCAAGGGGTGCGTATGAATGTGGTATGTTGTTCAATGTATGTCATTTGCATGATTCATTATTTCATGTCGGTGGAATATTAACACTCGTTGATTCATTACTAGTTCTCTCCCCCTCCCCCTGCCCCGGGCCCTCAACCCCCCCCCACACTATCCCTGCCTCGACTTTATGGTGCTGTTGATGTCCTTCCTGGTGTGTCCTATCCTATGCTTCCTGATGTGTTCTATCCTATGCTTCCTGGTGTGTCCTATCCTATGCTGTCCTGTTTTCGACACCATCCTTCGTCGTACAGTTGACGCCCTACCTGGTGTCCTATTCCCGATTTGATCAACTGAATCCCTTTGAATTTCTCCCTCCCCTCCCCCCCACCCCCCAATCACTGGCTTCTGACACCACCTCCCCCCCACGTGCCTGTAGTCTCCCCCTGTCCCCTCCCGGCTCATCCCTGCACTCTCACCCTTTTCCACCCTTTCCGCGCCCCGCCACTCACCCCAAACTCAATATCCCGTGTGAAGCATTTCAGTGTTTCCCCTTCACCTCCCCACGCTGACACGACGCTCACTCACCACCACCACCACGCACCACACCACACCACACCAACCAGACACCACATCACTATTTCACTATTTTATTCACTTCATCACTTTCATTCACCATACTACACCCCACAAACTCTTTTTCTTCACATTATGGTTTCGCTCACCACACACTACATTCACACACCACTCGCATCACCACCACTTACTCAACACTCCACCATTTTAAGTAGAATCTTTTCACCAAACACACACACACACGCACGCACGTACATTCCTACAACTGACACTCACCTGAGATATACAAGTAACACACAAACACACACACACACACACACAGTCCCTCTCCCTCTCTCTCTTCATCACTTTCACTTCTCTAAAACACTCAGTTCCGCTACCCTCCCTTCATAACAAGCCGATTATTACGTCAGTGCCAGATAATAGCAATACTGTCCTCTCAATAACGAAGGCCATCAATGTGAGTGATTGACTCCTCTCCCGCTGCTACGTACGACACTTCATTCAATAAACACCCTCGCCATTAGATTAGCCCAACTCTATTCAATTAACCTCCTTCTCACCTCTCTCTCTCTCTCTCTACACCAGTCTCTCTTTTTCCCATACATACTTTAGGTTATTTTATTTGTTAACTGTTTCTACACTATCCCCTTGTTCAGTTAGTTTCTTTGGCTCTTTTCTTTTTTCTTCCACTGGTGTAAAATTCCTTCTCATTTTCCTCCGTTTATGACACTTTCCTCTTATTTTCTTTACCTACAATTCTCTTCTCTAATTCTTCCATCTCCTTTTTTTCCCTCCTTCCACTGCTGTATCATATTCAACGGTAACTAAGATGCTGCAAAATTCCTTCTTCTCCTCCTCCTCTTCCTCTCTTCCTGTTTAAATAAGAATGTCCCTTTCTTCTTAGCTTCTTCACCTACATTTCTCTTCTCTCATTCTTCCATTCCCTTCTTCTTCCCCCTCTTCCTCCATTCTATCATATTCAACGTAACTAAGATCCTGCAAAATTCTTCTTCCTCCTCCTCTTCCCTTCCTGTTCCTCAGTTAATCCACTTGCACCTTTTTTACTCAGTGGCACGTGAAGCCAATACGCCCTTAGTTTTTTCCTTCCGGGGGAGAGAAAACGTGGGTCAAGGAGTAACTAATTTTTGGGGGGGTGTTTTGAGTGCATGTGTATGTGTGTGTGTGGGGGGGGGGTGGAGGTGCTGGAGGGATGGCAGGGTGGGTGGGTAGGTTGTTCAGTTCCCGCGCGTGCACACTAACAGTCTGGCTGGCTCCCTCTGAACATGACTCTACTCAAGGTAAATACATGTAAATATAGAGCCACGGGGAATTGCTTCTCTCTTCTTCACTGCACTCAATCACACTCACACTCAAACTCAAACTCACTCACACACACACAGACACACGCACGCCAGCAATGAGGGGAATAAGTCCATCTTTGGTTTAAACAATTTGTACACACACGACAGAGTTGAAACGTGCACACAGGATTTTCAGGACTGGAGATACTCACGCACGCACACGCACACGTACACCATCACCGTGTACACCTTATGCAAACTTAGCAAGTGCAATAATTAAGATGGCATATTAATCACTCATTCACACACACACACACACACACACGTACGTACAGTCGCTCTTATCGCAACTCTATAATCTCTTCGAATAGTTTTAAATGTATTGGAAAATAGTCATTATAAACAATCAGATCTCGTAAAGTGAGAGAGAGAGAGAGAGAGAGAGAGAGAGAGAGAGAGAGAGAGAGAGAGAGAGAGAGAGAGAGAGAGAGAGAATGGGTACAGATGGCTGTGTTCACTGTAACAGCGGCAGTAGTGTCACCTCTTTGTCAGTAGTGCGGCGCGAGGCAGTGCGGGTTTGGTAACACTGCCGTCACTGGCCGCCGCTCCTCCAGCCTCTGATTGGCCTAATGTGTAATTCCCGTTTAATCCCATTTTCATTTTAAAAAGTGCGACAAACTGTATTTCCGCTAAAATCTTGTGTATGCGCGGAATAGAGTTATTTTATTTATATAAATGAAATCCAGTGCTTTAGATCATATTAATTAGTATTTGTACTAAGTAAAATCATTTTGTACTTAGCGTTTGTTGAAGGTGAAGCAAGGTGACATGCAGACTAGCGGCGGCCAGGCAGTGTTACCAAGCTCGTGTCATCCTCAGGTGGCAACATTTCACGGACAATGAGGATAGTGAGTGTCGTAATAGAACATTTCATTGAGGTTTTTGTGATTTGCAGTGAAATGGTGGTGCAGCAACACCCGTGCTGTGCCTTACTGTGCTGTGCCGCGCATAACCATCTTGCCCATTCCCTCTATACAGGCTGTGTCCCGCGCGAGAGGCGGCCGCCCTCAGAACACTCACGCTTGCCGCCACTCCTGCCCTAAGTGTTTGTGGGAAGGCGTTGGACGGGAAACGAGCAATACCACTCTGGTGAAAGCGCCTGAGGGGACGCGTCGCGCCGCGCGGGGCGGAATGAGGTGCAGAACAACGCCGCCTCCAGCACGGTGGCGAGACGCGTCATCCGGAAGGCGGAACAAAAACAGCGGGAATCGTAAGTACATGCATACACATAAATAAGATAAAAATATAATTTCATATTATAAAATCTAAACAAAGCATTAAAATGAGAAAATATAACTCGTTAATGAAACGTAAAACTCTTCTCCCTCAAGAACTCTTCCAGACCTTAGAATAAAAATTACACGATGATTAGAATTCGATAAACACACCAGACCGCTGGGCCAGCACGCGCCGCCGCCCGCTCCTCCGTGGCTGCCGCTGCGGCCATCAGCTCCCTGCCGCACACCAGCGAGGAAGACTGACTATCTCTGTGGAATGTCAATGACAAAGAAGCTTATCATTAGTGACTGTACAGCCCCGCCCCGCCCCGCCTCGGCCCGGCTGTGGGTGCCCACTGAGCCGCCTGGCTGGTGGGGCGCGGTGGACCAGTGGTGTCCCTGCGGCTCTCTCACCGCTGAAGTCCCGCCGCCAGTAACGCCCCGCCAGCCGCTGCCGCGCCGGACACCACATCTACATACAAATGTTCCTGTGGTTGTCATTTATACACCGGGGGCGGGGGGACGGAGCGGGGCGGGGGGCGGGGCGGAGAGCGTGGGGAGGCCGTGGTGGTGTTGCCTGGTGGAGTGGTGGACTGAGGAAGTGTTGGCTCGGATCCATGTCGCTCACCTGGCCGATCCTGTGCCTCGCGACACGCTTCACGCACTGTCCTCTGAGGCCACGCTCGCCACGCACCGTGACGCCCACAATGCAACACTCGCCCGTCTTTACGACTGTCTCCAGCAGCGCATCCTTGCCGTCGCCATCGCCGCCGCTACCCCGGAGGTGCGACGGTGGGGTGGCGCTGCAGACGCGACACACACACACACACGCGCACACACACACACACACACACACACACACACACACGAACAGCAGAGCCGGCACATAAAGCGAGTAATGGGCAAGGAATCCACTCCTCGTTACGGAAGTGGAGGAGGAAAAATTAAGATTCACAGCAGCTTCCCACTGGATCCGGGCTACTGCTGCTGCTGCTGCTGCTGTCGTTCACTACAGGTATTTTTATCTAAGTTTGTTGCAAGTTCTGCTGACGAGTTCTTCCAGCACTGTTACTTCATTTTTTCTGTCGATATTTTCACTTCTTTTCTTCTCGTGAGTGTTTCTAACTGTTGTCCTCCACCACTACTACAGTTATCGGAACTCCCTCAAGGACGACCTCGGGCATCATCACTCCTCGCTGCGACGCGCCTTCAAGGAGGTCACGTGATTGACAGCGAGGCCCTCCCTCCCTCCATCCTGGCAGCGGAGTACAGTGTCCCTCACAGTGCTGCCGCGCCCCACACCCCCGGCCCTCCTGGCGGGTCTCGGCCACGCCCCGCCATCACCTCACAACGCCACGTTTTCCAGTGACTCAAGGTCCGTTTTCCTTTTATGCAATTTGCCTCGGCTCACTCCCCGCGGCCTGGGTGGGGGAGGGGAGGCAGGGGAGACACCCTCGCCGCCTCATCCTCGCAGCAAACGAGGTGGGAGGCTCCGTGCTCTGCCTTTTGGCTATTCCTGTATTTACCATTTTCTTGGCGAGCCTCGTATCCTCAGCCTCTTCACATTTCCTGACATTTTCTTTGTGAATCCACACGCTTAACACTAATTCTCAGATGAGTGCACTTTTGCTTGAGATGCGAAACGTTACACATTCTGCTCGTCACATTTCCTATTTTGTTTGAGGCATTTTTCATCTTTCTGGCACAGGATTTGCATTTTTTTCTTGACATGAGCTTACGGTGTTCTGAATAAGCCTCACTCCCTCTCTGCCGACTGCTGCGTGTCTGCCCTGCAAGATAAGAGAGAGAAAGGGGGGAGGGGTTAGGGACGAGTTAAAAAGTTAAGTTTATTTGAGTCTTAAAAGCTGCTCACACTGTTGCGCTAAACTCCTACAGCCGGTGGTGCTCCGTGCTAAGTAGTCTTACTAAATTAACACTCAAAACATCAGGGACCGTATTAGGAGGGATTTCAGCATGTAATTTCTCCTTAGACGAATTTCTAGTTTTAAAATGCATCTTCACTTCCCGAAATTAGTGTTGTAATTTAGCCATTATCTCATCAGCAGCTTTAAATTTACTGCTGACGAGATAATGACTAAGTACAACACCAATTTCGGGAGGTAAAGATGCATTTTAAGACAAGAAATTCAACTAAGCAAAAGTTACATGTTAATACTGTCCCAGGTACTCTTTAAAAGCTCAAATCATTAGAGTAAGTGTGTTTTTTTCAGTCCCTTACGACCACCAGTTGCTGAACACGCTTTAGTAATGAACACTTTCTTTTCCAGGCAGTAACCAGCACGAATGTCCGCCAAGCCTCGCACACCCTGGGAATACACCGCGAGAGGCACACACGCACTGTCTACCTGTATGTACACTGGAGTCTGTGTCTAGCGCCTGTCACATTGCCCGGCCCAATACGAGGTCCAGCTGCTGCCAAGTCATCCAGGCGTTGTGTGCACGAAGCCAGCCTCCAGGAAAGCAAGTAGCGTCTGTCTTCCGTTTTTCTAGTTAATTTTTCCCCAGTCCGGCAGTAGCATGGTTTCAAAGGGGCAGTGTTCCGGTATTAAGTCTCACAAGCGTCAGTCAGAAATTCCAACCAGTACAAAAAGGAGATGTTGGTTATCGGTGTTCGTCTCACGTTTGTCATTGATGTGTGAAGGCGTATTGACTTTGAAGTGCTGCGTTTGTTTAGCAGAGAAAGGCATCGCACGTACAGTATTTTGTTCTCTTGCATTTTTCGATAAGATTATTTCACATTCTAGGACAACCGACATTGCTAAGTACTCACTCGTGTGGTCGAACAATAGAATTCCCATCATCCCCTGCCACAGCAAACATGTTAACCGAAATACCGCCGAACAGTTAATCCTCTTGGTCAATTTTTTTTCGCTGTTTTGGTGAAAGGCGGAGAATATGTAATGCAGCAGCTTTACTTGGCGATCTGTCAGCTTTGGTGGTCCGCCGGAGAATGTTGAGCCTAACAGAACGATGCAGCAACATGTCTTGCTGGAGAAACAAATCAAGAAAACAACAGCGTCAACATGCCTTCCCACTAATGACGGATGTGATACCTGTCCTGTCGCTCACACACTTTTTGTGCAAGGTTTTATTTCTTCTGATTGACGGGATGTGACACGCCGCGATTCCTGAAACACTCATCGCCTCTGAAACCTTCCGCGCAGTGCCAGACTGGAGAAATGGAGTTGATGGGAAAACCAAAGACACGACGCTACTTTTTTCCGCACGAGTTAACTTTGAGCATACAATACCGGGAGCACCAATGCCTCTACAATGACGCTAATGAGTGTAAAGATGGTAAGGAAAAACTTGGGCTGGGTCAGGGATACTCTTCTCTAAAGTTGCGACAGAATGTCTTCTTCAGAGAGTGAGTGACAGACAAAGTTTACAAAGTTTACTTTGTCTGTCTCTTCGTTTTTCCTTACCATCTTTACACTCATTTGTCTTACTTAGTACTACTCAACAATGACGCTAATATTTCAGTGCTATATTTTACACAATGAAATTTGAATGCCTCTGTCTCATTGTTTGTGAAGACATGGCAGTAAACCCTTCTACTACTACTGTTACTACTACCAATACTCACTTCAGTGTCTTGTATCGTTCCTTCTCGTAACTGTTGTCTGGCCCCTCACACTCGAAGGACGCGAGAGCCAGGCCTGGGGACATAAGGAAGGGTTGGGTCAGACATTACCCAGAGAAGAGCGAGGCGTCTGGCGCATCCATCAGCACAGGATCAACAATGGCACTGCTCTCCCCCAACACTGTGTAAATACTGCTGACTGCTGACTGTGCAATGTACATAATATACGAAAGGAGGAAAATATCTGTAGTTTTCATTTTTTTCCAATGAGGGGAAAGAGTTGGGATTGGTTTTTGATTCCTTTCTGATGACTTGTACTTATGACAACCCCACTTGTCATCACCACTACCACTACTCCTTAAACTCCACTCCTGTCATCACCACCAATTCACCACAATAGCCTCACCATCACCACCACTGCTACTATTTTTCTCACTAACTCCTCACCACCACCACCACATCACATTCTCACCACCATCAGCACCACATCTCCCACCACAGCCACGCTACACAGACACCCACCAGTTTCTGAGAGGACGTGAGCGGTGTTGAGGTGGTGGATGACGTCTGGGGCGCGCTCGAAGGGGCACGTCACCTGCTTCCACGCCATGAACTCAGTCACCTGCTTCGCCAGTTGCCAGAACTTGTCGAAGTTAATGTGGCCGTTGGGCAGTCTGGGGGGAAAGTGCGGTGTTAGATACGGGACACACACACACACACACACACACACACACACACACACACACACACCATTTGGCTCCTGAATCATTCCCTGGAGGACACACGCGCACGCACAAACACAAAATACATACCAGTCCTCACACACACACACAGTACCTCACGAAGAGCGCCCCTACTCCTCCTCTCTCTCACCTTCCCAACACACACCTGCTCGCACACCCCTCGTTCAGGAAGTACAGATCCTTCACTAGCAGACTGAAGAAAGGAATGACGATCTTCTGTCTGTCGTCCACCGCCCCGGCAGACCTCCACATCGCGGCCTTCAGGGTGGACCGGTAGCTGGAGAAGTTACTGGTGGGGTCCATCTGATGCTCCAACACCGAAAATTTGGCACTCTGCACTTTGCTCCACTGTGAGGGAGGGAAGGAAGAGACACGTCAGGGTCATGGGAGGGGAGAGAGGGGAGAAGGGGTGGTGGTGGTGGTGGTGATGGTTGGGGTTAGAGTAATGAAGCAGAGATGGACTGTATGAAAAGGGGAGAGACACACAGGGAAGGGTTATGGAAAGCGGAGCAGGGAAGATAAATGGATGTCTGGGAGAGGCATGAGAGAGAAAGAGACAAAATGAGAACTAGTGAGAGAGAGAAGGAGAGAGGGAAAGTGAGAGAGTGTGTGAGTGTACATGTGTGAGCCAGACGTTTGAAAAGGATGCAGGGAAGGACAAAGAGGAAATAGGACATCTCTCTCTCTTTTTCTTTGGATCACACTGCGTAGGGATGTGAAGACTTTATAGGACTGGTGGGTCTCGACAAGGCAAACCTACACTCCTCCTCCTCCTCCTCCTACGCTCACTCACTCGCTGTAAATTTGTAACGGTGAGCGCCCTGAATAACACAACAAAGCGGCTAACAATAACAGCATCGACATGTACACGTTGCCAAAGGAGAGACTCAACAAACACACTGAGAGAGACACGAGGCGAGGCGAGGGAGGAAAAGTAACTTACAGCACGGGCGAGGAACTGAAGGAACTAAAGGCCTGTGAAGTGCAGACGCTAGACGAGAGAGAGAGAGAGAGAGAGAGAGAGAGAGAGAGAGAGAGAGAGAGAGAGAGAGAGAGAGAGAGAGAGAGAGTTTCGTAACTAAAAATATTGCAGCTCAGATGTGATGTAGGATATAAATGAGTGAACAGTGACAGACTAAAGGGATAAAAGAATAAAAGATAAAAAAAGATGTTTGAGAAAAGAAATAAATGTAGACAAACTGAAAATTAATGAAACAAAAGTGTGGATGGAAGAAAGAAGCGAAGCGTGGCAAAAGGCAGGGAAATACAATATGTAGATAGATAGATAGATAGATAGATAGATAGATAGATAGATAGATAGAGAGAGAGAGAGAGAGAGAGAGAGAGAGAGAGAGAGAGAGAGAGAGAGAGAGAGAGAGAGAGAGAGACCATGGGGATAAAAATGAGAATAAATAAAAAATAGACGAATAAAAGAAGAAAAGACTTGAAATAGAAAAATAAAGAAGAATATTAAGGAAGGAAAGTGTAGCACAAGACGCAACACACACACACACACACTAATACACAACACAAACACAACATTATTTCTTTTCACTCAACAAAAGGAGAGAAAAATAAAACCAAAACACACACATTCCTCTCTCTCTCTCTCTCTCTCTCTCTCTCTCTCTCTCTCTCTCTCTCTCTCTCTCTCTCTCTCTCTCTCTCTCTCTCTCGCATTTATTTTGTTGTACATAAAATCACGCTTTTGTGAGAAGAAAGTTTCCTCTTCTCCTCTTACCTCCTACCTCTCTCTCTCTCTCTCTCTCTCTCTCTCTCTCTCTCTCTCTCTCTCTCTCTCTCTCTCTCTCTCTCTCTTACTTCTCATCCCTTCTATCTCCGCCGCTTCTTTTTCTTTCCTCCTTTCCCTTCTTCTATGCTTTCTTCCTTAGCCTTCCCTCACCTAATCTTCTCCCTCCTCCCTCTTCCTCTTCCTCCTCATCCCTATCCCATCTTCCTTCTACTAAATCCCCTTCCTCCCTTCCTCCTCCCTGTGTCCCTTCTTCTCCCTCCTTCCTTTCCCCATGAAAACTTTCTTCACCCTTTTCCCTCTCCCTCCCCTTCCCTTCAAACTTCTCAACCTACGCCTGCCTTCCCCCTCCTCCTCCTCCTCCCTAACAAACTTTCCCCCTCCTTACCTCCAAGTAACTTATTTTCTCCCTTAATTGCTACATAATTCTCTTTCCTATAATACTTCAGTGGTACGGTAAGTTATGCACCTAATATATTTTTTTCCCCGTTCATTTTTTTTCATCTCCCTCCCTCCCTCCCTCCCTCCCTCCTTCCTCTTCCACCTCCCCTCTCCCCCCCTCTTCCCCCTTTCCCTTCAGGTGATGTACGGCCGTTGTAAATTTCCATGTGTTTTATGTATGTGTGTGTTGTTGTTGTTGTTGTTGTTGTTGTTTTTTCATTATTTTTTTCCTCAGTATTCAATTTTGGCGTTTTTTTCTTTCTTGGTTTGTTTGCTGTGTGGTAATAAGAAACAGACATTCAGACTCGTTTCTCTCT
>CM035201.1:3038218-3045718 GCA_020233015.1 Callinectes sapidus | reverse complement strand
AAAAATATGTTAGCATATACAGAAAGACGATATTTTGGCTTGGATTCTACATACATATATTTTTGTTCCCAAGGATGAGACTGGTCTTTCTGGAAAAAAATAAAGTTGAGAAATCTCAAACCGTTTACAATAATTATCACATCTTAATAAACATGCAAACAAACAACAAAATGCATATAAAATTCATCCAAAAATTAAACAAAAGCTAACATGACACTGAAAATATCCAATGATAAAGAAATATAGAAATATAGACACATGTCAGCTGATTGTAACTCCCGGCCTGAGACAACAAGGCGAGAGAGTGGACAGAAAACCAAGAAAACATCACGTTATTTATGTCAAAAAGGCTCATCTCACTTGCAGGTCGCCATTACAGTAAGAAAATAAGGGTGGAGAGTCAGACAGGAAGAATGAGGAATCTGGTTAAAGCCGCAGATGGTGCAATGGGAGACGAAACACCAGCTGGCCCGCACCTGCCTCCCACCTGTCAATTACTGGACACGCCAATCAAGTCCAGGTGTGATAAAAAGGAGTACAGGTGAGTTTACTGTGGATTTTGTGGATTATTGTAGAGTTTTTTTTATAATTGAGTCATTGGCCAGGGTATCGATCGAGAAACCATCATAGAGAATACAGCAACACCATTATTTTCCTTGAATATTTAAGAGTCTTTATACTTTCTAAGCTTCTGTTCATTAATTGTGTGATTTCAGGGTTATTAAGCTTGAAAATGGCCTCACAGCACTTCTTGTGTCAGACATCAACAGGATACAACATTCTGAAGAGGAAGAGGAGGAGGAGGGTGGGTATATTTGTTGTATTATAGATCATTCTTTCTCTTGGCTGATTATTTCTCTCTCTCTCTCTCTCTCTCTCTCTCTCTCTCTCTCTCTCTCTCTCTCTCTCTCTCTCTCTCTCTCTCTCTCTCTCATTCTCAGGAATACTTTGTGGTCTGACCCACACAGACTAGCCAACTTCTTAAGTGTTTTTCCTGTTAATCTGTCACTATATTTATAAGAACATCCTTAAAAATCTGTGCCACTTCAATTACAACCAACAGAAAGTAGTGGGGGGCGGCAGATGGATGTTTAAAGGCTTTAATCAGCTAAATATTTAATAACAATGTTTTTATTGTTGTTGAAATTTAGTTTGAAGTGCACTTTCTACTTCATTGCATCTCATTTTATTAGGAAGAGATCAATACACTATAAGAAAAAGATTCATGGATATTTTCTTGTTTTTTAGATGATTCTGATGGATCGGAAGATGACGATGACTTGGAGGAGGAAGAATCAGATATGGAGACAGAGGATGAGGAGGAGGAAGGAAAGGATTGCAAACAGAAGCCATCAGACACCACTAAGTATCTGGTAATAATTCATTCACACCATCAACAAAGCAATGTATTATCTGTAGACAATATTTAAACTTTCCACACTACCTCTGATACACTTATTATCATCACACACCATTATCTTTTGTCTTGCATATCACACTACCTCAAAACTACTCTCGTCTCATCATTCCTCTTAACTCTACACTCTGGAACTCTCTCCCTTCTGTATTTCTATCTGCCTATGACTTGAACTCTTTCAAAAGGGAGGTATCAAGACACTTATCCCATTCTTCTTTTGGCCATTGACTTTGAACTTTCCCAAGGACCGGCACTTCAGTGGGCTTTTTGTTTTATTTTGGTTGCCCTGGGCTGCCTTCCTTCTACATAATGAAAAAAAAAAAAGTTCTGGGACCGCTGTGGTATAATGGAACCACGTGTACTCTGGGGGGTTGAGAGATTCCTAAGAAGTGCACCAGTTCAAAACCTGGCCACAGTCAGAGGGGAGATTAGGCATCCACTCGAGGTGACGGTTCCCAAATGGGTGGGCGTTCGGATAGGGGATCTCCGTTAGGTGGTCTCCTTTAGCCCATTAATTCCCCCAAAAATGTCTTTCCATTGGCTGCATCTTCACATCTCCTTTCTTCACCTCATCATCCTCACACTTCGTCATACCATCAACACCTTATCCTTATCCTTATCTTCATCTTCCCAAAGGCTGCAGCTTCCCTGACAGTGGGTGTAGGCAGCTTTGAGGATCCTGAACACATTCCTGGCCTCATGCATTTCCTGGAACATATGGTTTTCATGGGCTCAGAGAAATTCCCCAAGGAGAACGACTTTGATTTCTTCATTACGGTATGTATTGGGGAAAGTTGTCCCTGAAAACTTGGCTTATCTTATCTACTGCCTTGGTGAATAGTCCATACAAGACAAGAGTATTATCTTCATTGTGAATGTTTTCCTGTGGTGGTTCATGGAAAAAAATTATCCATGAAGATTTGACTGATTATCTCTGATTATCTCTTGAAAGTCACCTTTGTCCGAGTTAGTGGCATTTTAGAATACAGACCTTTGATTATGTGTTTGTGTAATGTTATATAAAGCTTTTGTTTACTGGTATTAGCATCAAAATGACCACATGTCACCCATAAGCATACAATAATCACATTTCTTTCTCCTTACAAGATACTTAAAGCATTTCAGAATGCACCCTTAATAATCTTGCATTTATGAAGCTATTGTTTACATTATGACCATCAAAATAACCCCAAATCACCCAGAGACACTCAATTAATCCCTGTTCTCCCCCCCCCCCCCCCACACACACACACACAGAAACACGGAGGTCACGACAATGCTCACACAGACATGGAACACACCACCTTCTACTTTGAGGTGCAAGAACGGAACTTGGGAGGCGGTCTGGACAGGTTTGCCCAGTTCTTTATCAACCCTCTCATGAAGCAGGAAGCCATGGAGAGGGAAAGAGAGGCTGTCCATAGTGGTAAGTTGTGGGGAACTGTGTGTGTGTGTGTGTGTGTGTGTGTGTGTGTGTGTGTGTGTGTGTGTGTGTGTGTGTGTGTTAGATTCTAGAGATATTTTAACTTTTTTGTCTTATTTATTGGATCTTCTATTTTTTCTATTGATGCTTATTGTTTAAAAGAAGGTTTAAAGTGTTTTCTTGTCTTAATTAGTGGTGATAAATTGTTGGTGTGTCTGGATCAAGTTGTGGAGAAATAGTTTGATGAGTTTAAGCAGGATTTTAGCTATCTCTTGTTGTATTTAGCTGTGAGAAAATCTTTTATGATTTTGTGGTAAGTGTTTGAGATTAGAAGATAGTCGAGGATAAATTTTGGCAAGATATTAACTTTTCTCTGGTATGTGGAATGATAAGAAAACTCTTTCAACACCACCTCCACCACCAACACAGGCCAAGCACAACACATCACCCTGACTTCTTCATTCACAGAATTTCAAATGGCCCTGCCTGAGGATGCCTACAGAGTGCAGCAAATCTTTGGGACCTTTGCTGCGGAGGGACATCCAATGGGGAAGTTCACTTGGGGCAATGAGGCAACGCTGAACGCTGGCATCCCCGACGAGGCCTTGCACACCAAATTACATGAACTGCGCCTCAAGTATTACTCTGCCCACTACATGACGTTAGCAGTGCAGGCCAGGCTGTCCCTCGATGCCTTACAGGAACTAGTCTGCAATATATTCTCCCAGGTAGGCAAGTTAAGAAATCCAATGAATGTATTAAAAACATGAGGCAGTGAGGGAAGCTGCAAGAGGCTGTCAGACCTATTCATGGCAGTCTGTCTTTGTTTGAGCACCACTGCTTAATTTGACCTATTATCCTCATGCACAAACTTTTCTAATCTTTTAAAAATCCTCATTGTCTGAGCACTGACAATATGATTACTGAGTCTGTTCTATTCATCAACTACTGTATTTGAAAGTCACTTCCTTCCTATTTCTCTCCTAAACTTCAATTTCTCCAGATGGAACCCAGCTCAGGTGTTTTGATGTGTTGGTCATAACAGGAGAGGGGGTGGCATAGACTGAATTGTGTGATGTTAGCAGTGCAGGCCAGGCTAGTCTATTTTCTCTCAGGTATACAGGCTAATGCATATGATGGTGTTTTAGTGGTGTAGGAAATATAGTCTTGGAATTCTTAGGGTCAGTAATAAGGAGAGAGAAGAGTGTGGATGTGAGATACAGTCACTGGATTCTGTTTCTAAATATATGTATTCATGTAGTTTTTCTGTTTGAGGTTAAGATACTCTGTAAAATAACAGTGCTACTCACAGACTTCCCTACACACACACACACACACACACACACACACACACACACACACACACACACACACTTTGAGCTTTCTTTTCCCATCAGATGTAAGTTAAGATTCTTTTATATTAACTTTATTCTCAGGTACCCAACAACAAGCTGGCCCGACCATCCTACACACATCTTGAGTTCCCCTTCCCTGTGGAGAAGTTTCATTGCCTGTGTCGTGTTGTACCCACCAAAGAGGAACACAGTGTGGAGGTGAAGTGGGCCTTACCTTCCCTCCTCTCACACTACCAGACCAAGCCACTGCACTACATCTCTCACCTCCTGGGACATGAGGGCCAGGGATCCATTCTTTCATTCCTCAAGAAAAAGTGAGTTGCTGTATGTATGTTCTGGTACTTCACTGGCTAAAAGTAAATGCTTACCCAGGTGCCAAGCCCAAAAAAGATGGAAAATATCATCCGAAATTGGAGGATTCAAGTCATAGGAAGAAGGAAATGCAGAAGCAACAAGGTAATGAATGAGTTTACTCAAGTTATCATTTGAACATTAACATGATGTATTTATATGACAGAGTGTGGGCGTCAGAGCTGTACTCGGGCAATGATGAGACTGGGTTTGAGCACAACAGTACTTATGCCATCATGAGTATAAGTGTTGACCTCACTGATGAAGGATTCACTAATCTGGAGGAGGTGAGTGACATAGGTATAAGTTTTTCCTTCTTTCCTTCATTGTGTGTGATGTGATGTCAGGCATTTTTGTGGATATACTACATGGCCATCCTGTCACTTTCCTCTTCGCAGGTTTTGTGTGTCATCTTCCAATACTTGGCCATGTTACGAGAGGCCGGGCCCATTGAAAGAGTCTTCAGAGAGATACAACAGATAGAGAAGCTCAAGTTTGAATATGCTGAGGAAATGTCTACTGTGGAAAATGTAGAGAATTTATCTGAGGCAATGCAGCTATACCCACCTGCCCACTACCTCACTGGAGAGGCTTTGCAGGACCATTATGACCCCAAGGTGAGGTGTACGTATGACTGACTGGTGGTATGGCAGAAATGGTCAGGTGTAGTGTTGGTTCTCTGATTTTGTGCCAGTGTTTATTATATGTTCTGTGTTTTGCTCTCTCCTTTCCTTTGAGGTTTATATATTAGAACAGAGTAAAGATGCTCTATAGGGTAACCAGATGTAGTAGTCTATGCATTTTTGTCTTAAGATACAAAAGACAGGAGACATCTAGATAAGGCTTTTTACCTCTTCTCATGCTCAATTAAAATTTTTATAAAGGGAACAGCTGCTATTGTTTGTGATGGCCACATAAAGGCCTGCTCTTCCTTCAGATCATTAAGGAATGTCTTGATGCACTTCTTCCTGACACTTGCAACATCATCATCAGCTCCAAGACACAGGAGGAACTTTGTCAGCAGACTGAAAAGTGGTTTGGGACCAAGTATTGTACTCAGGGTAAGACAAACACTCCTCCTCCTCCTCCTCCTCCTCCTCCAGACTGCTATTAATATCAGGATCATTATTGGTAGTAGCACTGGTTTAGTTGGATTAATCTCATTATTACTCCTCATTTCTCATCCCCCAGAAATCCCTAAAACATGGAAGGAGAGATGGGCTGACCTCCCCTCCAATCCAGACCTGTTCATTCCAACACCAAACCTCTTCATTCCTGACAATTTTGACCTTAAGGAACCAGAGAAGGATGTTCCAGAATACCCTGAGTGTCTGGTAGAGGAGGGGAGAGGAACACTGTGGTTCAGACAGGACGTCAAGTTTCAGTTGCCAAGAACTTACTGTTATGTGTATTTTCTCAGTGACGTGACTGTCAAATCTCCAAGAATGTGAGTGATAAGTGTTGGTTGTGTTGCTTTGCTTTGTCTTGCAATCTTGATAGTACATGCTTTTATGTTTGTCCTTTTCTTCCCTCATGTATTTTTCTTATTCTTACTTACTTCTTTACTTCTTTATTCTTGTTAAACTCTTCTTTCCAATGTGTTTCATTTCATTGGTATATTTTTGTGATGTTCCCCAGGGCAGCACTGCAGGACCTGTTTTTGAATCTGTTTGAGCAGCAGGTGATGGAGGATGTGTATCCAGCAAACATGGCACAGTATGTCTACTCTTTCCTCTCTGGCAACCAGGGGCTTCTTCTCAAAGTCCATGGATTCAACCAGAAGCTGCCTGTGAGTGTACTTCTAAGGAAATTTTATTTTCCTTTATAAGAAATGTGCTTTCAAAAAGTCTTATGCAAAATGATGCCATCCTGTGCTTTCGGTTGTCCACAAAGTAATGTAGTGCCATATCTTATTTTGAAAGTATTTAGCTTCTCTGTCATGTCTTATTTCCAAGGTATTCACTGTATGTAACTCTGTCACACCTCATTCCCAAAGTCTCAGCTGCATTTGCTCTCCTCGTCCCCTGACAGCAAGTTCTTGATCTGCTGCTGCACAACATAGACAACTTTGGCAAGACCCTTGATGAGAAGACCTTCCTAGAGATGCGGCAACAGCACATCAAGGGTTATTACAGCAGCGTCCTCAAGCCAGACAAAGTGCGCAAGTGAGTCACCTACTCTCTAATTCACTCACTTGTTTGTTGATGTGGTTGATGATTCATATTCTATTTACATTTCAATCTATTTATTTATTTATTTTCTTTTGATAGTGAATCTCTAAAAGCCTTAACCCAAAGCATTATAGTCTGAAACATGTTTTGAACCTCTAAAAAAGAGTGAGAGAGAAACAAAATTGTATATGAATATTTTTCCTGTGTCAGTGACCTGCGACTAAGTGTGCTGCAGGACATTCACTGGACTCGCCTGCAAAAGCTTCAGGAGACCAAGACAGCCACTATGAAAGACATTCTGGAGGAGTTCGTTCCACATATCTTGTCCCCAAGCAAAGTTCGGGTTCTGGTTCAGGTGAGTCTTGGTCTGCTGGGACTTGTCAGGGAACTAATTGTGAAAGAATGGGATTTCCATCATAGAATAAATAGATACATATATTTACCAAGTTGACATGCCCTCTCACTCATATATATATATATATAGGTAAGGTAAAGTGGGGGGCTTACGCTGTATCAGCGCGTAGCTGCGGGCGCTCATCTCCCGTCTCCTTGGCCTTTGAGCCTGTGGTGGAATAGTCCCTTACCCCGGGACATGGGGCCAGCATGAAATCCGGGTTTCCACAGTTTACCTTCCCTAGGTTGCCCTAGGTACCCATTTATCGACCAGTGAAGGATGAAAACCTGGGTGAGGTCCGCGCCGTCCTCGTCCGGGATCGAACTCGGGCCCACGGATTCGTAGCCAGACACGCTAGCCACTGCACCGTGGCGGCGCATATATATATA
>CM035201.1:3008962-3035615 GCA_020233015.1 Callinectes sapidus | reverse complement strand
AATGCTTTGAGATGGCAGTGAGTGTGGCGAAAGACCTCTGTAATGGTTTGTCAGTACAGAGAATGAACAAACTACCAGGAAGAGTGTTAAGGTGTCACTCCTATACAACTTCAGTGGACAATTAATTTCCTTACTGTATAAACTGTTACAAGAAAAGGACCATAAAAATAATCTAATAAGCTTGAGGTACATAATATAAATCAAACCTCAGTAATTACGTTAAGCTGTTATAAGGTCCTTGAATACTAATTATAAGTGATTAAACTATTCTTTTCTTTTTTTACTCTTTATTTTTAGGATGTCATTAAACGTTTCGAGTAGTAATGACGTTCTCTTGCTTTTTTTCTGTCCTTTTTTAAAATTATTCTATTACTATGTTACTTCTCGTCTTTTCTTGTCTACCTACTACTGTTACTAATCTATTTATCTTTTTCCTTCATCTTTTTTTATTTATTTCTTTCCATATTGTATTTCCTACATTATCATAACTTTTCGCCGCCCCCCCCCTTTTTTTTGGTCTTCCTACTACTGTTACTAATCTATTTTCCCTTTTTTGCCTTCTCTTTTTTCTTAATCTCCATATCTTTCTTCCCACATTTTACTTCTCACATTACCATCACTTTTTTATCTTCTTTGGTCTTCCTACTACAGCTACTAATCTATTTCTCCTCCACCAACACCACCACCACCACCACCTACAACAATCACTATAACTCTTCCGTTACACAACATTACTACTATCACTCCTACCACCACCACCACCACTACTACTCATCTACTTCTATTCTAATCTCCCTTCACCACCACCACCACCACGGCCGCCTCCAGGAGCAATCACTATTACTATAACTGCCACCGCCACGTTATGTTCCAGCCTCTTCCAGCCTCACGTCCTGTCCCCGCGGGCTGCTCAGACGCTCACTGCACCAGACCCACCACTGCCTAAACCCCCCCCAGGCTGTAATGTTTCCCTGGGGCTGTCTACTTCTACTACTACTACTACTACTACTACTACTACTACTTATTATTATATTCCCTCTTCTTCTTCTCTTTTTCTTATGTGACATCTTTTACTACTTTTCTTTTACTAATTTTTTTATTCTTCTACTCCTTTTCTTTCTTCTACTTCTTGTTTCTACCACTTCTCCTTTTCTTTTTCTTCTAATTTTTCTTCCCTCTTCTTCACTTTTCTGCCCCAATGTTCTCCTAGTTCTTAATCTTCCTTCTCTTTTTTGTCTCTCCTGTTTTTTTCTCCCATATTACACCTCCTTACCTGCTCCACTTCTATCTTTATCCTCCTCCACTTCCCTATCTTCATATCTCCTCCTTTTCCTCCCATATATCTTTCTCCACCTCCTTTCATTCCATACTTTCTTCCATCTCTACCTCCATTCCTCTCTCCTCTTTCCTTTTCCCTCTATCTTCTTCCATCTCTTTCCCCATTCCTCCTCATCTTCCTCTGTCTCTTTCCCTATTCCTCCTCTGTCCCTAAAGACCCGTCACTTATGCCCTCACTTCAGGGAAACCACAGCAATTCCCTTTTCTTAAGTATCAGCAGTTAGGTTAGGTCTCTCTCTCTCTCTCTCTCTCTATGGCCCCACTTCTTGCCTCCATCGCTTCACACATCTGCCTCACTCCGTTTTCTTCGCATTATCAAGGGAAAAGAAAACGGGAGGAAGAAAACTCATACGTAATATTCCGTCCTTTTTCTCTCTCTCTCGTTTCTCGTCTGGTACTGTCTCTCTTCTCACTGTTCATGTTCTCCACCTCCTCTTCCTCCACTTCCCACTATTTGGTTCCATTCACACTCTCTTCCACTTCCATACTTCTATATCTCCATCAAAGACTCATATTTTTCAAAGTCTTTTCTTATCGTTCGTTTTGAATCTTCCACCTACAGTCCCCCCCCTCTCCACCTCTCACCATCTGGCTATGTTCTCACACCATACTCCACTTTCACACCTTCTCCACCTACTTTATCCCTCCACCCCCGCTCCTCCTCTTCTTTCCATCTTTTAATTCCTTCATTTTCGAGCTATCATTCACTTCCACACTTTCTCCACATCTTGCGTCCTCCACCCACACTCCATCTCCATCTCTCCACTCCCCCCCCCCTTCGTCCTCCTTCTTCAGTAGTAGCAAGCGCTTCGTCTGACTAATGGTTCTCATCTAAGTCACTTTACCATTAATATATTTTGTCTTAATCTTCGAAAGCCTCAGGTATTTTTCTCTGCTTCCACGCCAGACTCACTTTTCTCTTATTCTCCTCGTTTAAGTTTCAAGTCTGGTCATTTCAAGTAGTTCTGGTCCGGCTGGGTAGGGGTCCCGTCAGTCAGGGGGGGTGGAGGTGGTGTTGGGTGGGGGTGGGGGCAGTGGAGTAAGGGATCAAGGTGGTCAGGTTAGGTGAAGAGTAATGAGGTGGAAGGGTGTGGTGTGTGTGTGTGGGGTTTGCTGTGGTAGTGGAGAGAGGGTTTAGGGAAGCGTTATGTTATATCAACCCCTTCAGTACTGGGACACATTTTTACCTGGAGTTTTGGGTATGTTAAGATTTTATTAACTTTAGGATGAGTCTATGGAGGTCAGAAGATAAATGGCCAGAGTCTGTACTATTTTAATCCCCACTTGAGTTTCTGCAGCTGAATAAAATCGAGAAATAAACTGCAGAATGAATATGAAAATGCGTCCCAGTACTGAAGGGGTTAAGAGTAAGTGGAGCGAGGTGAGGCAGGGAGAGCACAGGAAGAAATGGAGCTTCAGCCCTTTACTCAGATCATAAAACTCGTCCCCTCTGTTTGTGATCCTTCGTCTTTCTCTGTGGCAGGGGGTACAGGGGAGCAGGGGGTCGCCTCGCCCTCCACAAGATAACAGCCCAGCCAGCCTCAGTACACTCGCCCCCTCACACGCTCTGCTTCCCGCCAACACACACCTAACCTAACCTAACCTTCCGTCAGTGGTTCTGGCTGCCTCTTTTTCTTTCTTGGTTACGGTTACATGGCTACTCTCTCTCTCTCTCTCTCTCTCTCTAGGGAAGTAAGAAGCCATTCGTTTTCACTCTCCTTTCACTTCCTCGCCTTAATTCCTTCACCTCCACAGAGATCGCCTCTTGTTACTCTCTCCATCACGCCCGCCCTGTCCCTCCCCCTCCTCCTCCTCCTCCTGTTCCCCCCTTCTCCTCCTCCTCCTCCTCCATCACCTCCTCCATCGGGTGGTGCAACACGCGACCTCTGTTCCTGGTCTCGGTCTCCCGTAACACGCTCACAAGACGCTCTTTCCCCGCCAATGTTCTTCCCGAAAGTGAATATTTTGGCATTTTCCTTCATAATTTGGTATCGCATTGGCGGGTCGTGGTGGCGTGCCCAGAGCTATGGAGGAAACGTGGGTGTAATTTTTGTCTGGGTTTTAAAGGTTCATGGGCAGAGAGAGCCTTTGTATTCTTCGGTGAAGTTTAATATTTCCATTCTCCTTACTTCATATTCGATTTCCCGGGCGAAATTGTCCAAGTAAATCCAATTTTCCTACATCAAATTTCTCGAGTCCCTTGCTGCACCACTGCGTAACCTGCCAGACAGCGGCGGCGGCGGCGGCGGCGGCGGTGGCGCAGGGAACGCGGGCATCACCACCACATCACCACACCGCCACTACGCAAACCACCACATCATCACGTCACCACTACGCAAACCACCACATCACCACACCACCACGGAGAAAAAAACAGAAAACCCACCTCTTGTCTTCCACCAGCGGAGCGACTTTCGTGCTGACCTCAATGTACAGCGTCGAGACATTACGTCAGTCCGGCCGAGGTTTGTGGGAAAATATCAGTCATGGCGAGATCTGTTGTGGGAGTGTAAAGCCTCGCAACGACTCTCAGCGACCACGCCAAATCAGCGGTGTGCAGTCAAGGATGGTGTTGTGGCGGTGATGATGGCGGTGGTGGTGGTGTCTAGCGTCATTACAATCGCGTGGTGAATCCGGTCTCTTGATAGGCGGAGGAAGGAAGGAAGACTCAACTTTAAAACGTGATAAAAATACAACCTGTGCTTATCCACGGCGGCGGCACTGGGGCAGGTGGTGGTGGAGAGCGACGCGGCCCCACAGACACTTCCATTCCTGCATTCACACACACACACACCGGCGCGGGGCTGAGGTGCGGGGCTAATTGAAGTGTTTGGCGGCGCTGTCACCTTTTCACTATTCAACGCCTCTCTGCTCCCCACCGATGCCTTCCACACCGCGTTAATTCTACACAGAGGCAACCCTTCACGCAGCACAATGGATATCTGCTTCACTCAGCTGCCCACCACACTTTCCCGCCACACTGTTGAGCTTGATTAGTGAGTGGTGAGCCTCGTCTGGGTGAGGATAGCGCCACTCCAGCCTCTCCCCAGTGTCCCCCAGCACCAGGCCTCCCCTCCCCGCACCCCTTCACAGCTTACCCCCTAGCAACGACTGCCAAGGGGGAAAATATATTAAATTAAATGTTGAGATTCGAGTCAACACCAGAGAGAGAGAGAGAGAGAGAGAGAGAGAGAGAGAGAGAGAGAGAGAGAGAGAGCATGTGGTATGAGCAATTAAGTCTGTAAAAGCGAGGAAAAAGGTACCCACTGCCTGACATTTTACGAGGCAAGAGCTGCGGGATGATAGGATTGGCCTGCAGTGGCTCCCGGTCACCACTTGTACGTTTTCTATCAAAGGCTGCAAAGTATCCTCAAGGGGGCACTATTGTGTATCTGTGGCTTAAAAAAGAAAGTCCACAAACCCCACTAGATCTGTCGTAAAACTTGTCTCGATTAAAAAAATATATATAAAAAGTTCTGAAAAAGGGGGAGTAAACTGTTCTACAAATCCATAGTGTTATTGTTACGATATTTCGAGGAGAACATGACGGGAGAAGCGAACGAACGAACGAACGAAACCCGCGATATAGTATAGTAAGTCCACCTCTTTACTCCACTCCCACTTCCCCATTCCCCCTCCGCCACGGCGTAACCTAACTCCAATACAACCCCTTCAATACATTTTACCATTAGTTATAAACCAAACCAAACCAAACTAAGCTAAAGCCAAAGCTAACTTAAACCAAAATTAAACCTAACTTAACCCAACCTAACCCTACTTAACCCGTTCCCCAGTCCACTTACCATACAGGCGTGCGTGGCCACCAGGTAGGAGAGTCTGTTGAACCACTGGATGTAGCACTCAAGGTTGCTCGTCTTCTTGAGGTCTTTGTAACACGCGTCCAGATTGTCCTTGGCGAATGCTTGCACAAACTCCTCCGGCCCAATGTACGACAGTTTCTCCAGTTCCACGTGTGTCAGCTGCTGCGCCATCACCAGTGGGCTTGTACACACCTCCGTGATGTCCACAGGCTGGGGTGAGGGAGAGAAGGGGGTTAGAGAGGTAGAACAAAGAGGAATGGGGAAGACAGGTTAATAGTGGAGGAAGAGGAAATAGGAGGGGGTTGGATAGGTAGAAAAAGGGGAATGAGTGAAGATAGGTTAATAGTGGACGAAGAAAAGTGTGAGGAAATAGGAGGAAGGAAGATGGAGAGGAGAGGTTGAACAAAGAGGAATGGGGAAGATAGGTTAATAGTGGAAGAAGAGGAAAGTGAGAGGAAATAGGAGGGAAAGAATATGGACGGAATGAATGTGGAGGAGGAGGAGGAGGAAGAGGAGTAGGGGGTAGAACAAGGGAAATGGGGAAAAGAGGGAAGAATAGAAGAAGGGAATAAAAATGGAGGAAGGGGAGAAGGAGGGCAAGTAAAGAGGAAAATAGAAGAGTGAAAGAACAAGATTAGCAAAAAGAAAAATAGAAGGAAAAGAACCAGAGAGAGAGAAAAAACAAGTAAATTATAATCAGAACACATTACAATTTCCCCTCCCTCCACACCCCCACCCACCCACACACACACTAAACACGACTCCTCCATCACAAAGCCATCAACAATAACAACTCTAAACAACTGAACGAATTAAACCACAATGACAACGAAACGAAGTGGCAAACAGGGAGGCAGATGAGGAAGGGAAGTAGTTGACTGTAGTTAGTTAGCTGTAGTTAGTTGAGTAAAGGCTGGAACATAACCCTAATTAGTATGGTTGCCACGTACATAATTAAGTAAGTGTGCCTGGAAGGAGGAGGGGGGAGGGAGGATGGGATAGTGTAGGTGTGGGTGGATGGAAAGAAGGAGGGAGAGGGAGAGAGAGAGAAGGAATGGATAGATGAAGAGTCACAAGGAAGGAGGGAGGGAAGGGAAGGGAGGGTTAAGGGGGGGGTGAGGGAGTGGGAGGTAAGGATGGTGAAGTTCCTCAAAGTTGAGTTGTGACACTGCACGTTAAGTTGTGAGGAGGAGGAGGAGGAGGAGGAGGAGGAGGAGGAGGAGGAGGAGTAAGAAAGTGGTAAGGAGAATAAAACGATGATATGGAGTATAACATGGAATATGAGAGAAACGATGCACGAGGATGAACAATAAAAGGAGCTGCAAGTGGAGGAGGAGGAGGAGGAGGAGGACAAGATGGAGAAGGGGATCAAATATGAGAAGGATGAGGAGAAGGAAAGACGAACAAGGAGGAGGAAGAAGAGACAGGCAGATATTTCCTTAATGGAAGGAGAGGAAAGGCTTGGCTGCAGCAGGGGATGATGGTGGTGGTGGAGGAGGGAAGCGGTAAGGAAGGTTAAGCTGAGGACTAAGGAGGTGGTGTTGGGATAGGCGTGGGGGGGCGGTGGGGGGGTAGGAGGGTGAGGGAAGCAGTAATACACCTACCTGGGAGATGAAGTCGACGGGGGGCGGCGCGGGTGTCTTGGCAAGTCCTTCCTCGTATCGCTCCAGCTGCGTCAGTTTGTTAAGGAGGTTGTGGAGGACCTGCGGGGGAGAGAGAGAGAGGGAGAGGTGAGTCGCTGCCTTATCGTGGAGGTGAGCTGCTGATGACGTGAGGAGATGAGGCGGTGACGGTGATGCTGCAGCGTGTCTCTCTCTCGGCTCATTCCTTGTTCCTACAGACGTGCTTCCCGCGGCCACGTGAGGCGCGCTGATAAGGAGAGGGCGGGTTAGGTTGTCACGGGGATCAGCGATGGAAGAGAAAGGGATGTACGGTGCTGATTGTTGCCGGAGAGGACTGTGGTGAAGAGGGATGTAGTGTGGCAAGTGTGGGCGGTGCAGAGACAAATGCCCCAATGCAGGGCGTGGGTGGTTCATGGGCGGCGGCGTGAGGTGAAGCAGCGGGTCATGTTTTGCGGAGTGGATCGCGGCGCAACATTCGGGCGAGGCGCGGCATTGGCATAACTGAGGGAACAGTGTCAGGAGTTGGTGTGAGGAATGAGAGGGAGGGACGGAGCTAGAACCAACACTCCAGGCTGCTGTGCCATGGCTGCCCCACCGAGCCAAGCCTTCATGACTCACAATGCAAGAATGAATCGTGTCCATTTCTTTTATTCCCGTCTTGTTTTCCAAATCCAGTTTCTGCAGCACACACCACTGCACGCTGCCGCCTCGCCAGGCAAGGCGGCCCTGCTGTGCCTAAACATTTATCACGTGCAGGTTCCCGTCACGCAACACGTGCTGCGGCGCGCCGGCTGTGCTGGGTGCAGGCAACGGTCCGCTGAATTTCAGAGTTGTGCGAGTTATGGCGAGACTCCGAAAAGTAGCCAATCACCGAGACTTTTATCCACGCAGCATCACTCATGGCGTGATGCAGTGCCGCACCCCGACGCCAGTGGCCGAGCAGTGTCGCATGAAGGACGCGTTGCACTCTGCCCGTAAAACTGAACTTGCAACAGTGCGTTTATACATGTCCCGTGCCACAGCGACACGCCTGCTGTGCTGCCCCGGGAAGGGACGACCTTCCGGCGTCCCTCTCGGAACACAGGAGAGGCCGGAGTGTCCCGGGTGTTGTATTATGCATCACGAGGCGTCAGGTGGTGACCATCTTGCCAGCAAGTCAATCAACTGAGTGGTGGTGAATGGGTACTCACTTGTATGTGAGCTGTCACCGCGCTGATGCCGCTGTCTGCAGCCCCGCCGCCCCATCACACGCCATTGTGCGGTGACGAGCGGCGCGTCAGGCGGGACAGGCGGTGGGTGTCTCACTCTCTCCGGGGCTGGCGAACCTTCCTCTATTCCCATAGCGTCCAAACAGGGCCGTGGGGTGGGGGTTGAGTGTGGGGTGGGGGGGTGGGGGTACCAGTACCACATCACAGCACATGAAGGAGCAACAAGGCAGAGCTACTACACTATGCCTCCCTCCAGCCGGCGCCTCAAACACTGCCACGTCACTCTGCTGCACTCAGTGTGTCTCGAACAAAGGTTTCGAACATCGCTTCGGATTCCCGAGACTTAATTATTCAATCACCGCCGCGGAGAGCCTCGTGTGGCCGCAGCAAGCTTGTTCATGCTCTCCTTCTCATTACTTGCCGCGCTGCACGCTGGCTGAGGAGAACACACTTGTTTGCTCAGCCAGACGCGGGACTGCACTCACAGTAAATAATTAAAACGGATCAGGACTCTTGACCCGTGTGTGTGTGTGCGTGTGCGTGTGTGTGTGTGCGTGTGCGTGTGCGTGTGCGTGTGTGTGTGTGTGCGTGTGTGCGTGTGCGTGTGCGTGTGTGTGTGCGTGTGCGTGTGCGTGTGTGCGTGTGTGCGCGTGTGTGTGTGTGCGTGTGCGTGTGCGTGTGCGTGTGTGTGTGTGTGTGTGTGCGAGTGAGTGAGTGCTTCCCTGCTACCAGTAAACAAGCTGTCAAAGAGAGAGCTTTGCGACGCGACCACACTCTCCGAACGAGGGGCGACGTGGAATCAGATTCAAAGGACTGCCGCCCGGCGTGAGGGAAGCAGGAGAGGCCAACCCAACCCTGCCTAGCCCAGCCCAACCCACGCCACCCACACACCCACACACTCCCTTACCTCCCTCCCCCGGGCCTCTCTGAGTGATCGGATCCAGCCATCGGGGCCTGCACTGTGGGAATGATGGACGCGAGGCTGCCAGTTCCTGCGTCCATTAACTCCTCCTGTCCTTGGCTCCTCGCTGGTCTCGCCTGCCGAAGCGGTGACCTTTAAAGCTTACTGCTCCTCACGCCCTGTGCTGCGCGTCCCGACACCACCGGCAGGAGTTAGTGGTGTTGGTGTTCTGCGCTGGTAATGGCTGGTTAGGATGGTTAGGAATCGCTTATACCCGGCTTGTGGCTAGAAATATCACATCAAGGAAGGATCAAGCAGTAGACGTGTTGGTCCGATAAAAAGGGCAGCAGCAGACGTGTTGGTCCGATAAAAAGGGCAGCAGCAGACATGTTGGTTCGAAAAGGTAGGACGAAGCAGAAATGACTCTTGAGGCGCCTCGGTAACTGCTCGTCCACTAGTCATAGGTTTATTCACAATAACTCATAAACCAATAGAAGAATCATGAAAACGTCAAATAAACTCAAGGGTATATGCAGAATAACTCATAAACCAATAAAATAATCATGAAAGTGTCTAATAAACTCTAAAATCGAGAAAATTACAATTACATGAGATTAAACACCCTAATATTCAAGGATAAGATTCCAAATACGCGGTAAATCATGGCAGTGCGGGAAGACCACCACGGCACAACACAACACAGCCAGGGTCGCGGGGAGGCAGTGCAAGGAAGGCGTCACGAAAATATGGAGAGAAGAAAATAGATGCCACTGCTTGCACCTCACAACAACACACCACTTAGGAAATGCACCGGCAGCCCAACACGTGCCGGGGCGCTGCGGGGGGTGGGGGGGAGGGGGGGATGACGGAGAGGGGGAAAGGGAAGGGCTGGAGGAGGAGGAGGAGGACCATTAGAGGCGGCGTTCCGTGTAAGGGTTTGAGGGTTCAGTGCCACAACCCTGCTGATGTGTTTCAATAATCGATGAGCTGTGTGTGTGTGTGTGTGTGTGTGTGTGTGTCGCGGCTGTTTGGTGCGAGGGAGGCATGATGAAAATAGGTTGTTTTCTTACTCTTTCTACCTCAGTAACAGCAGCGATGTGGCGCCGACTGAGAGGAAAGTACGCGAGTCAGCCTCATTATACGGTTTATCGGAAAACAATTGTTACGCGTGATTTTCAAAAGTGCAGCATGACAAGCGAGTGTTATGAGGAGGAGGAGGAGGAGGAGGAGGGTCGCCTGACGGGAGACAACGCAACTGCCGATAAGTCTACTCGTACACACCGACGTTGTTCAGCGTCACTAAAGCTTTAATGGCATCAATCTTACTGTCTTTTGCCAATTTGGTTAATTTTTTTGGAAATTTATGAACGAAAAATATTTAAGTGGCTGAATTTCTGTTTATTTACTTTTCATGGTCGGATAATTTGTTTTTAATCAGCCACCACCTCCATACCACAACACCTACCCATCACATCACCACCACCATCACACGACATCACTATAATCACCACATCAGGCCACCACCACAACTGTCTGGTCGCTGCACACACACACACACACACACACACACACACACACACACACACACACCTCATGGCAATTTCAACTAGCGGACCAATGTTTTACCCATTAATTCATCGCAGCAGCAGCAGCAGCAGCATTGCCCCGCCGGGATCGCGGATACTCATTTGTTGATGGGATTTAATGAGATATGCCATCCCCCTGACACCCTCAACCCCCCCCCCTCCCCACCCCCCCAGACAGGTGTGGTGGACGCAGGGCGCTGAATTCCCGGCGTGAACGAATTTAACACGCGTACGTCACGGTGAGTAACAGTGAGTGAGTGCAGCCGCCGTGAAGTTTTTATGCTGGAGGACATAAATTACGAGTCCACGGAGGTCAGGAGAGTCAGGCAAGCCAGACTGTGCAGCATTCCACGGCCACGCTGCCAGGAGGTGGGCTGCCCCCCGCACACACACACACACACACACACACACAGAAGGGTTGAGGGTGTGCTGGCGATCAATGCTGGGGTGTGGCGTTTGTGTGATGAGGTGTGGTGTGGTGTGGTGTGGTGTGGTGTGGTGTGGTGTGGTGTGATGTGATGTGATGTGGTGGGATAAGGCGTGGTGCGGTGTGGTGTGGCGTTAGTGTGGTGTGGTGTGGTGTGCGGTGGGAGTGTTGAGGGCAGGAGAAGCAATCATAAAGTATGGGATAAGAATGATCACAAGACAGATACACTGGCAGACCGAAACACGTGAAAGCCGAGAAGAGAGAGATTGGGGCGTGACGTTTCAAGTGATGAGAGGATGAGAAGGAAAGGATATGAAAGGCCTGACGGGGCAGAAGAAGGCAGAACTAAAGGAGGGCACGAACTTAAAACCAGAGACACTAAATGCTTCAAGGCTGTCAGGAAATACATCTCGTGAAGCAGAAACACTGATGCCCTGAGTGGATAGAAGGCGGAGGTGGAAGAGAGAGAGAGAAATAAAAACCCATCGACACCAAAGCTAAAGTGAAAGAGAGCCACAAAGGGTGAAGGCAATCCATTTCCAAGCTTTCACTCTCTTAAACGCTTTGCTCTCTCACCATCACTATATTCCAAAGGCTCTAATTGAAGATAGTCATGTTTTTGGTGTTTTTATAGTTCTGGTGATGGATTGACAATATTTCTAAGTTTACTATAAGGAGAAACTGTCTTTAAAACCCGGTTAATCGTCTCTGATCACGGGAAATTGTTGTGGTGAGAGAGAGAGAGGGAGAGAGGGAGAGAGGGAGAGTAAAGCGATTCTGAATAAGCAGGTGAGTGACAGCCGGCCAACACACCCCAGCGGTTCACATCCAGCCGAGACTACCGGCCACTCGAATCTGTCCGGCTCAGGGTCACTCCAGATGATTACGTGTCCAGAAGGTTCCTCGTACAGATAATAGCGTGTTCTGGATCATGGATGTCAGGATTTGAAATTGTGGATTCACTGTACATGCTCCTCTGAACTGCGAGTGATGAGGTACGGCGGTCAAGGAGGGTTTGGATAAGAGAACAATGTAGTAAAGGGGATTCAACACTACTCCAGGGCCCATTGGAGTGTGAAGTGATGGGATAACGTGGGATTAGATGAAGTGCAGTGACAGATGGATAAGATGATGTGTGTCTCTCTTGGTCTCCTCCTCTCCCGCTGCTTAGTATTGTTAAAGGCGGTGTGGTGGTTAATGTATGGGTGGGTAATGTGGTGGATAACTGTGTGTAAAATGTGAAATGGGAGACGTGGTGAGTGTTTGTCTGGGGTTAGCAAAGAATGACATGATGTTTTGTGGAGTTTGTTTTGGTGTTTTATATCTTTAATTGTGGGAGTATTTTGTTTTTGTTCTGATTTTTTGTGTGTGTGTTTATATTGGTATACTTGGTTTATTTTTAGTCCCTTTGTTTAAACTGCCTTAAATTTGAGTTAGTCACGCATGGACACACAGTCACTTACAGCCACACACAGCCACAGAGCCACCCACAGCCACACACAACCACACAGAACCACACACAGCCACACAGAGCCACTCACAACCACACAGAGCCACACAGAACCACTCACAGCCACAAACAGCCACACACAGAATCACGCACCTGAGTCACGTCGCGGCGCAGAGCAGGCTGGAGGGCGATGCAGCGGTGGGTCATGGTGCGCACGCTGCCCATCATACGCTCGTCCCTAAAGTCGTAGGGAAAGGTCTCGCTCCACTCCCCCAGCAGCTGTACCATGTGGGCCACGAACCGTCCCAGCTTGTCCTGCGGGAGAGACCAGAGAGGAAAGGATGAGTAATGGAGGACAATGGTGGAATAGACAAGGATGTGGAGGGAAAGGAGAAAGAGAAAGAGAGGAAAGAGAGAAAAAAGAGAGAGAGAAGAAAAAAAGAAAGAGAGAGAAGGGAATAGGAAAGGAATGTGGGGGGAGACGTGGGAAGAAAGGATGAGTATGGAATAGACAAAATATATAGAGGCAAATAAGAAAGAGAAGAAAGATAGAGGGAAGAAAGAGAGAGAAGAAAGAAAGAGAAGAAAGAAAAAGGAATAGGAAAGGAATGTAGGGGAGAGAGGGAAGAAAGAATGAATATAAAGTACAATAATGGAATAGACAAGGATGTAGAGGGAAAGAAGAAAGAGAGAGAAGAGAGAAAAGTAAGAAAGAAAAGGCAGGTAAGGATGAGTAACAGAGTTCAATGGTGGAATGGACTAAGAAATAGATGTTATTGAAGGAAAGGAAAAGGAATATGGGAAGAAACTGAGGTAAATTGGAGGTAAGGGTGACTATGGAATAAGATACAAAATGGTGGAGTACATAAGAAAGTAGAGGGAACTGAAGAAATGATAGGGAAAGAAAAGCATTAAGGGAAGAAATGAAAGTAAAGGTGAATAATGGAAGGAAATACAAAATAAGAAGGTAGAAAGAACTGAAGAGATCACGGGGAAAGGAGAGAAATAGGGAAGGAAATGGAGAGAGGGTAAAAAGAAAAGGTAAGAGTAAGGATGATAGGAGACACAAAAATAGTGGAGTATATAAGAAGGTAGAGGGAGTAGGAGAAAGAAAAGGACTAAGGAAGGAATTGAGAAGAAGACAGAGGAGATAAATAGTAAAAGGGAATTGTAGGGAAGATACAGGAAGGAACCAAAAGGAAGATAAGAAGGTAGAGAGAAGTGGAGAAAGGAGAGCAGTATGGAAGGAACTGAAAGGAAGATAGAAAAGGAGATAAATGTGAAAGGGAACAGTAGGGAAGATAGAAGAAGGAACTAAAAGCAACACAGATGAAGGAAAGGAGTAAGGAAGGCAGTCAAAGGGAAATAGAGAAAGGAGAGGAGGAACTGCGGTAAAGACAGATTGTGAGGTATGAAAGGAGACGCAAAGTGAATAAAAAACAGAAATGAGAACACGGTAATATAAGAACAAGAAGGGAAACTGCACCGAAGCCATCACACAGAGACCCCCCACACGTGACAAACTCTGCATGAAACACACTGCTTATTGAAAAGAAAGTTAGTCAAAGGAACGGAGAGAGAGAGAGAGAGAGAGAGAGAGAGAGAGAGAGAGAGAGAGAGAGAGAGAGAGAGAGAGAGAGAGAGAGAGAGAGAGAGAGAGAGATACACACCCACACAAACTTAAAATGTGTTGTCACGCTATCTAACTTCCAGCGGAGGCATCAGGGCGCGAAATGGACAGTTTTTTTGCAGAATTACAAAGCGAATTCACCACCACTCGCGTCCTGACATTACGGAGAAACTCACTTCGCGCCTCTCTAACGCCCCTATTCACAAACTCCTCATCCTCTCCCCACCATAATTTTCAAAGGCCACAGACACGAGGAAACACGTTTTTAAGACAATTTCTCCTGATAATACACGAGAAATCCTGTCAATCTATCCCCAGAATCATTAAAATAGCCTTAAAAAATCACTTGTATGTTTAAATAGAGACTTTGGAAAGCGGTGATGGTGAGAGAGCCAAGTGTTTAAGAATATGGGTCTTAGTATTTCAGTGGCACCCTTAGGACATGTGTGGCACCCCTATCCTTCCCCCCCCCGCCCCCCCCCCCGGTAAAGGAGATGGGGGAAGGGTGTATACTGCCTTACATGCCTCAACTGACACACACACACACACACACACACACACGCAAGCTCCCCCCACACTCATAACTTCGACAACACCACCACCACCACAACAAAAACATTTTCGTGGCATTTAATATTTTAGAAACATTTTCGTGGGAGATAAAAGTAAAAAGTAATGCACGAGTTTGTTTGGTTGTTGTTATTATTTTTATTTTTTTTGCTTTTGTGTCTTTGTCGTGGAATTTATTTATTTTTTTGTCTGTTGTCTACTTGTAATTGTTTTTGTTTGTAGTCACTGGTGTTTCTTGTCTAGATAACCCCGCACAACCTCACTTATACACATTACAACCTGTCATACTATCACCAGTACACAGTCTACCACTACTACCACCACTACCATTATTATCACCACCACCACCACTGATGTATCTTTCAAACACACATACACCCGTTAAATAACTTCTAACAACCTCATTTATACACATCACAATCTGTCACACCCACATTATACACCACCACCACCACCACAGCCTCTAAATAACCTCCAACAACCTCATTAACACACACCACAACTCCTCACACCCACGCCAACACCTACGTCACCACCACCACCACCACCACTTTTATACTGTATTTATTTATTTATCGCACACGCATCCTTTATTTCCTTCCCATTTTTAATTACAAACTTTTCACACTTCCTGCCAAGCGATGTTGCACAAAGGCATGAGCGTGCAGCGACGGCACCTGGTGGACTTTCCTGCGAGGGTCTGCCACTTCTTCCACCTCCACCACCACCACCACCACTAGGGATGTCATTGAAGGGGGGAATTCAGTCCTTCACACCTTTCACTCCTAAGCTACTTTTCCTTTCCCTGCCTCGTGGTGTTCTTCGCATCCATTGTTCGTCTGTCTCTCCTCACAATCACTGGGAGTCCAACTTTCCACCCCCTGCGCGGCTCAAGCGTCTTACCCACAATGCCCCGGGATACTCTTCTCTTCTCCTGTCGTCTCCGTCCCGCACCGCACCGACTCTTTCTCTGTGTCTCTCTCTGTGTGTGTCTTAGTGCGTCCCTCTCTCACTCAAGTCTCCTTCGTATTCATTGTCGATAAAATAGTAGTGAAAGTAAGGTGTCTGATTCACAAAGCAAGGTGCGGAGGTTTAAAATAGTGTCCGTCTCTCTCTCTCTCTCTCTCTCTCTCTCTCTCTCTCTCTCTCTCTCTCTCTCTCTCTCTCTCTCTCTCTCTCTCTCTCAAGAACAGATACGTTTACACCAGGGTATGAGAAAAAAAAAAAAAAAACTGCAAAAATCCACTGAAGTTAACAAAGATTTATACACATACAGTATTTTTCTTATATCTTATCTTTTTTCGTGTAAACTCTACCTTAAAAATTGCACACACACACACACACTCACTCACACACACACACACACACACACACACACACACACACACACACACACACACACACACACACACCACATATTGACGGTTTTAAATACTACAACCCTCTTCTATTAGATTCTTGTGTATCGAACAGTCCCATGTTATAGTGAGGGTAATAATGGATGTCGTGTTATTGTGCACTATATTGTGTTGTGTGTCTCGCCTCTCTGGGCCGCGAGGTGGAGGTGGAGGAGGTGGAGGTGGGCCGGTTAATTATAATAACTTCCACATGGCTACATATTGGTGACCTCACTGACCTGCCGCCGCCCACCTGCCGCCCTCTATTAGCGAGGCACTGCGACTAATGACACTAAGGATGACATGCAGTGCCTCTCAGTGCCTGTAGGAGTGTTCACTGTCTCCGCTACTGGTGCCGGTCTTACCACTCCCGTCACACCACACACACACACACACACACACACACACACACACACACACACACACACACACACACACATCACCTTTAACACTCCTCAGACATTTTCTTGACTCGTTTCCACGCCTAAATCACGTCTGCCTCTGAACATGAACAAGAACTCTCGACTTAGCCCCCCCTCTACCCCCCCGCCGCCCCCCACACACGTACCTCACTCCCAACACTCAAACAGACAGACACACACACAGAGACGGAAATTCGATTCAGTTCCGCGATACAAAGATTCTTTTCTTTTTCTCTTTCATTGGAACAGACATTCAAAACCTACATGTGTCTCTTTTTTTCCTTCCACTCTTCCTCTCCTCTTCCTTTCATCCTCTCGTTACTCTTTCTTTCCTCTTCCTTCTGTTTCTCTTCCTTTCGTTCTTCTTTTCCTCTTCCATTTCCTCGCCTGAGTTTATCTTCCATTTTTCTACTTCCTTCTTGTTCCTTCTCCTTTTCCTCTCTTTTTCTTTTCCATCCTCTCGCTACTCTTTCTCTTCATTTCATTCTTTTTTCCCACTTCCTCTTTTGCATTTGTCTTTCGTTCTTCTACTTCCTTTTCTTCATTTGTCCTCATTACTTCTACTCTTCCTTCTTTTCTTTCTCCTCCTCCTCCTCCTCCTGTCTCTCTTCTTCCTTTCTTCCTTCCTTCCTCATTTACATTTGTCTTTCGTTCTAGTGTCTTCCCTTAATTTTTCCTCCTTCCCTCTTTTTATCTCCTGTTCCTCTTCCTTTTATTCTTTGTCTCTTCTTGTTCACATCACCTGAGACAAGAGTTTTCCTTCCTCCTGTACCCGATCACCTGCTCCCTCCTCCTCCTGTTCCTCCTCCTCCCGGTGCTAACAATGCTCTATTCATGCAGTCTCTATTGAAGGCGTGTGTAAAGTAATGTCCCTCCCTCGTATCGGCATTTCTGGGGCTCCTTCTTCAGGTTAACAAAGGGTGCTCTCATTTAGTCCTCCATTTTGTCGACGCACACTCAAGAATCTCATTACCAAAGGAGTTTTTGTGCCTTGTGTCCTCATGCATGGTGCTCATTTAAACCCTTTTACCGCGACGACGATGACTTGTGTGTGTGTGTCTGTGTGTGTGTGTGTGTGTGTGTGTGTGTGTGTGTGTGTGTGTGTGTGTGTGTGTGTGTGTGTGTGTGTGTGTGTGTGTGTTTTCTTATATTAGTGTGTAATGTTTTTTGTGGTGTCATTGTCTTTTTCATTATCTTTGTCTTCCTTCCTTCCTTCCTTCCTCCTTTCTTTCTTCCTTCACAATACAACATTACTTAAGTTGTTTTGTATGATGTGGTGAGCTGCTCAGTGTCTCTTCCTTTAGCGTGAGTGTGTTAGTGTGGTGTTATTATCTTTTTCATCATCTTTGTCTTCCTTCCTCCTTTTTTCTTCCTTCACGCTTCTTCATCATTTCAGCTGTTTTGTGTTATGTGGTGAACTCTTTCTTGTCTTCCTGTAGCGTGAGTGTATTAGTGTTAGTGTTGATGTCGTTATCTTAGTCTTTCTTCCTTCCTCACGCTAATACTGACACCCAACTCTTATGTCAGTGTTGAAATCATTATCTTCCTTCAGTGTATAGTGTTAATATTGTTCGTATTATCATCTTTGTTTCTGTGTCCTTCCTTCATTCCTTTCTTGTGTCCTTCCATTCACTTTCTATCATTTTCTTTGTGTGTGGTGTTTTCCCCCTCCTCACTCCACTCCTTCCCTCCACTTCGTATCATCGTCTTTGTATCATTGTCCTTCTTTGTTGTGTCCTTTCCTCGGTTCTCACTCTAATACTGCCATCCACTTTCCTTCCACATTACAGACGGACACTTCCACGAACCACTTTATATTCATTAGTTGTTAACTGTGTCTCTCATCACCACTACTATTTTACTTCATTCTTTCGTGGAGTAATTGAGACTTGTAGTGTTAATTCTCTCGCATCTTTTACATCCATTATTTACTTGTACATTAATTTTTCTACAAGTTAAACGTTTCTTTCATTAATTTCTTTCACTCTTATTTCTCCCAGCTGTCCATGTCTTCCAGTTCACCAAAGATATATATAACTTTCTTTATCTTGTTTTCATCATTTGCTTCTACATTGATTTCTCCACAAGATGAATGTTTCTTCTTTAATCTTTTTCACTCTTATCTCTCCCAGCTGTCCATGTTTTTCCAGCTCACTAAAGATAAATTACTCTTTTGATTCCCTTCTTGTCATCAACATCATCATTTACTTCTACATTGATTTCACTACGAGATTAACATTTTTCTTCAACCTCCTTCACTCTTACTTCTCCCAGCTGTCCAAATTTTCCAGCTCACTAAAGATAAATAACCCTCTTTATCTTGTTCTCCGTCACCCCTTCCATCACCACACTCAACACCAACACACACACACAACACCAGCGACACAACAGACTGCACACACCACACTCCACACCACAACGGAACGACAAATTGGTGAGACAAATTCTAAATTATGCAAATTCAGGACGGGACTGGGAGGTGGAGCTGTTTTGTGGCCTCGCACCAGCTGCCGCGTCCCCTCTGACTTCCCTCCAACACCACCACCACCACCACTACCTCCTCCTCCTCTTCTTCTTCTCCCACAGACACCATAACTCCGAGTCACGTTTTCTCCAGTGTTTCAAGTCACACACACACACTTCCTTACACCTACAAAGGGTCTAAATAAAGGTTAGCTGAGTTGCTTTCTATTTATACACGAGGTTGGCACTCCCACACTGGTTAGCCAAGACTGCATCGTACACTCATTCACACAACACTCACATTCTTTGGCCCCGAGAAGGAAAATGACCTTAATTGATGAAGTTTAGCTGCTACTCCTTGAAAGAATTATACTTAACATTTTCATATCCATTCTGCTTATTATTTGTCGATTTTATACAGCTACTGAAACTCATGTCGGGATTAAAATAGTGCAGACTCTGGCCATTCATCTTCTGACCTCCATAGACCCTTGTTAATGTCAATAAAGACGTCTAATTACACCCAAATGTAGCGGTAAAAATGTATTCCCCGTACTGAAGGGTTTAAGTAAAGACCTCTAATCGACTTTACCAGTTTCCTTCACCTTTGTTGAGAATATCAAGTAACAGAAATGCAAAGTAAAGCGATTCCCTTCAAAGACACGAGAGGAAATGTCCCCCTGTGTGTGTGTACGTGTGTGTGTGCGTGTGTTCCCTTGCACAAAGTCACTGTTTTAAGAAGTCTTCCTACTCCTTAGTCCCTTCCATCGCCAGGCACTCGACCTCCTCACTTCACAATGGGCCGCCTCTTGTACACACTCGGGCCTGCTCTGTGCCGGCTCGAGATGAGATAAATGAGAGGAAAGGTGGGGCGGAATCTCAGGTTGAAGGAGGAGTACTGTACCACTGCACCACTGTACCATTGTTCACCGCTCCCACTCCCCGCAATGTGTACCCTTTCAAGGAGACGCGGCGTGGATGAAAGACCAAAGGATACACACCGCCCTTGTCACTCTCCCTTCCACCTTTTCACACCGACTGCTCTCCGTTTTCTTCGTCCTCGCGCGGCCAGTAGTGGTCTTGGAAAGTTCAGTGAATTTCGGGCCTATAAATGGAGCAGAGTCAGCCTCGCTAAACTACTGCAGGTGACGAGAGAGAGAGAGGGAGAGGGAGGGAGAGAGAGAGAGAGAGTGTCTGCCATGGCCGTCTGAGTCTTCATAGGCACGGCGCTGTTAGTGTGTGAGATGGAATACAAATTAATGAGTGGAATAATGAACGCCTAATATCAAAATCCCCATAAATTCCAAAGCTTTCCTTCCTTCACGCTACTTCACCAATCATTCCAGCTGCTTTGCCTTGCGTGGGGAACTCTTTCCTGTCTTCCCTTTAGTGTGCAGTGCAGTGGAGACACGACACGAGGACAAGCGCAAGGATATTTTTTTTTTTTTTGGGGGTGAGGGTGAGAGAGGGAGTGTGTGTGTACTTTCCATTGTGTTGTAAGGAAATAGAATAAAGGAGATGCAGCATATCATCAGCTCGAAACGTCGCAGTCCCTGAATAGAACATGCAGGATTTTTGTAGGATCCAACACCACTACTCTACCTAACCGTATATATTTTTCACATAGACACACAGACAGATACACAGACAGAGAGACAGACAGATAGATAGATAGACTCCCTTGCCATGTTCCTTCACCTAAACACACACAGCACAGTCGATCCTTCATTCCTACATCCATCCTTCACTGACACACACACACACACACACACACACACACACACACACACACTCCCCACTCACTCTCTCTTTCCTTGGTGTTGGGGGGGAAGGGGGGGTAATGGTTCTTGCTCTCTAGTTCGGCTCCCCACGCCTGCTCTTCCCCCTAATCTCGCCTTCCATCATCGAGTATTTGTAGAAAGAGGCGCTTTTTCTCCTATTCTCCTGTGCGTCTTTCGACCTTCCGTTAGTCAGCCTCGTGGTGTTACTCTGTTTATCATTGTGTTCTGTGTTTCTTTAATGTTGCTTTCTTTTTTTTTTTTTTATCTTTTTTTTTTTACCCCTTCTATACTGGGACGCATTTTCATATTTATTCTGCTCATTATTTGTTCATTCTATACAGCTTCCCTAACTCATGTGGGGATTGAAATAGTACGGACTCTGGCCATTAATCTTCTGACCTCCATAGACCCTTCGTAATGCCAGTGAAATCGTCTAATCACACTCCAAAACTCGTGGTAAAAAATGTGCCCCAGTACTGAAGGGGTGACTAGTTTAGAGCGTCACTGCAATAAGGTCATAAAGCGCCGGTGAAGTATTGTTTTGATCCTTATATAATTGACGGGAGAAAGTGAACAATGAAGGAACCAAAAGTCGAGTGTGTTATTGTGAAGAGAAACGTGATACTAAAGGGGCCGAGATTGAATGTTGTAATAATGAGAAACAAACGTAAGATTATATAAAAAAAAATGAAATAGAGAAGAATTAATGCTGAATCAACCTTACTTTAATATATTAGTGTGAGATGAGGAAGAAACATACAAACAGGAAAGGGAGGAAGGTAATAAAAAAAGGTGAACACAGTAATGAGAAACAAATGTAGAGGATAAATAATGAAAGAGAGGAAAGTAATGCTAAAACAATCTTGCTATATTACATTAGTGAGAAGGAAAAAAATAACAAATACGGAGATAATTACGAAGCTAGAAATAAAGAAAGACACGTGTAATATAAAAAAAAAAAAAAAAATAGAAGGAAAAAAGACAAAAGTGAAGAAGACAGCAAGACATAATGAACCTAAAAAAAGGAAAAAAAGTAGAGAAGGAAGGAAAATATAATACAAACAACATAAAAAAGACACGAAAAGTGAACCTAAAAAGAAAATAAAAAACCCACGAAATATAAGTAGAAAAGGATAGATGATACAAAAAAACAAAGCAAACTTCAATGTGATAGTGGCATGGTAAAAAGAAGAGGAGAAAAAATAACACCAACATAAAAAAGACACGAAAAATGAACCTAAAAAGAAAAAAAAGAAAAACCCACGAAATATAAGTAGAAAAGGATAGATGACACAAAAAAACACAGAGCAAACTTCAATGAGAGAGTGACAAGGTAAACTACAACGCGGGTGGCGGGAGAGGCAGGTAATACTGAAACAAATGAGCAGCGGTGCCTTGGCCAGCTGTACTAATGAGAAGGGTCGGATCGGGGGAGCCAATGCACCACCGGGATGTACGATAATTGCTGCTACATTAGATTTGCTACACTCAACACTACCAAGATCATTCACTACTTTTTCTTCTTCTTCTCCTTTCTATATTGTAAAGTGTTTCCTTTTTATTTTTATTTATTCATTTATCTATTCTTTTGGATTTTGTTGTAATAAATGTCACTATCTTTTTTAAAAATAACTTAACCTAACCTCCATCAGTATCATTGCTTCCTTTATAATATTTGTGTTTCTTTAAAAAAAATTTTCTCTTTTCCTTATTCCCTCTCTCTTTTTCTTTATTTTTTTCATGATGCGTGTGATAAAGTTATTAATTATTGTATTACTGTCTCTTCCTTTATAATCTTCATTTTCCTTTAATATTTTTCCTCCTTTTTCTTTTTTCATGATACGTGTGGTAAAGTTTTAAATTATTATCTTTGACTGTACTTGTATTTGTTCTTTAATACATATAGAGAACAAAGAGAAATCTGAAGTGAATTCCATTATCCTCAGAACAATTATTATGTCATACGTGTGAAGGTTATGGTGAACTAATATCTATTTCCTTCAACAATATAATAAGCGAATGACAAACGAGGGTAAATCATTCTTTCTCTTTACTCTACGTAGGCGAGGCAACAACTAAGGCCGGCGGGAAACACTAATCTCATCCATATATTTTGCAGCATAATAATCATATACGTTTAATAGAAAAAGAAAATTGTCAGTGCATAGAAAGTTTAAACAAATTAGTATCTAGAAAAAAAGAATAATAACTTACAACACATACACAATAATACAACATAATAATAAAGTAATTAAAAAAACAATGAACAGAAGGTTAAAAAAAAGAACATCTAAAAAGAATCATAACATTGTGTTCGTATCATTCGACTCCAATCAAGCCTGCCCCCCCCCCCCCCCCCCGAAAAAAAAAGAAACGAAAAAAAAAGAAGGTAAAAAAAGAGGAATCTCACGTTGTTTATATTTAACAAAGGTTGGAGTGTACCTGCAGGTCAATACCAATTAGTGGGAGCCTCGTGCCTTGTTAGTGAGGCAGGTGACCGGCTCTCTACCTGGGTATAGTTAATGAAGCAGGTGTCCTTTACCTGTACAGTGCGCCAGGTGGGCCGCGCTATACACAGTAATGCGGCGCCGCGTCCACCTTAATTAGACCAGAAAAAAAATAGAGGAAAAGCTACGCCCGTCTCATTCTGATACTTTTTTGTGGGTTAAGTATATTCTAGATTTTGTTGTTGTAAATGTCAACGTCTTTTTTAAGTAACTTAAATTAACGTAACCTAACGTAACTTAATCTAACCTGACTTAACCTAGTATTAACTAACCTAACCTAACAGTCTGTCTTATATAACATTCCAATTTCAACTTAGCATGACTTGACTTAATTTACGAGGAAGGTTTTAAGACATTTATCCCTACTCTCTTTCGGAGCTGTTAGGGGGCTAACAAATTAGTGGGCTTTTTTATAATCTTTTGTTGCCCTTGGCCAGCTTCCCCCTCTTACATAAAAAATAATAGAAAAATCATTACCGGAAGCTACAGAATATCAACAACAAAGCAACAATAATAGAAGCGTGCAGTGTTAACTCCGCCCCAAAATCCATTGTTTCTTTTACTGTACAAACAATTAAACAAGCAGTATCAATTCACCAAATATAAAGTTTCCTGTGTCGGTAATCAAGTACACAACGCTAATTACGGATACACGCACCTTATTTTACTACACACACACACACACACACACACACACACACACACACGGCGACACGAGTCCACACCAACGAGCCTGACAAAATACAATGCAATACGAAGCTTCATCACAAAATACAAGAGATTCCTGTACCAATTATTAAGTTCACAACACCGGTACAACTGTCACACCTGTATCTTAACACACCTGAAGACTCGGAGCCATAATAAGCCCTAATACACACACACACACACACACACACACACACACACACACGCACACAGAGTCCTCACGTGCCTACCTTGTTAATGGTGGAGAGGTCATTGTCCTTGAGGCCCTGCTGAGTGAAGCCCACCTCGCACACCCGCTGAAGGAGCTCGTGGGGCTTAACGAACAGCCGCGAGGACAGCAGGAAGGCGAACAGGTAGGCGGTGTCTGGGTAGTAGACGGCGGTGGGCACGGCATGTTGCACCAGCGCCTGTAGGGACCCCGACACCAGCACGCCGTCCTCGTACACCAAGGACTGCAACACGAGAGACAGAGAGAGAGAACATAAGATAAGCTGCAGGAAATAACCGAGCTTTTAACATTTTATTTCCTGTGATTTGGTTTTGTCTTCTTCCTCGTACACCAAAGACTGCAACACGAGAGAGAGAGAGAGAAAGAGAGAACATAAGAACACAAGATAAGCTGCAGGAAGTCACCAAGCTTTGATGTATTTTTTGAACACTTTTTCTACGATTTGCTTTGTCTTCTGTATTACCAAACCACCCCCGGAGATCTTTCGTCCTAACTGAGCTATTTCAAAAGGTTTCTACTTAGCTAACGACTGTTAAATATATACTCTTTTTAATTGTCTTTCCTATGAGTGTAAAGATGGGGTGGGTCAGGGACACTCTTTATAGATTTTCCTTACCATCTTTACACGCATTTGTCTTGTTATCTTTTCCTTCTTTCGTGTCGATGTTTGTTAAGATTTCGTTGTTTTAGGACTGTGTTGCGGTGTATGTCGCAGTGAAAGTAAATCCTCTTCAGTACCGGGACACATTTTTATCACGAGTTTTGGGTGTGATTAGACGATTTTATTGCCATTAGGAAAGGTCTATGGAGGTCAGATTAATGTCCACAGTCTGTACTATTTCAAACCCGATATGAGTTCTTGAAGGTGTGTAAAATCGATCAATGCTAAGCAGAGTAAATACAAAAACGTGTCTTGGTACTGAAGGGGTCAAGATTCTACACGTTATCTTGCATTTGTGTGATTAATTTATACTTGACATGATTCCAGGCACCTTTGCACTAACATGTTTTCTTTTGCTTGTTTTTGTATCATAGAAGACATTTTGGCGGCCATGATATTGTTATATACATTTAATTTTCATATTTTTCTCCATTTCTACTATACCCTAAACAACATTACTGTACACTCTAGTCAATAAAGGAAGCAATCCACCAATATCCCCACATTTACAACATCCTCTAACCTCTTTAAACCAAACCTAACCAAAAATCTAACCTAACCAAAAACAAACCATAACCTAACCTAACCTAACCAAACCTCACCACAGCAACCTCATCCCTCACTCCACTCTATTCATCAACCACTTATCATTAAAATCTAACCTTTTTCTTAAGCTTCAACTCATTATTCCCTGCTCTAGTCTGAAATTATTGAAGCTCAGAGAGAGAGAGAGAGAGAGAGAGAGAGAGAGAGAGAGAGAGAGAGAGAGAGAGAGAGAGAGAGAGAGAGAGAGAGAGAGAGGCGAGGTGGTTAAGTAGCATGAAATCAAGTCAAGGTTTAGGTTAGGATGTTAGCAGCGGTGTGTACTGGGAGAGAAAAGGTAAAAATGAGAAGGAAGGGTGTAGGTAGAAAGGGGGGGAGGGGGTGAGTTTGGGGATGGGGGGTGGGGGGGAGGTCACGTGCAGTTGTAGGTGTGGAAGAACATGCAACGGTGGGTGAAAAAAAACAGAAACAGGGAAAAAAAGGAGGAATGGAAAGTGAGAACAAAGCAGAACAGCGGAAGGTTGAGAGAGAGAAAGTATGAATTTGTGTGTTGATTGTCGAGAGAGAGAGAGAGAGAGAGAGAGAGAGAGAGAGAGAGAGAGAGAGAGAGAGAGAGAGAGAGAGAGAGAGAGAGAGAGAGAGAGAGAGAGAGAGAGAGAGAGAAAGAGTTGTTACGTACCATTAGAATCACAAGCTTTTCTTTTTTCTCACAATACAGTCACAGTTCATTGCCTTTTATTTATTTATTTATTTATTTATTTATTTATTTGTTTGTTTTTTTGGTATTGAGTAAATGTATGTCTGTATGTTTGTGTGTTCTGATGATGATGATGACGCCTTTTATTATCACCATTTTTCGTCAAGTGGTTTATTTACTTTACTTTACTTTACTTTCTTCGTTGCTACTTTTAACTCCTTCAATTTCACTCAAATCACTAAAAAAAAAAAAATAATAATACTTGTGTTGTCTTCCTTATAAATATCTGAGATTTTTATTAATTTGTTCCCTTTCTGTGTGTGAGAGAGAGAGAAAAAAGAGAGAGAGAGTTATTCTACTCCCCCCCCCTCTCTCTCTCTCTCTGAACCACACATGAAAGCCCACCATTTCGCGGAGGTTTGCAAATTCTAACCATTTCTTTTTATCTCACATCCATTCTCCTCTTCATCTCTTATCGCGCTCAATAATTTCTTCCGCAAGACGAGGGAAAATTACATAAAAAAACACGATCCGCTATTTATTCTCCTATTTTCTATTGATGGAGGAGGAGGAGGAGGAGGATGAGGACGAGGAGGAGGAGGAGGAGGTGTGTGTGTGTGTGTGTGTGTGTGTGTGTGTGTGTGTGTATTCCTCCTGTTTCATCTCAGTGATACATTAAAAAAAAAAAAAAA
>CM035201.1:2986195-2993695 GCA_020233015.1 Callinectes sapidus | reverse complement strand
GACAGACACACAATTAGAGAGAGAGGGGGGGGGAGAGTTAAAGACAGAGAGAAAGAGAGAGAAATCAAGTAAAGGAAACCAAGAAAAATAGAAGAGGATTTAAGAAGACAAACAATCAATAGAAATCAACACACACACACACACACACACACACACACACACACACACACACACACACACACACACACACACACACACACACCTCCAGGACGAGTGTTTTGCCCTTCCTCTCCACCAGCCTGGCGTCCCAGTCCTCGTGGCTCTTGTCAAACATTGTCTTGCCCATCACCGTGAGGATGCCCTGGGTCCCGCGGTGCACGCTGGGGGTGTTACCTGCCCAGGGGAGGGGAGAGAGGGGAGAGGGGTGTTAATTGGTTACCTGGGTTGTTTGATTTAGTTTACTTTGGTTTAGTTTTTCTTTTTTTCTCTCCTCTCCTTTTTTCTCTTTTATTTTCTCTCCTCCTCTCTTTTCTTTTCTTTTCTCTTTTCTTTTTCTCTTCTCTTTTCTTTTCTCTTTTCTCTCCTCCTCTCTTTTCTTTTCTCCTCTTCTCTCCTCCCCTCTCCTCTCCTTTTCTCTATTCTTTTCTTCTCTTCTCTTCTCTCCTCCCCTTTTCTCTCCTTTCCTCTCTTTTCCTCTCCTCTCCTCTCCTCTCCTCTCCTCTTCTCCTCTTCTCTTCTCTTCTCTTCTCTTCTCTTCTCTCCTGTCCTCTACTCTCCCCTTCCCTTCCCTTCCCTTCCCTTCCTTTCCTTTCCTTTCCTTTCCTTTCCTTTCCTTTCCTTCCTATCCTTTCCTTTCCTTTCCTTTCCTTCCCTTCCCTTCCCTTCCCTTCCCTTCCCTTCCCTTCCCTTCCCTTTTCTCTTCTCCTCTCTCTTCTATTCTCTCTTTTCTTCTCTCTCCTCTTCTCATCTCCTCTCCCCTCCCCTCCCCTCCCCACCCCACCCCTCCCCTCCCCACCTCTCCCCACCCCACTCCCCACGTACCAAAGTTGAAGTACAGTTTGAGCACATATTCCTTCTTGATATCAACTTCCTGGTTCATTCTGAGGTCGATGGTGAAGGTTCCTCCCCTGCGCAGGACCACCTTGGGCTTCCTCAGGTGGACCACTTCGTACTTGTCGCATTTGTGGTCCAGGGCGTTCTTCTTAGCGTGAAAGTCCACCTCCACTACCTTAGCTGGGCCTGGTGGAGGAGGTGGATGATGGTGGTGGTGGTGGTGGTGGTGGTGGATGAAAGTAGAAGTGTTGGATTTTGAAATGTGTTTGTTTTGTTTTTACTCGACTTAATGTGATCTTATATTGCATTACCTGACCTGACATGACCTTAGCTGACCTGACATGACCTTACCTGACCTTGTCTTGTCTTGTCTTGCCTAACCTAACCTTACCTAACCTTAGAGCAGTTATTATTATCATTATTATTATTATTATTATTATTATTATTATTATTATTATTAGTAGTAGTAGTAGTAGTAGTAGTAGTAGTAGTAGTAGTAGTAGTAGTAGTAGTGTGGATATTCTCGTAAGGTTATTGTAGATTAAGAAAGAGAGAAAAGTTAACAGGAAACAGGTGGCAGGTGTTTGTGTGTGTGTGTGTGTGTGTGTGTGTGTGTGTGTGTGTGTGTGTGTGTGTGTGTGTGTGTGTGTGTGTGTGTGTGTGTGTGTGGCCGGATGAGTGGCAGAGATAACCTGGAGAGAGAGAGAGAGAGAGAGAGAGAGAGAGAGAGAGAGAGAGAGAGAGAGAGAGAGAGAGAGAGAGAGAGAGAGAGAGAGAGAGCGAGAGATAAAGACTGAAGGCAGGAAGGAAGGAGGGAAGAAAATAAGACGAAAGAATGGAAGAAGTGAAGGAACCAGAGAGAGAGAGAGAGAGAGAGAGAGAGGGAGCATCATCTGAACACTCTACCTTCCAATCCACTTAGCGGGTTTCAAGCTTTAATGGTTTTCAATGCGTGGCAGCAGTGACGAGGCTGAGGTGAATGTACGCGGGCCAGACCATTGCACGGGCGAGACGGAGGGATGAGAGGCGTGAGGGAGCGCAGGAGAGGCGATCCAAGGTGTCTGTGTATCTAACCTCCTATTCACAAACTTCCTCCTTCAACACGTCAATTTTCAAAGGCCACAGAAACGACTTACTGGGTTTTTAAGACGGTTTTTCTTGATATACTTAAAATTTTGCTATTCCATCACCGGAAACTTAAAAATACCCTTAAAAAACATGAGTATCTTCAATTTCAAAGGCCACAGAGATGACTAACTGGGTTTTTTAAGACTATTTTACTTGATATACTTAAAATTTTGCTATTCCTTCACCGGAAACGTAAAAATACCCTTAAAAAACACGATTATCTTCAATTTCTAAGACCACAGAGATGATTTAAAACGATTAATTAAGACGATACTTGATATACTTAAAATCTTGCCAATCTATCAACAAAATCATAAAAATACCCTTAAAAAACACGAATATTCTTCAACTAGAGTCTTTTTTGATATATAAGAAGAGGAAACTGGTCTATGGAAATTAGCGGTGGTGAAAGAGCAAATCGTTTCAGAATACGGACTTGTGTGTGAGTATAAAGGAAGGCGAAGAGGAAAGGATACAAGAGTCAAAGAGAGTGACTGTGTGTTAAGGTGTGCGAAGGTGTTAGTTACGTAGAATGTGATGAAAGATGCATGTATGTGTAACTTGCATTCTGATACGCTTTGCTCCCTCACCACGACTATTTTCCAAGGCCGCAGATATGAATTGCTGATATAATATGGTTTTCAAGTCTCTATCTGTAATGACCTAGAAATATTGTTAGACTATCACTAGAACTGTTAAAAAAATATTCTTAGAAACCCGTTTATCTTCAACGAGAAGCTTTTAAAGAGAAGATTTGCCTATTAATAAGAATAACGTAGGAATATTATTAAACTATATCTAAAACCGTAAAAAATATTCTTAGAAAACCATATACTTTCAAATACAACCTTTTAAAGAGGGTATTTGCCTGTCAATAAAAATAACGTAGAAATATTATTAAACTATCACTAAAACCGTAAATAAATATCCTTAGAAAACCATATACTTTCAACTATAACATTCTAAAGAGAAGATTTGCTTGCCAATAAAAATAACATAGAAATATTATTAAACTATCACTAAAACCGTAAATAAATATCCTTGGAAACCCGTTTGCCTTCAATTAGAGCCTTTGTGGTTGTGGCATAGCTTAGAATAGTCATGTTGTGTATGAGTTATTAAGTGGATTGCAGTGCTCTCATTGACTTGCTGTGAATAAATGGATGGCTTTGGACTCCAGTGTGCAGTTAGTGAAGGGTTTGTTTGTGAGGGAAAACCTTGACTGGAGATTGGAATAGAGTGAAGAGCGTATGGTGTGATGTGATGAAAGGAAATGTTGCAAGGGGTATGTGTATGTATGTGTGTATGTGTGTGTGTATATATGTGTGTGTGTGTGTGGGAGGGGGGGTGGATAGGGTGTGAGTAAGTGTCTTTCCTTAATGCTGTTTTGCTATTACTGGTGACGTGTTTGCCTTTGTGTGAGACCAGTGGCGCGAATTACAAATGCAGGGAATTACATCTCAAAATTAATATGATGCAGTTTATGACTCGACATTTAACTTTTTATAAATTGTATCTCGATTTGACCATTATATTCACCCGAGTGGAGATTGGGCTTCCACTCGGGGTAACGATTTCTCAAGTGGGTGGTGGAGTTTCAATAGGAGGTCTCCATTAAGTGATCTCCTTTGCCCCATAAATTCCCATAAAAAGCCCACATTGTTTAAATAAAAAAAAATACTTCGATATGAGAGAGAGAAAAGGAAACACAAGGACACACAAACGAAAACCAGAGAAGTTATTTTATCGAATTGAGACATAAGATAGCAAAGGTAAAGGCTTCCCCACCACCAATCTTACCATAAACACTGTGTGAGGAGAAATTTTACCATTCTATTCACAAAATACTTCGATATGAAAGAGACAAAAGGGAACACAAAGACACACAAACAAAAACCAAGCAGTTAATTTATCCCTGAGTTGAGGCATGAGATAGCAAAGATAAAGGCTTTCCCACCACCAACCTTACCATAAACGCTGTGTGGGGAGGAATTACAAGAAGGGAAATTTGAGAAGCAAGAAGAGGAGGAGGAGGAGGAGGAGAAAGGAGGAAGAGAGAGAGAGAATAGTAAAGGGAGTCTTAAGATCTCACAAATAATGCAAACTACACAGGGAAACGCAGCGAATAACCAATGTGCCCACAATTTATATGCATTTTCTCATTTACCCTTTCCCCTTTCTCTTTTTTTTCCCCTCTCCCCTTTTTCCCCTCATTGTCATGCCCCGCCCCTTCCAACCCTACCCCGCACTCACCCTACCCCCGCCCCGCCCCGCCCCGCTCCCTTCCCTTTTCTTGTTCCCTTTCCTGTCTGTCTTCTATTCTTGTCATCATCATTTCCAGGGAAGCTAAAAATTCACCACACTTTACGTTTACCCCAAGAATGGAATATAAGAGGAGGAGGAGGAGGAGGAGGAGGAGGAGGGAAAATGCCAAGGGAAAAAACTGGTGAATACAAAGTGTTTTAATAACAGAATGTGGTTTAACCCTGACATCGGTAGGAGGAAGAGGAGGAGGAGGAGGAGGAGGAGGAGGAGGAGGAGGAGGAGGAGGAGGAGGAGGAGGGCATGAGAGTAGCTCGTGCATACGGAAGGATGGGAGGAGGAAAGGAAGAGAGAGGAAGGAGGAGGTGGAGGGTGACGCGCCTTGGACTTATTCAGGAGAAGAGATGGAGGGGAAGAATGAGAGAGAGAGAGAGAGAGAGAGAGAGAGAGAGAGGAAGATAAAGACTGAAGGCAGGAAGGAAGGAGGGAAGAAAATAAGACGAAAGAATGGAAGAAGTGAAGGAACCAGAGAGAGAGAGAGAGAGAGAGAGAGAGGGAGCATCATCTGAACACTCTACCTTCCAATCCACTTAGCGGGTTTCAAGCTTTAATGGTTTTCAATGCGTGGCAGCAGTGACGAGGCTGAGGTGAATGTACGCGGGCCAGACCATTGCACGGGCGAGACGGAGGGATGAGAGGCGTGAGGGAGCGCAGGAGAGGCGATCCAAGGTGTCTGTGTATCTAACCTCCTATTCACAAACTTCCTCCTTCAACACGTCAATTTTCAAAGGCCACAGAAACGACTTACTGGGTTTTTAAGACGGTTTTTCTTGATATACTTAAAATTTTGCTATTCCATCACCGGAAACTTAAAAATACCCTTAAAAAACATGAGTATCTTCAATTTCAAAGGCCACAGAGATGACTAACTGGGTTTTTTAAGACTATTTTACTTGATATACTTAAAATTTTGCTATTCCTTCACCGGAAACGTAAAAATATCCTTAAAAAACAAGACTATCTTCATTTTCAAAGGCCACAGAGATGACTTACCAGGTTTCTTAAGACTATTTTACTTGATATACTTAAAATCTTGCCAATCCATCACCAATATCTTAAAAATACCCTTAAAAAACACGAATATCCTTCAACTAGAGTCTTTTCTAATATATAAGAAGAGGAAACTGGTCTATGGAAATTACCGGTGGTGAAAGAGCAAATCGTTTCAGAATACGGACTTGTGTGTGATTATAAAGGAAGGCGAAGAGGAAAGGATACAAGAGTCAAAGAGAGTGACTGTGTTAAGGTGTGCGAAGGTGTTAGTTACGTAGAATATGATGAAAGGTGCATGTATGTGTAACTTGCATTCTGATACGCTTTGCTCCCTCACCACGACTATTTTCCAAGGCCGCAGATATGAATTGCTGATATGATACGGTTTTCAAGTCTCTCTCTATCTGTAATGACTTAAACTATTGTTAGACTGTCACTAGAACTAAAAATATGTCCTTAGAAACCCGTTTATCTTTAACGAGAAGCTTTTGAAGAGCAGATTTGCCTATCAATAAGAATAACGTAGAAATATTGTTTGACTGTCACTAAAACCGTAAATAAATATCCTTAGAAAACCATATACTTTCAACTATAACATTCTAAAGAGAAGATTTGCTTGCCAATAAAAATAACATAGAAATATTATTAAACTATCACTAAAACCGTAAATAAATATCCTTGGAATCCCATTTGCCTTCAATTAGAGCCTTTGTGGTTGTGGCATAGCTTAGAATAGTCATGTTGTGTATGAGTTATTAAGTGGATTGCAGTGCTCTCATTGACTTGCTGTGAATAAATGGATGGCTTTGGACTCCAGTGTGCAGTTAGTGAAGGGTTTGTTTGTGAGGGAAAACCTTGACTGGAGATTGGAATAGAGTGAAGAGCGTATGGTGTGATGTGATGAAAGGAAATGTTGCAAGGGGTATATATGTGTGTGTGTATATATGTGTGTGTGTGTGGGAGGGGGGGTGGATAGGGTGTGAGTAAGTGTCTTTCCTTAATGCTGTTTTGCTATTACTGGTGACGTGTTTGCCTTTGTGTGGAACCAGTGGCGCGAATTACAAATGCAGGAAATTGCATCTGAAAATTAATACGATACAGTTTGTGTCTCGACATTTTGCTTTTTTATAAACTGTATCTCGATTTGACCATTATATTCACCCGAGTGGAGATTGGGCGTCCACTCGGGGTAACGGTTTCTCAAATGGGTGGTGGGCTTTCAATAGGAAGTCTCCATTAGGTGGTCTCCTTTAGCACATAAATTCCCATAAAAAGCCCACATTGTTTGAATAAAGAAAAATACTTCGATAAGAGAGAGAGAGAAAAGGAAACACAAGGACACACAAACGAAAACCAAGGAGTAATTTTATCCCTGAGTTGAGGCACAAGATAGCAAAAATAATGGCTTTCCCACCACCAACCTTACCATAAACACTGTGTGAGGAGGAATTACAAGAAGGGAAATTTGAGAGGCAAGAAGAGGAGGAGGAAGAGGAAGAGGAGAAACACAAGGACACACAAACGAAGAACAAGCAGTTATTGTATCCCTGAGTTCAGGCATAAGATAGCAAAGATAAAGGCTTCCCCACCACCAACCTTACCATAAACGCTGTGTGAGGAGGAATTACAAGAAGGGAAATTTGAGAAGCAAGAAGAAGAGGAGGAGGAGGAGGAGGAAGGAGGAAGAGAGAGAATAGTAAAGGGAGTCTGAAGATCTCACAAATAATGCAAACTACACAGGGAAACGCAGCGAATAACCAATGTGCCCACAATTTATATGCATTTTCTCATTTACCCTTTCCCCTCTTTTTTCCCCTCTCCCCTTTTTCCCCTCATTGTCCTGCCCCGCCCCTTCCAACCCTACCCCGCACTCACCCTACCCCTACCCGGCCCCACCCCATGCCCCGCCCCGCCCCGCCCCGCTCCCTTCCCTTCCCTTTTCTTGTTCCCTTTCCTGTCTGTCTTCTATTCTTGTCATCATCATTTCCAGGGAAGCTAAAAATTCACCACACTTTACGTTTACCCCAAGAATGGAATATAAGAGGAGGAGGAGGAGGAGGAGGA